>JAUIMM010000824.1:1375000-1399637 GCA_031769625.1 Taudactylus pleione | reverse complement strand
TGCCAGGATTAGATAAATAGTACTAGGACTGGAGAAATAGTGCCAGGACTGTGGAAATAGTGCCAGGACTAGAGAAATAGTGCTGGTATTAGAGAAATAGTACCTGGACTGGAGAAATAGTACCAGGACTGGAGAAATAGTGCCTGGACTGGAGAAATAATGCCAGGATAAGAGAAATAGTACCAGGACTGGAGAAATAGTACCAGTATTACAGAAATAGTGCCAGAATTGGAGAAATAGTACCAGGACTGGAGAAATAGTGCCAAGGTAAGAGAAATAGTGCCAGGACTGGAGAAATAATGCAAGGAGTAGAGACATAGTACCAGGACTGGAGAAATAGTTCCAGGATGAGAGATATAGTGCCAGGAGTAGAGAAATAGTGCCAGGATTAGAGAAATAGTGCCAGGACTGGAGAAATAGTGCCAGGACTGGAGAAATAGTACCAGTGTGTGTTAGAGAAATAGTGCCAGGATTAGATAAATAGTACTAGGACTGGGAAATAGTGCCAGGACTGTGGAAATAGTGCCAGGACTAGAGAAATAGTGCTGGTATTAGAGAAATAGTACCTGGACTGGAGAAATAGTACCAGGACTGGAGAAATAGTGCCTGACTGGAGAAATAATGCCAGGATAAGAGAAATAGTACCAGGACTGGAGAAATAGTACCAGTATTACAGAAATAGTGCCAGAATTGGAGAAATAGTGCAAGGACTGGAGAAATATACCAGTATTACAGAAATAGTGCCAGGATTGGAGAAATAGTGCCAGGATTCGAGAAATAGTACCAGTATTAGATAAATAGTGCCAGGATTGGAGATATAGTGCCAGGACTGGAGAAAAAGTACCAATATTGGAGAATTAGCACCAGCATTGGAGAAATAGCACCAGTACCATAGAAATAACACCATCACTGGGAGAAATAGTGCCAGGACTGGAGAAATAGTACCAGGACTGGATAAGTAGTGCTAGGGCTGGAGAAATAGTGCCAGCATTAGAGAAATAGTGCCAGGACTGGAGAATCAATGCCATGATTAGAGATATAGTGCCAGGACTGGAGAAATAATGCCAGTATTAGAGACATAGTACCAGGACTGGAGAAATTGTGCCAGGATTAGAGAAATAGTGCCAGGACTGGAGAAATAGTGCCAGTATTACAGAAATAGTACCAGGACTTGAGAAATAGTGCAAGGATTAGAGAAATAGTGTGAGGACTGGAGAAATAGTGACAGGAGTAGAGAAATAGTATCAGGACTGGAGAAATAGTGCCAGTATTAGAGATATAGTACCAGGACTGGAGAAACAGTGTCAGAATTAGAAAAATAGTGCAGGACTGGAGAAATAGTGCCAGTATTAGAAAAATAGTACCAGGACTGGAGATATAGTGTCAGAATTAGAGAAATAGTGCAGGACTGGAGAAATAGTGCCAGTATTAGAGAAATAGTACCAGGACTGGAGAAATAGTGTCAGAATTAGAGAAATAGTGCCAGGACTGGAGAAATAGTATCAGCACTGGAGAAATAATGCCAGTATTAGAGAAATAGTGCCAGGACTGGAGAAATAATGCCCAGCATTAGAGAAATAGTACCAGGACTGGAAAAATACTGTCAGAATTAGAGAAATAGTGCCACGTCTGGAGAAATAGTGCCAGTATTAGACAAATAGTACCAGGACTAGAGACTTAGTGCCAGTATTAGAAAAATAGTGCCAGGAGTACAGAAATATTACCAGGGACTGGAGAAATAGTACCAGGACTGGAGAATTAGTGCCAGTATTAGAGAAATAGTGCCAGGACTGGAGAATTAGTGCCAGGACTGGAGAAATAGTACCACTATTAGAGAAATAGTGCCAGGATTAGATAAATAGTACTAGGACTGGAGAAATAGTGCCAGGACTGTGGAAATAGTGCCAGGACTGGAGAAATAGTGCCGGTATTAGAGAAATAGTACCTGGACTGGAGAAATAGTACCAGGACTGAGAAATAGTACCAGAATTACAGGAAATAGTGCCAGAATTGGACAAATAGTGCCAGGACTGGAGAAATATACCAGTATTACAGAAATAGTGCCAGGATTGGAGAAATAGTGCCAGGATTCGAGAAATAGTACCAGTATTAGATAAATAGTGCCAGGATTGGAGATATAGCGCCAGGACTGGAGAAAAAGTACCAATATTGGAGAATTAGCACCAGGATTGGAGAAATAGCACCAGTACCATAGAAATAACACCATGACTGGAGAAATAGTGCCAGGACTGGAGAAATAGTACCAGGACTGGATAAGTAGTGCTAGGGCTGGGAGAAATAGTGCCAGTATTAGAGAAATAGTGCCAGGACTGGAGAAAATTGTGCCAGGATTAGAGAAATAGTGCCAGGACTGGAGAAATAATGCCAGTATTAGAGACATAGTACCAGGACTGGAGAAATTGTGCCAGGATTAGAGAAATAGTGCCAGGACTAGTGAAATAGTTGCCAGTATTAGAGAAATAGTGCCAGGACTGGAGAAATAGTGTCAGAACTGAAGAAATAGTGCAGGACTGGAGAAATAGTGCCAGGACTGGATAAATAGTGCCAGTATTAGAGAAATAGTGCCAGGACTGGAGGAATAATGCCAGGATTAGAGAAATCATGCCAGGACTGGAAAAATAGTACCAGGACTGGAGAAATAATGCCAGAATTAGATAAAAAGTTCCAAGACTGGAGAAATAATACCAGGACTGGATAAACAGTGCCAGGATTGGAGAATTAGCACCTGGACTGGAGAAATAGTGCCAGGACTGGAGAAATAGTGCCAGGACTTTAGATGTAGTGCCAGGATTGGAGAAATAGTGCCAGGACTGGAGAAATAGTGCCAGGATTAGAGAACTAGTACCAGGACTGGAGAAATAGTTCCAGGATTAGAGAACTAGTACCAGGACTGGAGAAATAGTGCCAGGATTAGAGAAAATCATGCCAGGTCTGGTGAAACAGTGCCAGGCCTGGAAAAATAGTGCCAGGACTGGAGAGATAATGCCAGTATTAGAGAAATAGTGCCAGGACAGAAGAAATAGTGCCAGGACTGGAGAAATAGTGCCAGGACTGGATAAATAATGCCAGGATTAGAGAAATACTGCCAGGACTGTAAAAATAGTGCCAGGACTGGATAAATAGTGCCAGTATTAGAGAAATAGTGCCAGGACTGGTGAAATAATGCCAGGATTAGAGAAATCAAGCCAGGACTGGAGATATAGTGCCAGTATTAGAGAAATAGTACCAGGACTGGAGAAATAGTGTCAGAATTAGAGAAATAGTGCAGGACTGGAGAAATAGTGCCTGTATTAGAAAAATAGTACCAGGACTGGAGAAATAGTGTCAGAATTAGAGAAATAGTGCAGGACTGGAGAAATAGTGCCAGTATTAGAGAAATAGTACCAGGACTGGAGAAATAGTGTCAGAATTAGAGAAATAGTGCCAGGACTGGAGAAAATAGTATCAGCACTGGAGAAGTAGTGCCAGGACTGGATAAATAGTGCCAAGGCTGGAGAAATAGTATCAGGACTGGAGAAATAGTGCCAGTATTAGAGAAATAGTGCCAGGACTGGAGAAATAATGCCAGCATTAGAGAAATAGTACCAGGACTGGAGAAATAGTGTCAGAATTAGAGAAATAGTGCCACGACTGGAGAAATAGTGCCAGTATTAGACAAATAGTACCAGGACTAGAGACTTAGTGCCAGTATTAGAAAAATAGTGCCAGGAGTATAGAAATATTACCAGGACTGGAGAAATAGTACCAGGACTGGAGAATTAGTGCCAGTATTAGAGAAATAGTGCCAGGACTGGAGAAAGAGGGCCAGTATTGGAGAAATAGTACCAGGACTGGAGAAATAGTGCCAGGATTAGATAAATAGTGCCAGGACTGGAGAAATAGTGCAAGGATTAGATAAATAGTACCAGGACTGGAGAATTAGTGCCAGGACTGGAGAAATGGTGCCAGGACTGGAGAAATAGTGCCAGGTGTAGAGAAATAGTACCAGGACTGGAGAAATAGTACCAGGACTGGGGAAATAGTGCCAGGACTGGAGAAATAGTGCCAGTATTACAGAAATAGTACCAGGACTTGAGAAATAGTGCAAGGATTAGAGAAATAGTTGTGAGGACTGGAGAAATAGTGACAGGAGTAGAGAAATAGTATCAGGACTGGAGAAATAGTGCCAGTATTAGAGATATAGTACCAGGACTGGAGAAACAGTGTCAGAAATAGAAAAATAGTGCAGGACTGGAGAAATAGTGCCAAGTATTAGAAAAATAGTACCAGGACTGGAGATATAGTGTCAGAATAGAGAAATAGTGCAGGACTGGAGAAATAGTGCCAGTATTAGAGAAATAGTACCAGGACTGGAGAAATAGTGTCAGAATTAGAGAAATAGTGCCAGGACTGGAGAAATAGTATCAGCACTGGAGAAGTAGTGCCAGGACTGGATAAATAGTGCCAAGGCTGGAGAAATAGTATCAGGACTGGAGAAATAGTGCCAGTATTAGAGAAATAGTGCCAGGACTGGAGAAATAATGCCAGCATTAGAGAAATAGAACCAGGACTGGAAAAATAGTGTCAGAATTAGAGAAATAGTGCGACGTCTGGAGAAATAGTGCCAGTATTAGACAAATAGTACCAGGACTAGAGACTTAGTGCCAGTATTAGAAAAATAGTGCCAGGAGTACAGAAATATTACCAGGACTGGAGAAATAGTACCAGGACTGGAGAATTAGTGCCAGTATTAGAGAAATAGTGCCAGGACTGGAGAAATAGTGCCAGGACTGGAGAAATAGTACCACTATTAGAGAAATAGTGCCAGGATTAGATAAATAGTACTAGGACTGGAGAAATAGTGCCAGGACTGTGGAAATAGTGCCAGGACTGGAGAAATAGTGCCGGTATTAGAGAAATAGTACCTGGACTGGAGAAATAGTACCAGGACTGGAGAAATAGTACCAGAATTATCAGAAATAGTGCCAGAATTGGACAAATAGTGCCAGGACTGGAGAAATATACCAGTATTACAGAAATAGTGCCAGGATTGGAGAAATAGTGCCAGGATTCGAGAAATAGTACCAGTATTAGATAAATAGTGCCAGGATTGGAGATATAGCGCCAGGACTGGAGAAAAAGTACCAATATTGGAGAATTAGCACCAGGATTGGAGAAATAGCACCAGTACCATAGAAATAACACCATGACTGGAGAAATAGTGCCAGGACTGGAGAAATAGTACCAGGACTGGATAAGTAGTGCTAGGGCTGGAGAAATAGTGCCAGTATTAGAGAAATAGTGCCAGGACTGGAGAAATTGTGCCAGGATTAGAGAAATAGTGCCAGGACTGGATAAATAATGCCAGTATTAGAGACATAGTACCAGGACTGGAGAAATTGTGCCAGGATTAGAGAAATAGTGCCAGGACTAGTGAAATAGTGCCAGTATTAGAGAAATAGTGCCAGGACTGGAGAAATAGTGTCAGAACTGAAGAAATAGTGCCAGGACTGGAGAAATAGTGCCAGGACTGGATAAATAGTGCCAGTATTAGAGAAATAGTGCCAGGACTGGAGGAATAATGCCAGGATTAGAGAAATCATGCCAGGACTGGAAAAATAGTACCAGGACTGGAGAAATAATGCCAGAATTAGAGAAATAGTTCCAGGACTGGAGAAATAGTGCCAAGGTAAGAGAAATAGTGCCAGGACTGGAGAAATAATGCAAGGAGTAGAGACATAGTACCAGGACTGGAGAAATAGTTCCAGGATGAGAGATATAGTGCCAGGAGTAGAGAAATAGTGCCAGGATTAGAGAAATAGTGCCAGGACTGGAGAAATAGTGCCAGGACTGGAGAAATAGTACCAGTGTTAGAGAAATAGTGCCAGGATTAGATAAATAGTACTAGGACTGGAGAAATAGTGCCAGGACTGTGGAAATAGTGCCAGGACTAGAGAAATAGTGCTGGTATTAGAGAAATAGTACCTGACTGGAGAAATAGTACCAGGACTGGAGAAATAGTGCCTGGACTGGAGAAATAATGCCAGGATAAGAGAAATAGTACCAGGACTGGAGAAATAGTACCAGTATTACAGAAATAGTGCCAGAATTGGAGAAATAGTACCAGGACTGGAGAAATAGTGCCAAGGTAAGAGAAATAGTGCCAGGACTGGAGAAATAATGCAAGGAGTAGAGACATAGTACCAGGACTGGAGAAATAGTTCCAGGATGAGAGATATAGTGCCAGGAGTAGAGAAATAGTGCCAGGATTAGAGAAATAGTGCCAGGACTGGAGAAATAGTGCCAGGACTGGAGAAATAGTACCAGTGTTAGAGAAATAGTGCCAGGATTAGATAAATAGTACTAGGACTGGAGAAAATAGTGCCAGGACTGTGGAAATAGTGCCAGGACTAGAGAAATAGTGCTGGTATTAGAGAAATAGTACCTGGACTGGAGAAATAGTACCAGGACTGGAGAAATAGTGCCTGGACTGGAGAAATAATGCCAGGATAAGAGAAATAGTACCAGGACTGGAGAAATAGTACCAGTATTACAGAAATAGTGCCAGAATTGGAGAAATAGTGCAAGGACTGGAGAAATATACCAGTATTACAGAAATAGTGCCAGGATTGGAGAAATAGTGCCAGGATTCGAGAAATAGTACCAGTATTAGATAAATAGTGCCAGGATTGGAGATATAGTGCCAGGACTGGAGAAAAAGTACCAATATTGGAGAATTAGCACCAGCATTGGAGAAATAGCACCAGTACCATAGAAATAACACCATCACTGGAGAAATAGTGCCAGGACTGGAGAAATAGTACCAGGACTGGATAAGTAGTGCTAAGGGCTGGAGAAATAGTGCCAGCATTAGAGAAATAGTGCCAGGACTGGAGAATCAATGCCATGATTAGAGATATAGTGCCAGGACTGGAGAAATAATGCCAGTATTAGAGACATAGTACCAGGACTGGAGAAATTGTGCCAGGATTAGAGAAATAGTGCCAGGACTGGAGAAATAGTGCCAGTATTACAGAAATAGTACCAGGACTTGAGAAATAGTGCAAGGATTAGAGAAATAGTGTGAGGACTGGAGAAATAGTGACAGGAGTAGAGAAATAGTATCAGGACTGGAGAAATAGTTGCCAGTATTAGAGATATAGTACCAGGACTGGAGAAACAGTGTCAGAATTAGAAAAATAGTGCAGGACTGGAGAAATAGTGCCAGTATTAGAAAAATAGTACCAGGACTGGAGATATAGTGTCAGAATTAGAGAAATAGTGCAGGACTGGAGAAATAGTGCCAGTATTAGAGAAATAGTACCAGGACTGGAGAAATAGTGTCAGAATTAGAGAAATAGTGCCAGGACTGGAGAAATAGTATCAGCACTGGAGAAATAATGCCAGTATTAGAGAAATAGTGCCAGGACTGGAGAAATAATGCCAGCATTAGAGAAATAGTACCAGGACTGGAAAAATAGTGTCAGAATTAGAGAAATAGTGCCACGTCTGGAGAAATAGTGCCAGTATTAGACAAATAGTACCAGGACTAGAGACTTAGTGCCAGTATTAGAAAAATAGTGCCAGGAGTACAGAAATATTACCAGGACTGGAGAAATAGTACCAGGACTGGAGAATTAGTGCCAGTATTAGAGAAATAGTGCCAGGACTGGAGAAATAGTGCCAGGACTGGAGAAATAGTACCACTATTAGAGAAATAGTGCCAGGATTAGATAAATAGTACTAGGACTGGAGAAATAGTGCCAGGACTGTGGAAATAGTGCCAGGACTGGAGAAATAGTGCCGGTATTAGAGAAATAGTACCTGGACTGGAGAAATAGTACCAGGACTGGAGAAATAGTACCAGAATTACAGAAATAGTGCCAGAATTGGACAAATAGTGCCAGGACTGGAGAAATATACCAGTATTACAGAAATAGTGCCAGGATTGGAGAAATAGTGCCAGGATTCGAGAAATAGTACCAGTATTAGATAAATAGTGCCAGGATTGGAGATATAGCGCCAGGACTGGAGAAAAAGTACCAATATTGGAGAATTAGCACCAGGATTGGAGAAATAGCACCAGTACCATAGAAATAACACCATGACTGGAGAAAATAGTGCCAGGACTGGAGAAATAGTACCAGGACTGGATAAGTAGTGCTAGGGCTGGAGAAATAGTGCCAGTATTAGAGAAATAGTGCCAGGACTGGAGAAATTGTGCCAGGATTAGAGAAATAGTGCCAGGACTGGAGAAATAATGCCAGTATTAGAGACATAGTACCAGGACTGGAGGAAATTGTGCCAGGATTAGAGAAATAGTGCCAGGACTAGTGAAATAGTGCCAGTATTAGAGAAATAGTGCCAGGACTGGAGAAATAGTGTCAGAACTGAAGAAATAGTGCCAGGACTGGAGAAATAGTGCCAGGACTGGATAAATAGTGCCAGTATTAGAGAAATAGTGCCAGGACTGGAGGAATAATGCCAGGATTAGAGAAATCATGCCAGGACTGGAAAAATAGTACCAGGACTGGAGAAATAATGCCAGAATTAGATAAAAAGTTCCAAGACTGGAGAAATAATACCAGGACTGGATAAACAGTGCCAGGATTGGAGAATTAGCACCTGGACTGGAGAAATAGTGCCAGGACTGGAGAAATAGTGCCAGGACTTTAGATGTAGTGCCAGGATTGGAGAAATAGTGCCAGGACTGGAGAAATAGTGCCAGGATTAGAGAACTAGTACCAGGACTGGAGAAATAGTTCCAGGATTAGAGAACTAGTACCAGGACTGGAGAAATAGTGCCAGGATTAGAGAAATCATGCCAGGTCTGGTGAAACAGTGCCAGGCCTGGAAAAATAGTGCCAGGACTGGAGAGATAATGCCAGTATTAGAGAAATAGTGCCAGGACAGAAGAAATAGTGCCAGGACTGGAGAAATAGTGCCAGGACTGGATAAATAATGCCAGGATTAGAGAAATACTGCCAGGACTGTAAAAATAGTGCCAGGACTGGATAAATAGTGCCAGTATTAGAGAAATAGTGCCAGGACTGGTGAAATAATGCCAGGATTAGAGAAATCAAGCCAGGACTGGAGATATAGTGCCAGTATTAGAGAAATAGTACCAGGACTGGAGAAATAGTGTCAGAATTAGAGAAATAGTGCAGGACTGGAGAAATAGTGCCTGTATTAGAAAAATAGTACCAGGACTGGAGAAATAGTGTCAGAATTAGAGAAATAGTGCAGGACTGGAGAAATAGTGCCAGTATTAGAGAAATAGTACCAGGACTGGAGAAATAGTGTCAGAATTAGAGAAATAGTGCCAGGACTGGAGAAATAGTATCAGCACTGGAGAAGTAGTGCCAGGACTGGATAAATAGTGCCAAGGCTGGAGAAATAGTATCAGGACTGGAGAAATAGTGCCAGTATTAGAGAAATAGTGCCAGGACTGGAGAAATAATGCCAGCATTAGAGAAATAGTACCAGGACTGGAGAAATAGTGTCAGAATTAGAGAAATAGTGCCACGACTGGAGAAATAGTGCCAGTATTAGACAAATAGTACCAGGACTAGAGACTTAGTGCCAGTATTAGAAAAATAGTGCCAGGAGTATAGAAATATTACCAGGACTGGAGAAATAGTACCAGGACTGGAGAATTAGTGCCAGTATTAGAGAAATAGTGCCAGGACTGGAGAAAGGAGGGCCAGTATTGGAGAAATAGTACCAGGACTGGAGAAATAGTGCCAGGATTAGATAAATAGTGCCAGGACTGGAGAAATAGTGCAAGGATTAGATAAATAGTACCAGGACTGGAGAATTAGTGCCAGGACTGGAGAAATGGGTGCCAGGACTGGAGAAGATAGTGCCAGGTGTAGAGAAATAGTACCAGGACTGGAGAAATAGTACCAGGACTGGGGAAATAGTGCCAGGACTGGGGAAATAGTGGCAGGACTGGAAAAATAATGCCAGCATTAGAGAAATAGTACCAGGACTGGAGAAATAGTGCCAGGATAAGAGAAATAGTGCGAGGACTGGAGAAATAGTGCCAGTATTAGAGAAATAGTACCAGAACTGGAGAAATAGTGCCAGTATCAGAGATATAGTGCCAGGAGTAGAGAAATAGTACCATGACTGGAGAAATAGTGCCAGTATTAGAGAAATAGTGCCAGGACAGGAGAAATAATGCCAGCATTAGAGAAATAGTACCAGGACTGGAGAAATAGTGCCTTAATTAGAGAAATAGTGCCAGGACTGGAGAAATAGTGCCAGTATTAGATAAATAGTACCAGGACTAGAGACATAGTGCCAGTATTAGAAAAATAATGCCAGGAGTAGAGAAATAGTACCAGGACTGGAGAAATAGTACCAGGACTGGAGAATTAGTACCAGTATTAGAGAAATAGTGCCTGGACTGGAGAAATAGTGCCAGTACTGGAGAAATAGTACCAGGACTGGAGAAATAGTGCCAGGATAAGAGAAATAGTGCCAGGACTGGAGAAATAGTGCCCGTATTAGAGAAATAGTACCAGAACTGGAGAAATAGTGCCAGTATCACAGAAATAGTGCCAGGAGTAGAGAAATAGTACCAGGACTGGAGAAATAGTGCCAGTATTAGAGAAATAGTACCAGGACTGGAGAAATAGTGCCAGGATTAGAGAAATAGTGCCAGGACTGGAGAAATAGTACCAGGACTGGAGAAATAGTGCAAGTATTAGATAAATAGTACCAGGTCCTCTAGAAATAGTACCTGGACTGGAGAAATAGTGCCAGGACTGGAGAATTAGTGCCAGGACTGGACAAATAGTGTCAGGACTGGAGAAATAGTCCCAGGACTGGAGAAATAGTGCCAGGACTGGGGCAATAGTGGCAGGACTGGAAAAATAGTGCCAGGATAAGAGAAATAGTGCCAGGACTGGAGAAATAACGCAAGGAGTAGAGACATAGTACCAGGGCTGGAGAAATAGTTCCAGGATGAGAGAAATAGTGCCAGGAGAAGATAAATAGTGCCAGGATTAGAGAAATAGTGCCAGGACTGGAGAAATAGTGCCAGGACTGGAGAAATAGTACCAGTATTAGAGAAATAGTGCCAGGATTAGATAAATAGTACTAGGACTGGAGAAATAGTGCCAGGACTGTGGAAATAGTGCCAGGACTGGAGAAATAGTGCCGGTATTAGAGAAATAGTACCTGGACTGGAGAAATAGTACCAGGACTGGAGAAATAGTACCAGTATTACAGAAATAGTGCCAGAATTGGACAAATAGTGCCAGGACTGGAGAAATATACCAGTATTACAGAAATAGTGCCAGGATTGGAGAAATAGTGCCAGGATTCGAGAAATAGTACCAGTATTAGATAAATAGTGCCAGGATTGGAGATATAGCGCCAGGACTGGAGAAAAAGTACCAATATTGGAGAATTAGCACCAGGATTGGAGAAATAGCACCAGTACCATAGAAATAACACCATGACTGGAGAAATAGTGCCAGGACTGGAGAAATACTACCAGGACTGGATAAGTAGTGCTAGGGCTGGAGAAATAGTGCCAGTATTAGAGAAATAGTGCCAGGACTGGAGAACTAATGCCAGGATTAGAGATATAGTGCCAGGACTGGAGAAATAATACCAGTATTAGAGACATAGTACCAGGACTGGAGAAATTGTGCCAGGATTAGAGAAATAGTGCCAGGACTAGTGAAATAGTGCCAGTATTAGAGAAATAGTGCCAGGACTTGAGAAATAGTGTCAGAACTGAAGAAATAGTGCCAGGACTGGAGAAATAGTGCCAGGACTGGATAAATAGTGCCAGTATTAGAGAAATAGTGCCAGGACTGGAGGAATAATGCCAGGATTAGAGAAATCATGCCAGGACTGGAAAAATAGTACCAGGACTGGAGAAATAATGCCAGAATTAGATAAAATGTTCCAGGACTGGAGAAATAATACCAGGACTGGAGAAATAGTGCCAGGATTAGAGAAATCATGCCAGGTCTGGAGAAACAGTGCCAGGCCTGGAAAAATAGTGCCAGGACTGGAGAGATAGTGCCAGTATTAGAGAAATAGTGCCAGGACAGAAGAAATAGTGCCAGGACTGGAGAAATAGTGCCAGGACTGGATAAATAATGCCAGGATTAGAGAAATACTGCCAGGACTGTAAAAATAGTGCCAGGACTGGATAATTAGTGCCAGTATTAGAGAAATAGTGCCACGACTGGTGAAATAATGCCAGGATTAGAGAAATCATGCCAGGACTGGAGATATAGTGCCAGTATTAGAGAAATAGTACCAGGACTGGAGAAATAGTGCCAGGATTGGATAAATAGTGCCAGGACTGGAGAAACAGTACCAGTATTAGAGAAATAGTACCAGGTCTGGTGAAATAGTGCCAGGACAGGAGAAATAGTGCCAGGAATGGAGAAAAAGTGCCAGAATTTTAGAAATAGTGCCGGTATTAGAGAAATAATACCAGGACTGGAGAAATAGTGCCAGGATTAGAGAAATAGTGCCATGGATGGATATAAGTAGTGTCAGGATTGGAGAAAGTGCCAGAACTGCAGAAATAGTGCCAGGATTAGATAAATAGTATGAGGACTGCAGAAATAGTGCCAGGACTGCGGAAATAGTACCAGAACTGGAGAAATAGTGCCCGAATTTTAGAAATAGTGCCAGGACTGGAGAAATAGTGGTGCCAGGAACTGGAGAAATAACGCAAGGAGTAGAGACATAGTACCAGGACTGGAGAAATAGTTCCATTACTGGAGAAATAGTGCCAGGACTGGATAAATAAAGCCAGGATTAGAGAAATCATGCCAGGACTGGGATAAATAGTGCCATTATTAGAGAAATAGTGCCAGGACTGTAAAAATAGTGCCAGGACTGGATAAATAGTGCCAGTATTAGAGAAATAGTGCCAGGACTGGTGAAATAATGCCAGGATTAGAGAAATCATGCCAGGACTGGAGAAATAGTGCCAGTATTAGAGAAATAGTACCAGGACTGGAGAAATAGTGCCAGGATTGGATAAATAGTGCCAGGACTGGAGAAACAGTACCAGTATTAGAGAAATAGTACCAGGGTCTGGTGAAATAGTGCCAGGACAGGAGAAATAGTGCCAGGAATGGAGAAATAGTGCCAGAATTTTAGAAATAGTGCCGGTATTAGAGAAATAGTACCAGGACTGGAGAAATAGTGCCAGGATTAGAGAAATAGTGCCATGGATGGATAAGTAGTGCCAGGATTGGAGAAATAGTGCCAGAACTGCAGAAATAGTGCCAGGATTAGATAAATAGTATGAGGACTGGAGAAATAGTGCCAGGACTGCGGAAATAGTACCAGAACTTGAGAAATAGTGCCCGAATTTTAGAAATAGTGCCAGGACTGGAGAAATAGTGCCAGGACTGGAAAAATAATTCCAGCTTTAGAGAAATAGCGCCAGAACTGGAGAAATCGTACCAGGATTAGAGAAATAGTGCCAGGACCTGGAGAAATAGTGCCAGTATTAGAGAAATAGTACCAGGACTTGATAAATAGTGCCAGGATTAGAGAAATAGTGTGAGGACTGGAGAAATAGTGACAGGAGTAGAGAAATAGTATCAGGACTGGAGATATAGTGCCAGTATTAGAGAAATAGTACCAGGACTGGAGAAACAGTGTCAGAATTAGAAAAATAGTGCAGGACTGGAGAAATAGTGCCAGTATTAGAAAAATAGTACCAGGACTGGAGAAATAGTGTGAGAATTACAGAAATAGTGCAGGACTGGAGAAATAGTGCAAGTATTAGAGAAATAGTATCAGGACTGGAGAAATAGTGTCAGAATTAGAGAAATAGTGCCAGGACTGGAGAAATAGTATCAGCACTGGAGAAGTAGTGCCAGGACTGGATAAATAGTGCCATTACTGGAGAAATAGTATCAGGACTGGAGAAATAGTGCCAGTATTAGAGAAATAGTGCCAGGACTGGAGAAATAATGCCAGCATTAGAGAAATAGTACCAGGACTGGAAAAATAGTGTCAGAATAAGAGAAATATTGCCACGACTGGAGAAATAGTGCCAGTATTAGACAAATAGTACCAGGACTAGAGACATAGTGCCAGTATTAGAAAAATAGTGCCAGGAGTATAGAAATATTACCAGGACTGGAGAAATAGTACCAGGACTGGAGAATTAGTGCCAGTATTAGAGAAATAGTGCCAGGACTGGAGAAAGAGGGCCAGTATTGGAGAAATAGTACTAGCACTGGAGAAATAGTGCCAGGATTAGAGAAATATTGCCAGGACTGGAGAAATAGTGCCAGGACAGGAGAAATAGTGCAAGGATTAGATAAATAATACCAGGACTGGAGAATTAGTGCCAGGACTGGAGAAATTGTGCCAGGACTGGAGAAATAGTGCCAGGAGTAGAGAAATAGTACTAGGACTGGAAAAATAGTACCAGGACTGGGGAAATAGTGCCAGGACTGGGGAAATAGTGGCAGGACTGGAAAAATAATGCCAGCATTAGAGAAATAGTACCAAGACTGGAGAAATAGTGCGAGGACTGGAGAAATAGTGCCAGTATTAGAGAAATAGTACCAGAACTGGAGAAATAGTGCCAGTATCAGAGAAATAGTGCCAGAAGTAGAGAAATAGTACCATGACTGGAGAAATAGTGCCAGTTTTAGAGAAATAGTGCCAGGACTGGAGAAATAATGCCAGCATTAGAGAAATAGTACCAGGACTGGAGAAATAGTGTCAGAATTAGAGAAATAGTGCCAGGACTGGAGAAATAGTGCCAGTATTAGAGAAATAGTACCAGGACTAGAGACATAGTGCCAGTATTAGAAAAATAATGCCAGGAGTAGAGAAATAGTACCAGGACTGGAGAAATAGTACCAGGACTGGAGAATTAGTGCCAGTATTAGAGAAATAGTGCCTGGACTGGAGAAATAGTGCCAGTACTGGAGAAATAGTACCAGGACTGGAGAAATAGTGCCAGGATAAGAGAAACAGTACCAGAACTGGAGAAATAGTGCCAGTATCAGAGAAATAGTGCCAGGAGTAGAGAAATAGTACCAGGACAGAAGAAATAGTGCCAGGCTAGGAGAAATAGTACCAGTAGTGGAGAAATAGTTCCAGTATTAGAGAAATAGTGCCAGGACTGGAGAAATAGTGCCAGTATTAGAGAAAAAGTACCAGGACTGGAGAAATAGTGCCAGGATTAGAGAAATAGTGCCAGGACTGCAGAAATAGTACCAGGACTGGAGAAATAGTGCAAGTATTACAGAAATAGTACCAGGACCTCTAGAAATAGTACCTGGACTGGAGAAATAGTGCCAGGACTGGAGAATTTGTGCCAGGACTGGAGAAATAGTGTCAGGACTGGAGAAATAGTCCCAGGACTGGAGAAATAGTGCCAGGACTGGGGAAATAGTGGCAGGACTGGAAAAATAATGTCAGCATTAGAGAAATAGTACCAGGACTGGAGAAATAGTGCCAGGATAAGAGAAAAAGTGCCAGGACTGGAGAAATAATGCAAGGAGTAGAGACATAGTAACAGGACTGGAGAAATAGTTCCAGGATGAGAGAAATAGTGCCAGGAGTAGAGAAATAGTGCCAGGATTAGAGAAATAGTGCCAGGACTGGAGAAATAGTGCTAGGACTGGAGAAATAGTACCAGTATTAGAGAAATAGTGCCAGGATTAGATAAATAGTACTAGGACTGGAGAAATAGTGCCAGGACTGTGGAAATAGTGCCAGGACTGGAGAAATAGTGCCGGTATTAGAGAAATAGTACCTGGACTGGAGAAATAGTACCAGGACTGGAGAAATAGTGCCTGGACTGGAGAAATAATGCCAGGATAAGAGAAATAGTACCAGGACTGGAGAAATAGTACCAGTATTACAGAAATAGTGCCAGAATTGGAGAAATAGTGCCAGGACTGGAGAAATATACCAGTATTACAGAAATAGTGCCAGGATTGGAGAAATAGTGCCAGCATTCGAGAAATTGTACCAGTATTAGATAAATAGTGCCAGGATTGGAGACATAGTGCCAGGACTGGAGAAAAAGTACCAATATTGGAGAATTAGCACCAGGATTGGAGAAATAGCACAAGTACCATAGAAATAACACCATGACTGGAGAAATAGTGCCAGGACTGGAGAAAAAGTACCAGAACTGGATAAGTAGTGCTAGGGCTGGAGAAATAGTGCCAGTATTAGAGAAATAGTGCCAGGACTGGAGAATTAATGCAAGGATTAGAGATATAGTGCCAGGACTGGAGAAATAATGCCAGTATTAGAGACATAGTACCAGGATTGGACAAATTGTGCAAGGATTAGAGAAATAGTGCCAGGACTGGAGAAATAGTGCCAGTATTAGAGAAATAGTGCCAGGACTGGAGAAATAGTGTCAGAACTGAAGAAATAGTGCCAGGACTGGAGAAATAGTACCAGGACTGGAGAAATAGTGCAAGTATTAGAGAAATAGTACTAGGACCTCTAGAAATAGTACCTGGACTGGAGAAATAGTCCCAGGACTGGAGAAATAGTGCCAGGACTGGGGAAATAGTGGCAGGACTGGAAAAATAATGTCAGCATTAGAGAAATAGTACCAGGACTGGAGAAATAGTGCCAGGATAAGAGAAATAGAGCCAGGACTGGAGAAATAACGCAAGGAGTAGAGACATAGAAACAGGACTGGAGAAATAGTTCCAGGATGAGAGAAATAGTGCCAGGAGTAGAGAAATAGTGCCAGGATTAGAGAAATAGTGCCAGGACTGGAGAAATAGTGCCAGGACTGGAGAAATAGTACCAGTATTAGAGAAATAGTGCCAGGATTAGATAAATAGTACTAGGACTGGAGAAATAGTGCCAGGACTGTGGAAATAGTGCCAGGACTGGAGAAATAGTGCCGGTATTAGAGAAATAGTACCTGGACTGGAGAAATAGTACCAGGACTGGAGAAATAGTGCCTGGACTGGAGAAATAATGCCAGGATAAGAGAAATAGTACCAGGACTGGAGAAATAGTACCAGTATTACAGAAATAGTTCCAGAATTGGAGAAATAGTGCCAGGACTGGAGAAATATACCAGTATTACAGAAATACTGCCAGGATTGGAGAAATAGTGCCAGGATTCGAGAAATAGTACCAGTATTAGATAAATAGTGCCAGGATTGGAGATATAGTGCCAGGACTGGAGAAAAAGTACCAATATTGGAGAATTAGCACCAGGATTGGAGAAATAGCACCAGTACCATAGAAATAACACCATGACTGGAGAAATAGTGCCAGGACTGGAGAAATAGTACTAGAACTGGATAAGTAGTGCTAGGGCTGGAGAAATAGTGCCAGTATTAGAGAAATAATGCCAGGACTGGAGAATTTATGCCAGGATTAGAGATATAGTGCCAGGACTGGAGAAATAATGCCAGTATTAGAGACATAGTACCAGGATTGGAGAAATTGTGCCAGGATTAGAGAAATAGTGCCAGGACTGGAGAAATAGTGCCAGTATTAGAGAAATAGTGCCAGGACTGGAGAAATAGTGTCAGAACTGAAGAAATAGTGCCAGGACAGGCGAAATAGTGCCAGGACTGGATAAATAGTGCCAGTATTAGAGAAATAGTGCCAGGACTGGAGGAATAATGCCAGGATTAAAGAAATCATGGCAGGACTGGAAAAATAGTACCAGGACTGGAGAAATAATGCCAGAATTAGATAAATAGTTCCAGGACTGGATAAATAATACCAGGACTGGACAAACAGTGCCAGGATAGGAGAAATAGTGCCAGGACTGGAGAAATAGTGCCAGTACTGGAGAAATAGTGCCAGGACTTTAGATGTAGTGCCAGGATTGGAGAAATAGTGCCACGACTGGAGAAATAGAGCCAGGATTAGAGAACTAGTACCAGGACTGGAGAAATAGTTCCAGGATTAGAGAACTAGTACCAGGACTGGAGAAATAGTGCCAGGATTAGAGAAATCATGCCAGGTCTGGAGAAATAGTGCCAGGCCTGGAAAAATAGTGCCAGGACTGGAGAGATAGTGCCAGTATTAGAGAAATAGTGCCAGGACTGAGAAATAGTGCCAGGACAGGATAAATAGTGCCAGTATTAGAGAAATAGTGCCAGGACTGGAGAAATAATGCCAGGATTAGAGAAATCATGCCAGGACTGGAGAAATAGTTCCATTATTAGAGAAATAGTGCCAGGACTGTAAAAATAGTGCCAGGACTGGATAAATAGTGCCAGTATTATAGAAATAGTGCCAGGACTGGTGAAATAATGCCAGGATTAGAGAAATCATGCCAGGACTGGAGATATAGTGCCAGTATTAGAGAAATCATGCCAGGACTGGAGATATAGTGCCAGTATTAGAGAAATAGTAGCAGTACTGGAGAAAAAGTGCCAGGATTGGATAAATAGTGCCAGGACTGGAGAAATAGTACCAGTATTAGAGAAATAGTACCAGGTGTGGAGAAATAGTGCCAGGCCAGGAGAAATAGTGCCAGGTCTGGAGATATAGTGCCAGTATTAGAGAAATAGTGCCAGGATTTGAGAACTAGTACCAGGACTGGAGAAATAGTTCCAGGATTAGAGAACTAGTACCAGGAATGGAGAAATAGTGCCAGGATTTGAGAAATCATGCCAGGTCAGGAGAAATAGTGCCAGGCCTGGAAAAATAGTGGCAGGACTGGAGAAATAGTGCCAGTATTAGAGAAATAGTGCCAGCACTGCAGAAATAGTGCCAGGACTGGAGAAATAGTGCCAGGACTGGATAAATAGTGCCAGTATTAGAGAAATAGTGCCAGAACTGGAGAAATAATGCCAGGATTAGAGAAATCATGCCAGGACTGGAGAAATAGTGCCAGTATTAGAGAAATAGTACCAGGACTGGAGAAATAGTGCCAGGGCTGGAGAAATAGTACCAGGACTGGAGAAATAATGCTAGGATTAGATAAATAGTTCCAGGACTGGAGAAACAATACCAGGACTGGATAAATATTGCCAGGATTGGAGAAATAGTGCCAGGTCTGGAGAAATAGTGCCAGGACTTTAGATATAGTGCCAGGATTGGAGAAATAGTGCCAGGACTGGAGAAATAGTGCCAGGACTGGAGAAATAGTGCCAGGCCTGGAGAAATAGTGCCAGGTCTGGAGATATAGTGCCATGATTAGATAAATAGTGCCAGGATTAGAGAACTAGTACCAGGACTGGAGAAATAGAGCCAGGATTAGAGAACTAGTACCAGGACTGGAGAAATAGTGCCAGGATTAGAGAACTAGTACCAGGACTGGAGAAATAGTGCCAGGATTAGAGAAATCATGCCAGGTCTGGAGAAATAGTGCCAGGCCTGGAAAAATAGTGCCAGGACTAGAGAAATAGTGCCAGTATTAGAGAAATAGTGCCAGGATTAGAGAAATAGTGCCAGGACTGGAGAATTAGAGCCAGTATTAGAGAAATAGTGCCAAAACTGAAGAAATGGTGCCAGGACTGTAGAAATAGTGCCAGGACTGGAGAAATAGTGCCAGTATTAGAGAAATAGTGCCAGACTGGAGAGATAATGCCAGGATTAGAGAAATCATGGCAGGACTGGAAAAATACTACCAGGACTGGGGAAATAATGCCAGGATTAGATAAATAGTTCCAGGACTGGAGAAATAATACCAGGACTAGAGAAATAGTGCCAGGATTGGAGATATAGTCCCAGGATTGGAGAAATAGTGCCAGGATTGGAGAAATAGTGCCAGGACTGGAGAAATAGTACCAGTATTAGAGAAATAGTGCCAGGTCTGGAGAAATAGTGCCAGGTCTGGAGAAATAGTGCCAGGATTAGAGAACTAGTACCAGGACTGGAGAAATAGTGCAAGGATAAGAGAAATCATGCCAGGTCTGGAGAAATAGTACCAGGCCTTGAAAAATAGTACCAGGATTAGAGAAATAGTGCCAGGTTTAGAGAAATAGTGCCAGGACTGGACAAATTGTGCCAGGATTGGAGAAATAGTACCAGGATTGGAGAAATAGTGCCAGGACTAGAGAAATAGTACCAGTATTAGAGAAATAGTGCCAGGTCTGGAGAAATAGTGCCAGGTCTGGAGAAATAGTGCCAGGCCTGGAGAAATAGTGCCAGGTCTGGAGATATAGTGCCAGGATTAGAGAAATAGTGCCAGGATTAGAGAACTAGTACCAGGACTGGAGAAATAGTTCCAGGATTAGAGAACTAGTACCTGGACTGGAGAAATAGTGCCAGGATTAGAGAAACCATGCCAGGTCTGGAGAAATAGTGCCAGGCCTGGAAAAATAGTGCCAGGACTGGAGAAATAGTGCCAGTATTAGAGAAATAGTGCCAGGACTGAAGAAATAGTGCCAGGACTGGAGAAATAGTGCCAGGACTGGATAAATAGTGCCAGTATTAGAGAAACAGTGCCAGGACTGGAGAAATAATGCCAGGATTAGAGAAATCATGCCAGGACTGGAGAAATAGTGCCAGTATTAGAGAAATAGTACCAGGACTGGAGAATTAGTGCCAGGGCTGGAGAAATAGTACCAGGACTGGAGAAATAATGCCAGGATTAGATAAATAGTTCCAGGATTGGAGAAATAATACCAGGACTGGATAAATATTGCCAGGATTGGAGAAATAGTGCCAGGACTGGAGAAATAGTGCCAGGACTTTAGATATAGTGCCAGGATTGGAGAAATAGTGCCAGGACTGGAGAATTTAGTGCCAGGACTGGAGAAATAGTGCCAGAACTGGAGAAATAGTGCCAGGTCTGGAGATATAGTGCCATGATTAGATAAATAGTGCCAGGATTAGAAAACTAGTACCAGGACTGGAGAAATAGTGCCAGGATTAGAGAACTAGTACCAGGACTGGAGAAATAGTGCCAGGATTAGAGAAATCATGCCAGGTCTGGAGAAATAGTGCCAGGATTAGAGAAATCATGCCAGGTCTGGAGAAATAGTGCCAGGCCTGGAAAATTAGTGCCAGGACTGGAGAAATAGTGCCAGTATTAAAGAAATAGTGCCAGGATTTGAGAAATAGTGCCAGGACTGGAGAATTAGTGCCAGGACTGGAGAAATAGTGCAAGTATTAGAGAAATAGTGCCAGGACTTAAGAAATGGTGCCAGGACTGGAGAAATAGTGCCAGGACTGGAGAAATAGTGCCAGTATTAGAGAAATAGGGCCAGGACTGGAGAGATAAAGCCAGGATTAGAGAAATCGTGGCAGGACTGGAGAAATAGTACCAGGACTGGAGAAATAGTGCCAGTATTAGAGAAATAGTGCCAGGACTGGAGAAATAATGCCAGGATTAAAGAAATCGTGGCAGGACTGGAGAAATACTACCAGGACTGGAGAAATAATGCCAGGACTAGAGAAATAGTGCCAGGATTGGAGAAATAGTGCCAGGACTGGAGAAATAGTGCCAGGATTGGAGAAGTAGTGCCAGGACTGGAGAAATAGTACCAGTATTAGAGAAATAGTGCCAGGACTGGAGAAATAATACCAGGACTAGAGAAATAGTGCCAGGATTGGAGAAATAGTGCCAGGACTGGAGAAATAGTGCCAGGATTGGAGAAGTAGTGCCAGGACTGGAGAAATAGTACCAGTATTAGAGAAATAGTGCCAGGTCTGGAGAAATAGTGCCAGGTCTGGAGAAATAGTGCCAGGATTAGAAAACTAGTACCAGGACTGGAGAAATAGTGCCAGGATTAGAGAAATCATGCCAGGTCTGGAGAAATAGTGCCAGGCCTTGAAAAATAGTACCAGGATTAGAGAAATAGTGCCAAGTTTAGAGAAATAGTGCCAGGCCTGGACAAATTGTGCCAGGATTGGAGAAATAGTGCCAGGATTGGAGAAATAGTGCCAGGACTAGAGAAATAGTACCAGTATTAGAGAAATAGTGCCAGGTCTGGAGAAATAGTGCCAGGTCTGGAGAAATAGTGCCAGGCCTGGAGAAATAGTGCCAGGTCTGGAGATATAGTGCCAGGATTAGAGAAATAGTGCCAGGATTAGAGAACTAGTACCATGACTGGAGAAATAGTGCAAGGATTAGAGAAATCATGCCAGGTCTGGAGAAATTGTGCCAGACCTGGAAAAATAGTACCAGGATTAGAGAAATAGTGCCAGGTTTAGAGAAATAGTGCCAGGCCTGGACAAATTGTGCCAGGATTAGAGAAATAGTGCCAAGATTAGAGAAATAGTGCCAGGCAGAGCTGACCCTAGCCAAATTAATACTCTAGGCAATATTTTAGGTCCCCCCCGCACAGCACCCACCACACAGCACATCACCTCTCTCCCTGCACCCCTCTCTCAGCACAGCACTGATCACAGCACCCTGCACCTCTCTCACAGCACGGATCACAGCACTCATCACCCCACACTGCACACCACCTCTCACCCAACACAGCTCAGATCACAGCACCCATCACACCCCTCCCAGCACAGCACCCATCATCCTGGCCTTCACCCTGCACAGAACCCCCCTCTCCCAGCACACCACCCCTCACCTGACCCAGCACCCATATCCTAGCACAGCACCGCCTTCATTCAGCATGGCAACAGCCCTCATCCTGCACAGCACCCCCCTCTCCCAGCATAGCACAGTTACAGCACCGCTCACCTGACCCAGCACCCATGTCCTAGCACAGCACCCCCCTCACCCAGCATGGCAACACCCCTCACCCTGCACAGCACCCCCCTCTCCCAGCATAGCACAGTGTCAGCACTACCCTCATCTGACCCAGCACCCATATCCTAGCACAGCAGCCCCCTCACTCAGCATGGCAACACCCCTCGCCCTGCACAGCACCTCCCTCTCCAAGCATAGCATGGTGTCAGCACCCCTCACCTGACCCAGCACCCATATCCTAGCACAGCACCCCCCTCACCCAGCATGGCAACACCCATGTGTGTTTTGGTTTTTATGTGGTTGCCTTAGAGGGGGGCATTTGTATAATTCTCGCTCCCGCATGTATGCTCCTATACGGACATATATGAATATGGGCATGTTTATTCAGCTGTCATTTATTGATATGTACTTTTTTGTTTTTATTATTATTATTATTTTTTATTTATATTTATATCTATGTTTATTCTTATTTTTTTATTTATTATTATTATTATTATTATTATTGTTACTAATAATAATAATATTATTATTACTAATTATATTTATATTTATTATTATTTTTATTTTTATTTCTATTTTCATATGTCTTTATGGATTGTTGTTCTACTGTTTTTCTGATTGAGAAGACAGTCATTTGGTCTTAGGGAAAGCTCTTGATGGCTCCTCCTTATTCATCTACTCAATGCAAATGGGGAATATGCATATTAAATGGGTATGAATATATTTTGGCGATAGATTTTTTGATGCACATTGTGCTCATACATTTATGTATGTGTGTGCTCATTTATATACATTTATCTATATGTGTGTGTATACACACATGTGTGTATATTCTCTATATTTACTTTATACTTATGCTAATTGTATTATTTATTTTTATATCTATTTTTTCATTGTTTTTTAATATATTATTATTTCAATTTAAGTAGCATTATTATTATTATAATCATTATCATCTTTATAAGAATAGTTTATTATATGTGTATGATTAATCTCTCAGTAAGGCTGTCATTATTTGAATCTCTTTATTATATGAAGAACACAATAAAATTGCCCGAGTAGGGAATAAGAATTACCTAAATTTCCAACACGTGGTTTCATTAAGGAGGACAGAATAAATAGTGATCATTAGTCCTCCATCTGGATGCACCTGCTTCTTGAAAAAGCTGTGGTAACTTAAGGCCCCCATACATCAGAGATTGATTGCAGCAATCGTGCAATTTGCAATTGATTGTGTTTAAAAATCTTTCCCTTTTTCAATCGATTGCAGATTGCAGAATTGCCACAATCGATTGAAAAAGGGTAAGATTGCTGCAATCAATCTCTGATGTATGGGGGCCTTTAGCCAGGCAAGGGACTGGTTCATAATAGCCTCTCCCAAACCCTGGGTAATTATTGAAAGGGAACTTATGCGCCCCTTTCCCCTTACTGATCTAATCTGGCTGTCCTCTTCTGAAATCTCCTTCAGACCAGGATTCTGTAATGCAGTCCAGACTACAATAGTATGTTGGCATGCCTGTGTTTCCTTAGATGAAGAGATTTCCCTGCCTTCTCCTAATCTATCTCTCCGATCAGTAGCCAATTTGATCCCTGATATGCACTTAGGTTCCTGGTTGAAGGCGAGCCTCTCTTCTTTGGGGGATGTATTCACAGGGGAGGATTGGGCTTCTTTTGTGTCCCTTCAAAACACAATTTGGTTTAACGAGGCAGGACTTTCATAAATATTTACAGCTGAGACATTGGATGCACAGTGACCTCCCTTCTCCACTTAAAAAACCCGCCTTCCGATCGCTGCTGCTGCTGACTCACCTACGATCCTCTAATCACAAAGGTGGTATATCTTGGTGGTATCAGTATCAGATAATGTTAAAAAAAAAAGGGAAACTTCCATGTCAACTTAAATGGGAGAGGGATCTGGCTGTGAACCTTTCTGATGAGGACTGGAATATTATTTTTTGTTCCAATTTTACTATATCCAAATGTATCAACCATTCAGAAATGTATTACAAATTACTTCAGAGA
>JAUIMM010000824.1:1072500-1370000 GCA_031769625.1 Taudactylus pleione | reverse complement strand
GTGTGGTGTTCGGGGCATTGTATGGCAGGCACAGACCTGGGTACCTGTGGGAGTGGCGTCCTCTCTCTTTGGGGTATGCTGCAGTGCTCTCTCCCTCTAAGAGGTCTAGTTACTAAGCAGTGTTAGGAGACAGAGTGAAAAGTGATAAGAAAGTCAAAAGGTGCCAGCCAATCAGCTCCCAACTGTTATTTTCCAAACATAGCCTGTGAGCTGACAGACTGGCTGTGTTGTGACCCGAGTTACCCAGGGTGATGGAGTATGACACTATTCACTACAGCCCACTGCCCCTGATCACTCAGCCTGCCCACTACCCTCCATCCACAACCGCACTACCATCCAATCCCAGCTCCCAAGCCCACTCTGACCCAGTCTACTATGCTCTGCTCTAGCCTATCACAAGCAGGAGCATTGATATCTCTCTCTCTCTTTTTTTTAATGTGTGTGTGTGTGTGTGTGTGTGTGTGTGTGTGTGTGTGTGTGTGTGTGTGTGTGTGTGTGTGTGTGTGTGTGTGTGTGTGTGTGTGTGTGTGTGTGTGTGTGTGTGTGTGTGTGTGTGTGTGTGTGTGTGTGTAAAGTGATCAATTCAATTTTTTTTAAATAAACAAAATTATATCTTTCGGCAGGATGTAGTTAATATAGAATATTAATTCACTTTGTTCTTCTGGACTTTCTTTATCTATAATCATTTTTAATACTTCACATGGTTAATATCCCCTAAATTGGGATTCTAAGGGGCCTATTCAAGATGTTAATTATCAAGGTCCGAACGGATCCCGATAATTAACACCCTGACTCACCGCGGACGCCAGAGCAATTCATCATTGCTCTGGCGCTGAGGCAGCTGATTCAAAAATCAGCTACCCCAGCAAGCAGATTCACTACTCCTTTTTGGGCAGTGAATCTTTTCACTGCTCGCGAGACCTACAGGTCACACATGCGCACAACAGCCCCGACGTCTGGTGGAAGGATCCCTCTTTGCAACCCGGGACTCCTTCCCATAGGGAAGGAGCGGGTAGCAGTAGCAAACGCCATCTGAAGATGGCGAATGCTACTGCAATCAAGCTCCGAAAAAATTATATTTTCAGAGCTTGATGAATTCTGTCCCTACACTAGTGTATGGGGACAGCGGGTCATTCCACAAGAGGAAGGTAAGCAGGAGATATCTGTGATACTAGTGTATGGGGACAGCGGGCCATTCCGGGAGAGAAAGGTAAGCAGGAGATATCTGTGATACTAGTGTATGAGGACAGCGGGCCATTCTGGGAGAGGAAGGTAAGCAGGAGATATCTGTGATACTAGTGTATGAGGACAGCGGGCCATTCCAGGAGAGAAAGGTAAGCAGGAGATATCTGTGATACTAGTGTATGAGGACAGCGGGCCATTCCGGGAGAGGAAGGTAAGCAGGAGATATCTGTGATACTAGTGTATGGGGACAGCGGGCCATTCCGGGAGAGGAAGGTAAGCAGGAGATATCTGTGATACTAGTGTATGGGGACAGCGGGCCATTCCGGGAGAGAAAGATAAGCAGGAGATAAATTTTTGCAATTGCAGGTGAAAATGTGTATTTTCACCAGCTTTTCTAAAAATTAATTGATTACAAATAGGCAGGGGTGCCGAGAGGAGGGGGGAGTGGGTACAGATTACCCGGGCCTGGGCTTGCTGCAGGGGCCCGGGTCCGGCACCGCTTCCCCTCCATCTTAAGTCACAGTACTGGGCTGCACTGGGAGACTGCTTGTGGCTGCTAAAGCAGCAGCTGGAGCAGTCTCCTATGCCAATGGGGGGAGCGATCAGGCTGATCGCGCCCCCTATTGGCTGTGCGCTGGGCTGAGGGGCACACAGCGCCCCCCTCCCCAGCGCGCAAATAATAATTTTTCTTTTTTTTTTCTAAGAGGGCGTGGTCACGCCTCCTGTGATTAGGCCACGCCCCTTTCATCTGGGCCCAGCGCATCTCTCGTCGGCCCTGTGAATAGACCCC
Source organism: Taudactylus pleione (assembly GCA_031769625.1). Taxonomy (NCBI): domain Eukaryota; kingdom Metazoa; phylum Chordata; class Amphibia; order Anura; family Myobatrachidae; genus Taudactylus; species Taudactylus pleione. The sequence continues at coordinate 1,368,025 of JAUIMM010000824.1, read as the reverse complement.
TAAGTGTTTTAAAGAATAGCGGTCTATGGTGCACTATGTAGTTAGAATTGTTTCTTTAGTTGGGGAAATATTGTTATTTCACCGGGGCGTTATTTTTCCATTGGATTTTTTCCTTTCACGCACAACGGTTTCGTGTCGTGTGCGCTGCTTTTGCCGTGTGTATGTTTTTTTTCCAATCTTTAACATTGAAACCATGGATGGCAGCCGTCCGTTTCAGTGGATATTTCCGGCTGTAACACGTCGACCGTGCCATGTCCGTGCTGTCTGAAAGGACCCATCTGCTTTCATGCCTTATTAAATGTGATTCACGGCAAAAAAAGCCCGGATTTTTGCCGGCCGGTGACAACCAGCGTATGTGAAATAGCCCATAGGATTGTTAGAGGGCAGATGTGCATGTGAAAAATGGGCTGTGGCACAGGCATATGAGAGATAGAAGCTGGCAGGCTGCACAGGGCATGTGAGGAAAGTAATGATATTGGTCTTGGGGGGGGGGATTTGGGAGTACGGGCGGTAAACTTAAGCCAGGCTTGCCTACCCTCCTGACCCCCCATAGTAAATAGAGAAACCCCGGCAGTGGGGGGGCCCGGAGACGCGATTCACGCTGAATCGTGCCATTGTGGCCCTGCCCCCTGCTTTACAACACCGTTTATTCCGGCATTGTGAAAAGGGGGCGGGCCGTGATTACATGATTCTCACAGTCACGCCCCTGGCTCCGCCCCCAAATTATCACTATGGTCGGGTCATTGTTTCCCGGCGCCTAGGGCGCCGGGAAACAATGCAGCAGTCCTGAATACTTGGTTTGGGCAATTGGCAACCAATACTAACCTTAAACTATCCCTGACTCAGAAACACATGGCTGGCTTCAAGTCACCCAGCTAATGACAATATATTACTTTTTTATCAATTTAAAAAAAAATGCTATTAGCCACTGTGGCTGCTTATTAGTATGAGACCTATAAAGGTTGTAATCACCAGCGTGACCAGTAGGGAGCAGTCTACCCATTACTATATATCCCAGAGGTGCTTTTCTGCAATGTCTGCACGTCTCTCAGCTTGTGGTACTGCTGGTTATTACGGTTTGTATAGAATTTGCAGCTCTGTAAACACAGCCGAAGACTTTACATTACAGAAATTCCTTCTCCTGGGAGTGAGCGCAGCGTGCCCTGGTTACAGGTTTATTTTTAGGTTGTAAATTCAGTTGTGAAGGAACAGGCAGTGAAACTTTAACCGCGTTATGTTTACGTAAACACGCGTATTCTAATACGCCAGTTACCATAGCTGCATAAATAACTTACTGAAATATACCTGCTGCGATTTAAGCGATGACTCGGTGACAGCAAAAATTTAATCTTATTCGTAAGTTATATGAAATGGGATCCATGCAAATTAATTTACAAAAAAAACTTTTTGTAATTACACGTTGCCTATTTACAAACTGGATTTCATTTTACAGCTCAACAGTAGAGTTTTTGTTCATATTATTTTTATTTTTGCCTCGTCCTTTGAGGTTCAGCAGCCGTGAGAATTCTACCTCCTACTATAGCAGTGCTACATAAAGACCAACCTAGGTCCTGATGGCCACTTCCTGCTACTATAGCAGTGCTACATAAAGACCAACCTAGGTCCTGCTGGCCACTTCCTGCTACTATAGCAGTGCTACATAAAGACCAACCTAGGTCCTGCTGGCCGGTTCCTGCTACTATAGCAGTGCTACATAAAGCCCAACCTAGGTCCTGCTGGCCGGTTCCTGCTACTATAGCAGCGCTACATAAAGCCCAACCTAGGTCCTGCTGGCCGGTTCCTGCTACTATAGCAGCGCTACATAAAGCCCAACCTAGGTCCTGCTGGCCGGTTCCTGCTACTATAGCAGTGCTACATAAAGCCCAACCTAGGTCCTGCTGGCCGGTTCCTGCTACTATAGCAGTGCTACATAAAGACCAACCTAGGTCCTGCTGGCCGGTTCCTGCTACTATAGTAGTGCTACATAAAGCCCAACCTAGGTCCTGCTGGCCGGTTCCTGCTACTATAGCAGCGCTACATAAAGACCAACCTAGGTCCTGCTGGCCGGTTCCTGCTACTATAGCAGCGCTACATAAAGCCCAACCTAGGTCCTGCTGGCTGCTTCCTGCTACTATAGCAGCGCTACATAAAGCCCAACCTAGGTCCTGCTGGCTGCTTACTGCTACTATAGCAGTGCTACATAAAGACCTACCTAGGTACTGCTGGCCGGTTCCTGCTACTATAGCAGTGCTACATAAAGACCAACCTAGGTCCTGCTGGCCGAATCTTACTACTATAGCAGGGTTACATAAAGCCCAACCTAGGTCCTGCTGGCCGGTTCCTGCTACTATAGCAGGGCTACATAAAGCCCAACCTAGGTCCTGTTGGCCGGTTCCTGCTACTATAGCAGTGCTACATAAAGACCAACCTAGGTCCTGCTGGCGGGTTCCTGCTACTATAGCAGTGCTACATAAAGACCAACCTAGGTCCTGCTGGCGGAATCCTGCTACTATAGCAGTGCTACATAAAGCCCAACCTAGGTCCTGCTGGCCGAATCCTGCTACTATAGCAGCGCTACATAAAGCCCAACCTAGGTCCTGCTGGCCGGTTCCTGCTACTATAGCAGTGCTACATAAAGCCCAACCTAGGTCCTGCTGGCCGGTTCCTGCTGTTATAGCAGTGCTACATAAAGACCAACCTAGGTCATGCTGGCCTGTTCCTGCTACTATAGCAGTGCTACATAAAGCCCAACCTAGGTCCTGCTGGCCACTTCCTGCTACTATAGCAGTGCTAAATAAAGCCCAACCTAGGTCCTGCTGGCCGCTTCCTGCTACTATAGCAGTGCTACATAAAGCCAAACCTAGGTCCTGCTGGCTGGTTCCTGCTACTATAGCAGTGCTACATAAAGCCCAACCTAGGTCCTGCTGGCCACTTCCTGCTACTATAGCAGTGCTACATAAAGCCAAACCTAGATCCTGCTAGCCGCTTCCTGCTACTATAGCAGTGCTACATAAAGCCTAACCTAGGTCCTGCTGGCCGCTTCCTGCTACTATAGCAGTGCTACATAAAGCCCAACCTAGGTCCTGCTGGCCGCTTCCTGCTACTATAGCAGTGCTACATAAAGCCCAACCTAGGTCCGGCTGGCTGCTTCCTGCTACTACAGCAGCGCTACATAAAGCCAAACCTAGGTCCTGCTGGCTGCTTCCTGCTACTATAGCAGGGCTACATAAAGCTCAACCTAGGTCCTGCTGGCCGCTTCCTGCTACTATAGCAGTGCTACATAAAGCCCAACCTAGGTCCTGCTGGCTGCTTCCTGCTACTATAGCAGCGCTACAAAAAGCCCAACCTAGGTCCTGCTGGCCACTTCCTGCTACTAGAGCAGTGCTACATAAAGCCCAACCTAGGTCCTGATGGCCGGTTCCTGCTACAATAGCAGTGCTACATAAAGCCAAACCTAGGTCCTGCTGGCTGGTTCCTGCTACTATAGCAGTGCTACATAAAGCCCAACCTAGGTCCTGCTGGCCACTTCCTGCTACTATAGCAGCGCTACATTAAGCCCAACCTAGGTCCTGCTGGCTGCTTCCTGCTACTATAGCAGCGCTACATAAAGCCCAACCTAGGTCCTGCTGGACACTTCCTGCTACTATAGCAGTGCTACATAAAGCCCAACCTAGGTCCTGCTGGCTGCTTCCTGCTACTATAGCAGCGCTACATAAAGCCCAACCTAGGTCCTGCTGGCTGCTTCCTGCTACTATAGCAGCGCTACATAAAGCCCAACCTAGGTCCTGCTGGCCGCTTCCTGCTACTATAGCAGCGCTACATAAAGCCCAACCTAGGTCCTGCTGGCTGCTTCCTGCTACTATAGCAGTGCTACATAAAGCCCAACCTAGGTCCTGATGGCCGGTTCCTGCTACTATAGCAGTGCTACATAAAGCCCAACCTAGGTCCTGCTGGCCGCTTCCTGCAACTATAGCAGCGCTACATAAAGCCCAACCTAGGTCCTGCTGGCCACTTCCTGCTACTATAGCAATGCTACATAAAGCCCAACCTAGGTCCTGCTGGCTGCTTCCTGCTGCTATAGCAGTGCTACATAAAGCTCAACCTAGGTCCTGCTGGCCTGTTCCTGCTACAATAGCAGCGCTACATAAAGCCCAACCTAGGTCCTGCTGGCCGCTTCCTGCTACTATAGCAGCGCTACATAAAGCCCAACCTAGGTCCTGCTGGCCGCTTCCTGCTACTATAGCAGTGCTACATAAAGCCCAACCTAGGTCCAGCTGGCCTGTTCCTGCTACTATAGCAGTGCTACATAAAGCCCAACCTAGGTCCTGCTGGCCACTTCCTGCTACTATAGCAGCGCTACATAAAGCCCAACCTAGGTCCTGCTGGCCAGTTCCTGCTACTATAGCAGTGCTACATAAAGCCCAACCTAGGTCCTGCTAGCCTGTTCCTACTACTATAGCAGTGCTACATAAAGCCCAACCTAGGTCCTACGGGTCACTTCCTGCTACTATAGCAGCGCTACATAAAGACCAACCTAGGTCCTGCTGGCCGGTACCTGCTGCTATAGCAGTGCTATATAAAGTCCAACCTAGGTCCTGTTGGCCTGTTCCTGCTACTATAGCAGTGCTACATGAAGCCCAATCTAGGTCCTGCTGGCCTGTTCCTGCTACTATAGCAGTGCTATATAAAGTCTAACCTAGGTCCTGCTGGCCGAATCCTGCTACTATAGCAGTGCTACATAAAGCTCAACCTAGGTCCTGCTGGCCTGTTCCTACTACTATAGCAGCGCTACATAAAGCCCAACCTAGGTCCTGCTGGCCGGTACCTGCTGCTATAGCAGTGCTACATAAAGCCCAACCTAGGTCCTGCTGGCCTGTTCCTGCTACTATAGCAGTGCTATATAAAGTCCAACCTAGGTCCTGCTGGCCGAATCCTGCTACTATAGCAGTGCTACATAAAGTCCAACCTAGGTCCTGCTGGCCGCTTCCTGCTACTATAGCAGTGCTATATTAAGCTCAACCTAGGTCCTGCTGGCCTGTTCCTACTGCTATAGCAGTGCTACATAAAGCCCAACCTAGGTCCTGCTGGCCGGTTCCTGCTACTATAGCAGTGCTATATAAAGTCCAACCTAGGTCCTGCTGGCCTGTTCCTGCTACAATAGCAGTGCAACATAAAGCCCAACCTAGGTCCTGCTGGCCTGTTCCTGCTACTATAGCAGTGCTATATAAAGTCCAACCTAGGTCCTGCTGGCCGAATCCTGCTACTATAGCAGCGATACAAAAAGCTCAACCTAGGTCCTGCTGGCCTGTTCCTACTACTATAGCAGCGCTACATAAAGCCCAACCTAGGTCCTGCTGGCCGGTACCTGCTGCTATAGCAGTGCTACATAAAGCCCAACCTAGGTCCTGCTGGCCTGTTCCTGCTACTATAGCAGTGCTATATAAAGTTCAACCTAGGTCCTGCGGGCTGAATCCTGCTACTATAGCAGTGCTACATAAAGTCCAACCTAGGTCCTGCTGGCCGCTTCCTGCTACTATAGCAGTGCTATATAAAGCTCAACCTAGGTCCTGCTGGCCTGTTCCTACTACTGTAGTAGTGCTACATAAAGCCCAACCTAGGTCCTGCTGGCCGGTTCCTGCTACTATAGTAGTGCTACATAAAGACAAACCTAGGTCCTGCTGGTCGGTACCTGCTACTATAGCAGTGCTACATAAAGCCCAACCTAGGTCCTGCTGGCCGGTACCTGCTGCTATAGCAGTGCTACATAAAGCCCAACCTAGGTCCTGCTGGCCTGTTCCTGCTACTATAGCAGTGCTATATAAAGTCCAACCTAGGTCCTGCTGGCCTGTTCCTGCTACTATAGCAGTGCTACATAAAGCCCAACCTAGGTCCTGCTGGCCGGTACCTGCTGCTATAGCAGTGCTACATAAAGCCCAACCTAGGTCCTGCTGGCCTGTTCCTGCTACTATAGCAGTGCTATATAAAGTCCAACCTAGGTCCTGCTGGCCTGTTCCTGCTACTATAGCAGTGCTACATAATGCTAAACCTAGGTCCTGCTGGACACTTCCTGCTACTATAGCAGTGCTACATAAAGCCCAACCTAGGTCCTGCTGGCCGCTTCCTGCTACTATAGCAGCGCTACATAAAGCCCAACCTAGGTCCTGCTGGCCTGTTCCTGCTACTATAGCAGTGCTATATAAAGTCCAACCTAGGTCCTGCTGGCCGCTTCCTGCTACTATAGCAGAGCTACATAAAGCCCAACCTAGGTCCTGCTGGCCTGGTCCTGCTACTATAGCAGCGCTACAAAAAGCAAAACCAAGGTCCTGCTGGCCGGTTCCTGCTGCTATAGCAGGGCTACATAAAGCCCAACCTAGGTCCTGCTGGCCGCTTCCTGCTACTATAGCAGCGCTACATAAAGCCCAACCTAGGTCCTGCTGGCCTGTTCCTGCTACTATAGCTGTGCTACATAAAGCCCAACCTAGGTCCTGCTGGCCGCTTCCTGCTACTATAGCAGCGCTACATAAAGCCTAACCTAGGTCCTGCTGGCCTGTTCCTGCTACTATAGCAGTGCTATATAAAGTCCAACCTAGTTCCTGCTGGCCGCTTCCTGCTACTATAGCAGCGCTACATGAAGCCCAACCTAGGTCCTGCTGGCCTGTTCCTGCTACTATAGCAGCGCTACATAAAGCCAAACCAAGGTCCTGCTGGCCTGTTCCTGCTACTATAGCAGGGCTACATAAAGATCAACCTAGGTCCTACTGGTCTCTTCCTGCTACTATAGCAGCGCTACATAAAGACCAACCTAGGTCCTGCTGGCCGGTACCTGCTGCTATAGCAGTGCTATATAAAGTCCAACCTAGGTCCTGCTGGCCTGTTCCTGCTACTATAGCAGTGCTACATAAAGCCCAACCTAGGTCCTGCTGGCCGCTTCCTGCTACTAGAGCAGTGCTATATAAAGTCCAACCTAGGTCCTGCTGGTCTAATCCTGCTACTATAGCAGTGCTACATAAAGCTCAACCTAGGTCCTGCTGGCCTGTTCCTACTTCTATAGCAGCGCTACATAAAGCCCAACCTAGGTCCTGCTGGCCGGTACCTGCTGCTATAGCAGTGCTACATAAAGCCCAACCTAGGTCCTGCTGGCCTGTTCCTGCTACTATAGCAGTGCTATATAAAGTCCAACCTAGGTCCTGCTGGCCGAATCCTGCTACTATAGCAGTGCTACATAAAGTCCAACCTAGGTCCTGCTGGCCACTTCCTGCTACTATAGCAGTGCTATATAAAGCTCAACCTAGGTCCTGCTGGCCGATTCCTGCAACTATAACAGTGCTACATAAAGCCCAACCTAGGTCCTGCAGGCCGGTTCCTACTACTATAGCAGTGCTACATAAAGCCCATCCTAGGTCCTGCTGGCCGGTACCTGCTGCTATAGCAGTGCTACATAAAGCCCAACCTTGGTCCTGCTGGCCTGTTCCTGCTACTATAGCAGTGCTATATAAAGTCCAACCTAGGTCCTGCTGGCCTGTTCCTGCTACTATAGCAGTGCTACATAAAGCTCAACCTAGGTCCTGCTGGCCGGTACCTGCTGCTATAGCAGTACTACATAAACCCAACCTAGGTCCTGGTTGCCTGTTCCTGCTACTATAGCAGTGCTATATAAAGTCCAACCTAGGTCCTGCTGGCCTGTTCCTGCTGCTATAGCAGTGCTACATAAAGCCCAACCTAGGTCCTGCTGGCCTGTTCCTGCTACTATAGCAGTGCTATATAAAGCCCAACCTAGGTCCTGCTGGCCGGTTCCTGCTACTATAGCAGTGCTACATAAAGCTCAACCTAGGTCCTACTGGCCACTTCCTGCTACTATAGCAGTGCTACATAAAGCCCAACCTAGGTCCTGCTGGCCTGTTCCTGCTACTATAGCAGTGCTACATAAATCCCAACCTAGGTCCTGCTGGCCGCTTTCTGCTACTATAGCAGTGCTACATAAAGCCCAACCTAGGTCCTGCTGGCCTGTTCCTGCTACTATAGCAGTGCTATATAAAGTCCAACCTAGGTCCTGCTGGCCGTATCCTGCTACTATAGCAGTGCTATATAAAGCTCAACCTAGGTCCTGCAGGCCTGTTCCTACTACTCTAGCAGTGCTACATAAAGCCCAACCTAGGTCCTGCTGGCCGGTACCAGCTGCTGTAGCAGCGCTACATAAAGCCCAACCTAGGTCCTGCTGGCCGGTTCCTGCTACTATAGCAGTGCTACATAAAGCCAAACCTAGGTCCTGCTGGCCGGTTCCTGCTACTATAGCAGTGCTACATTATGCTCTACCTAGGTCCTGCTGGCCGATTCCTGCTACTATAGCAGAGCTACATAAAGCCCATCCTAGGTCCTGCTGGCTGCTTCCTGCTACTATAGCAGTGCTACATAAAGCCCAACCTAGGTCCTGCTGGCCGGTTCCTGCTACTATAGCAGTGCTATATAAAGTCCAACCTAGGTCCAGCAAGCCGAATCCTGCTACTATAGCAGTGCTATATAAAGCTCAACCTAGGTCCTGCTGGCCTGTTCCTACTACTATAGCAGTGCTACATAAAGCCCAACCTAGGTCCTGCTGGCCGGTACCTGCTGCTATAGCAGCGCTACATAAAGCCCAACCTAGGTCCTGCTGGCAGGTTCCTGCTACTATAGCAGTGCTACATAAAGCTCAACCTAGGTCCTGCTGGCTGGTTCCTGCTACTATAGCAGCGCTACATAAAGCCAAACCTAGATCCTGCTGGCTGCTTCCTGCTACTATAGCAGTGCTACATAAAGCCCAACCTAGGTCCTGCTGGCCGCTTCCTGCTACTATAGCAGCGCTACATAAAGCCCAACCTAGGTCCTGCTGGCAGGTTCCTGCTACTATAGCAGTGCTACATAAAGCTCAACCTAGGTCCTGCTGGCCGGTTCCTGCTACTATAGCAGCGCTACATAAAGCCAAACCTAGATCCTGCTGGCTGCTTCCTGCTACTATAGCAGTGCTACATAAAGCCCAACCTAGGTCCTGCTGGCAGGTTCCTGCTACTATAGCAGTGCTACATAAAGCTCAACCTAGGTCCTGCTGGCCGGTTCCTGCTACTATAGCAGCGCTACATAAAGCCAAACCTAGATCCTGCTGGCTGCTTCCTGCTACTATAGCAGTGCTACATAAAGCCCAACCTAGGTCCTGCTGGCCGCTTCCTGCTACTATAGCAGCGCTACATAAAGCCCAACCTAGGTCCTGCTGGCCGAATCCTGCTGCTATAGCAGTGCTACATAAAGCCCAACCTAGGTCCTGCTGGCCGGTTCCTGCTACTATAGCAGCGCTACATAAAGCTCAACCTAGGTCCTGCTGGCCGATTCCTGCTACTATAGCAGAGCTAAATAAAGCCCAACCTAGGTCCTGCTTGCCGCTTCCTGCTACTATAGCAGTGCTACATAAAGCCCAACCTAGGTCCTGCTGGCCGGTTCCTGCTACTATAGCAGTGCTACATAAAGCCCAACCTAGGTCCTGCTGGCCGGATCCTGCTACTATAGCAGCGCTACATAAAGCTCAACCTAGGTCCTGCTGGCCGGTTCCTGCTACTATAGCAGTGCTACATAAAGCCAAACCTAGGTCCAGCTGACCTGTTCCTGCTACTATAGCAGAGCTACATAAAGCTCAACCTAGGTCCTGCTGGCCGGTTCCTGCTACTATAGCAGTGCTACATAAAGCCCTACCTAGGTCCTGCTGGCCGCTTCCAGCTACTATAGCAGTGCTACATAAAGCTCAACCTAGGTCCTGCTGGCCGCTTCCTGCTACTATAGCAGTGCTACATAAAGCCCAACCTAGGTCCTGCTGGCAGGTTCCTGCTACTTTAGCAGTGCTACATAAAGCCCAACCTAGGTCCTGCTGGCCGCTTCCTGCTACTATAGCAGTGCTAGAATATAGCCCAACCTAGGTCCTGCTGGCTGCTTCCTGCTACTATTGCAGTGCTATATAAAGCTCAACCTAGGTCCTGCTGGCCAGTTCCTGCTACTATAGTAGCAGCACTACATGAAGCCCAACCTAGGTCCTGCTGGCTGGTTCCTGCTACTATAGCAGTGCTATATAAAGCTCAACCTAGGTCCTGCTGGCCGGTTCCTGCTACTATAGCAGCGCTACATAAAGCCCAACCTAGGTCCTGCTGGCCGCTTCCTGCTACTATAGCAGTGCTACATAAAGCCCAACCTAGGTCCTGCTGGCTGCTTCCTGCTACTATAGCAGTGCTACATAAAGCTCAACCTAGGTCCTGCTGGCTGGTTCCTGCTACTATAGCAGCGCTACATAAAGCCCATCCTAGGTCCTGCTGGCCACTTCCTGCTACTATAGCAGCGCTACATAAAGCCAAACCTAGGTCCTGCTGGCCACTTCCTGCTACTATAGCAGCGCAACATAAAGTCCAACCTAGGTAATGCTGGCCGCTTCCTGCGACTATAGCAGCGCTACATAAAGCCCAACCTAGGTCCTGCTGGCCGGTTCCTGCTACTATAGCAGCGCTACATAAAGCCAAACCTAGGTCCTGCTGGCCGCTTCCTGCTACTTTAGCAGTGCTAGAATAAAGCCCAACCTAGGTCCTGCTGGCCGCTTCCTGCTACTATAGCAGTGCTAGAATAAAGCCCAACCTAGGTCCTGCTGGCCGCTTCCTGCTACTATAGCAGTGCTATATAAAGCTCAACCTAGGTCCTGCTGGCTGGTTCCTGCTACTATAGCAGCGCTACATAAAGCCAAACCTAGGTCCTGCTGGCCTGTTCCTGCTACTATAGCAGTGCTACATAAAGTCCAACCTAGGTCCTGCTGGCCGCTTCCTGCTACTATAGCAGCGTTACATAAAGCCCAAGCTAGGTCCTGCTGGCCGCTTCCTGCTACTATAGCAGCGCTACATAAAGCCCAACCTAGGTCCGGCTGGCCGGTTCCTGCTACTATAGCAGCGCTACATAAAGCCAAACCTAGGTCCTGCTGGCCGCTTCTGCTACTATAGCAGTGCTACATAAAGCCCAACCTAGGTCCTGCTGGCCGCTTCCTGCTACTATAGCAGCGCTACATAAAGTCCAACCTAGGTCCCTGCTGGCCACTTCCTGCTACTATAGCAGTGCTACATAAAGCCAAACCTAGGTCCTGCTGGCCTGTTCCTGCTACTATAGCAGTGCTACATAAAGCCCAACCTAGGTCCTGCTGGCCGCTTCCTGCTACTATAGCAGCGTTACATAAAGCCCAAGCTTGGTCCTGCTGGCCGCTTCCTGCTACTATAGCAGCGCTACATAAAGCCCAACCTAGGTCCGGCTGGCCGGTTCCTGCTACTATAGCAGCGCTACATAAAGCCAAACCTAGGTCCTGCTGGCAGCTTCCTGCTACTATAGCAGTGCTACATAAAGCCCAACCTAGGTCCTGCTGGCCACTTCCTGCTACTATAGCAGCGCTACATAAAGCCCAACCTAGGTCCTTCTGGCCGCTTCCTGCTACTATAGCAGTGCTAGAATATAGCCCAACCTAGGTCCTGCTGGCCGCTTCCTGCTACTATAGCAGTGCTATATAAAGCTCAACCTAGGTCCTGCTGGCCGGTTCCTGCTACTATAGCAGTGCTACATAAAGCTCAACCAAGGTCCTGCTGGCCGGTTCCTGCTACTATAGCAGTGCTACATAAAGCCCAACCTAGGTCCTGCTGGCCTGTTCCTGCTACTATAGCAGCGCTACATAAACCCCAACCTAGGTCCTGCCAGCCGGTTCCTGCTACTATAGCAGCGCTACATAAAGCCCAACCTAGGTCCTGCTGGCCTGTTCCTGCTACTATAGCAGCGCTACATAAACCCCAACCTAGGTCCTGCCAGCTGGTTCCTGCTACTATAGCAGTGCTACATAAAGCTCAACCTAGGTCCTGCTGGCCACTTCCTGCTACTATAGCAGTGCTACATAAAGCTCAACCTAGGTCCTGCTGGCTGGTTCCTGCTACTATAGCAGTGCTACATAAAGCCCAACCTAGGTCTTGCTGGCCGGTTCCTGCTACTATAGCAGTGCTACATAAAGACCAACCTAGGTCCTGCTGGTCGGTTCCTGCTACTATAGCAGCGCTACATAAAGTCCAACCTAGGTCCTGCTGGCCGCTTCCTGCTACTATAGCAGCGCTACAAAAAGTCCATCCTAGGTCCTGCTGGCCGAATCCTGCTACTATAGCAGTGCTACATAAAGCCCAACCTAGGTCCTGCTGGCCGCTTCCTGCTACTATAGCAGCGCTACATAAAGCCAAACCTAGGTCCTGCTGGCCGGTTCCTGCTACTACAGCAGCGCTACATAAAGCCAAACCTAGGTCCTGCTGGCTGGTTCCTGCTACTATAGCAGCTCAACATAAAGTCCAACCTAGGTCCTGCTGGCCACTTCCTGCTACTATAGCAGCGCTACATAAAGCCCATCCTAGGTCCTGCTGGCCGGTTCCTGCTGCTATAACGTTACTACATAAAGCCAAACCTAGGTCCTGCTGGCCGGTTTCAGCTACTATAGCAGTGCTACATAAAGCCCAACCTAGGTCCTGCTGGCCACTTCCTGCTACTATAGCAGCGATACATAAAGCCCAACCTAGGTCCTGCTGGCTGGTTCCTGCTACTATAGCAGCGCTACATAAAGCCAACCTAGGTCCTGCTGGCTGCTTCCTGCTACAATAGCAGTGCTACATAAAGCCCAACCTAGGTCCTCCTGGCGGTTCCTGCTACTATAGCAGTGCTACATAAAGCCAACCTAGGTCCTGCTGGCCTGTTCCTGCTACTATAGCAGCGCTACATAAAGCCCAACCTAGGTCCTGCTGGCCACTTCCTGCTACTATAGCAGGGCTACATAAAGCTCAACCTAGGTCCTGCTGGCCAATTCCTGCTACTATAGCAGTGCAACATAAAGCTCAACCTAGGTCCTGCTGGCCGCTTCCTGCTACTATAGCAGCGCTACATAAAGCTCAACCTAGGTCCTGCTGGCCGATTCTTGCTACTATAGCAGAGCTACATAAAGCCCAACCTAGGTCCTGCTGGCCGCTTACTGCTACTATAGCAGTGCTACATAAAGCCCAACCTAGGTCCTGCTGGCCGGTTCCTGCTATTATAGCAGTGCTACATAAAGCCCAACCTAGGTCCTGCTGGCCACTTCCTGCTACTATAGCAGTGCTACATAAAGCTCAACCTAGGTCCTGCTGGCTGGTTCCTGCTACTATAGCAGCGCTACATAAAGCCCAACCTAGGTCTTGCTGGCCGGTTCCTGCTACTATAGCAGTGCTACATAAAGACCAACCTAGGTCCTGCTGGAAGGTTCCTGCTACTATAGCAGCGCTACATAAAGTCCAACCTAGGTCCTGCTGGCCGAATCCTGCTACTATAGCAGTGCTACATAAAGCCCAACCTAGGTCCTGCTGGCCGCTTCCTGCTACTATAGCAGCGCTACATACAGCCAAACCTAGGTCCTGCTGGCCGGTTCCTGCTACTACAGCAGCGCTACATAAAGCCAAACCTAGGTCCTGCTGGCTGGTTCCTGCTACTATAGCAGCTCAACATAAAGTCCAACCTAGGTCCTGCTGGCCACTTCCTGCTACTATAGCAGCGCTACATAAAGCCCATCCTAGGTCCTGCTGGCCGGTTCCTGCTGCTATAACGTTACTCCATAAAGCCAAACCTAGGTCCTGCTGGCCGGTTTCAGCTACTATAGCAGTGCTACATAAAGCCCAACCTAGGTCCTGCTGGCCACTTCCTGCTACTATAGCAGCGATACATAAAGCCCAACCTAGGTCCTGCTGGCTGGTTCCTGCTACTATAGCAGCGCTACATAAAGCCAACCTAGGTCCTGCTGGCCGCTTCCTGCTACAATAGCAGTGCTACATAAAGCCCAACCTAGGTCCTCCTGGCGGTTCCTGCTACTATAGCAGCGCTACATAAAGCCAACCTAGGTCCTGCTGGCCTGTTCCTGCTACTATAGCAGCGCTACATAAAGCCCAACCTAGGTCCTGCTGGCCACTTCCTGCTACTATAGCAGGGCTACATAAAGCTCAACCTAGGTCCTGCTGGCCAATTCCTGCTACTATAGCAGTGCAACATAAAGCTCAACCTAGGTCCTGCTGGCCGCTTCCTGCTACTATAGCAGCGCTACATAAAGCCAAACCTAGGTCCTGCTGGCCGCTTCCTGCTACTATAGCAGTGCTACATAAAGCCCAACCTAGGTCCTGCTGGCTGCTTCCTGCTACTATAGCAGTGCTACATCAAGCCAAACCTAGGTCCTGCTGATCTGTTCCTGCTACTATAGCAGCGCTACATAAAGCTCAACCTAGGTCCTACTGGCCTGTTCCTGCTACTATAGCAGCGCTACATAATGCCCAACCTAGGTCCTGCTGGCCACTTCCTGCTACTATAGCAGGGCTACATAAAGCTCAACCTAGGTCCTACTGGCCGAATCTTGCTATTATAGCAGTGCTACATAAAGCCCAACCTAGGTCCTGCTGGCTGCTTCCTGCTACTATAGCAGTGCTACATACAGCCAAACCTAGGTCCTGCTGGCCTCTTCCTGCTACTATAGCAGTGCTACATAAAGCCCAACCTAGGTCCTGCTGGCTGCTTCCTGCTACTATAGCAGTGCTACATAAAGCCAAACCTAGGTCCTGCTGACCTGTTCCTGCTACTATAGCAGCGCTACATAAGGCTCAACCTAGGTCCTACTGGCCGGTTCCTGCTACTATAGCAGCGCTACATAAAGCCCAACCTAGGTCCTGCTGGCATGTTCCTGCTACTATAGCAGCACTACATAAAGCCCAACCTAGGTCCTGCTGGCTGGTTCCTGCTACTATAGCAGCGCTACATAAAGCCCAACCTAGGTCCTGCTGGCATGTTCCTCCTACTATAGCAGCGCTACATAAAGCCCAACCTAGGTCCTGCTGGCCGGTACCTGCTGCTATAGCAGTGCTACATAAAGCCCAACCTAGGTCCTGCTGGCTGCTTCCTGCTACTATAGCAGGGCTACATAAAGCCCAACCTAGGTCCTGCTGACCTGTTCCTGCTACTATAGCAGTGCTACATAAAGCCCAACCTAGGTCCTGCAGGACGAATCCTGCTACTATAGCAGCGCTACATAATGCCCAACCTAGGTCCTGCTGGCCAGTTCCTGCTACTATAGCAGCGCTACATAAAGCGCAACCTAGGTCCTGCTGGCCGATTCCTGCTACTATAGCAGTGCTACATAAAGCCCATCCTAGGTCCTGCTAGCCGGTTCCTGCTGCTATAGCATTGCTACATAAAGCCAAAACTAGGTCCTGCTGGCCGGTTCCTGCTACTATAGCAGTGCTACGTAAAGCTCAACCTAGGTCCTGCTGGCCGGTTCCTACTACTATAGCAGTGCTACATAAAGCCCTACCTAGGTCCTGCTGGCCGAATCCTGCTACTATAGCAGTGCTACATAAAGCCCAACCTAGGTCCTGCTGGCCGAATCCTGCTACTATAGCAGTGCTACATAAAGCCCAACCTAGGTCCTGCTGGCCGAATCCTGCTACTATAGCAGTGCTACATAAAGCCCAACCTAGGTCCTGCTGGCTGGTTCCTGCTACTATAGCAGTGCTACATAAAGCCCAACTTAGGTCCTGCTGGCCTGTTCCTGCTACTATAGCAGTGCTACATAAAGCCAAACCTAGGTCCTACTGGCCGATTCCTTCTACTATAGCAGTGCTACATAAAGCCAAACCTAGGTCCTGCTGGCCGGTTCCTGCTACTATAGCAGTGCTTCATAAAGCGCAACCTAGGTCCTCCTGGCCGCTTCCTGCTATTATAGCAGTGCTACATAAAGCCCAACCTAG
Organism: Taudactylus pleione; assembly: GCA_031769625.1. Taxonomy (NCBI): domain Eukaryota; kingdom Metazoa; phylum Chordata; class Amphibia; order Anura; family Myobatrachidae; genus Taudactylus; species Taudactylus pleione. Next base: position 1,352,201 of record JAUIMM010000824.1, on the reverse strand, counting down.
ATAATGCTGGCCGGTTCCTACTACTATAGCAGTGCTACATAAAGCCCAACCTAGGTCCTGCTGGCCGGTTCCTGCTACTATAGCAGCGCTACATAAAGCCCAACCTTGGTTCTGCTGGCTGCTTCCTGCTACTATAGCAGTGCTACATAAAGCCCAACCTAGGTTCTGCTGGCCACTTCCTGCTACTATAGTAGTGCTACATGAAGCCCAGCCTAGGTTCTGCTGGCTGCTTCCTGCTACTATAGCAGTGCTACATAAAGCCCAACCTAGGTCCTGCTGGCCACTTCCTGCTACAATAGCAGCGCTACATAAAGCCCAACCTAGGTCCTGCTGGCTGGTTCCTCCTACTATAGCAGTGCTACATAAAGCTCAACCTAGGTCCTGCTGGCCGATTCCTGCTACTATAGCAGCGCTACATAAAGCCCAACCTAGGTCCTGCTGGCCGGTTCCTGCTACTATAGCAGTGCTATATAAAGTCCAACCTAGGTTCTGCTGGCCACTTCCTGCTACTATAGCAGCGCTACATAAAGCCCAACCTAGGTCATGCTGGCTGGTTCCTGCTACTATAGCAGTGCTACATAAAGCTCAACCTAGGTCCTGCTGGCCGATTCCTGCTACTATAGCAGCGCTACATAAAGCCCAACCTAGGTCCTGCAGGCCGGTTCCTGCTGCTATAGCAGCGCAACATAAAGCCCAACCTAGGTCCTGCTGGGCGAATCCTGCTGCTATAGCAGTGCTACATAAAGCCCAACCTAGGTTCTGCTGGCCACTTCCTGCTACTATAGCAGTGCTACTTAAAGCTCAACCTAGGTCCTGCTGGCCGATTCCTGCTACTATAGCAGCGCTACATAAAGCCCAACCTAGGACCTGCTGGCCGGTTCCTGCTACTATAGCAGCGCTACATAAAGCCCATCCTAGGTTCTGCTGGCCACTTCCTGCTACTATAGCAGCGCTACATAAAGCCCAACCTAGGTCCTGCTGGCTGGTTCCTGCTACTATAGCAGTGCTACATAAAGCTCAACCTAGGTCCTGCTGGCCAATTCCTGCTACTATAGCAGTGCTACATAAAGCCCAACCTAGGTCCTGCTGGCCTGTTCCTGCTACTATAGCAGCGCTACATAAAGTCCAACCTAGGTCCTGCTGGCCGGTTCCTGCTACTATAGCAGCGCTACATAATGCCCAACCTAGGTCCTGCTGGCCTGTTCCTGCTACTATAGCAGTGCTACATAAAGCCCAACCTAGTTCCTGCTGGCCTGTTCCTGCTACTATAGCAGTGCTATATAAAGCCCATCCTAGGTCCTGCTGGCCTGTTCCTGCTACTATAGCAGTGCTACATAAAGCCCAACCTAGGTCCTGCTGGCCGGTTCCTGCTACTATAGCAGTGCTACATAAAGCCCAACCTAGGTCCTGCTGGCCGCTTCCTGCTACTATAGCAGTGCTACATAAAGCCCAACCTAGGTTCTGCTGGCCACTTCCTGCTACTATAGCAGTGCTACATAAAGCTCAACCTAGGTCCTGCTGGCTGTTTCCTGCTACTATAGCAGCGCTACATAAAGCCCAACCAAGGTTCTGCTGGCCACTTCCTGCTACTATAGCAGCGCTACATAAAGCCCAACCAAGGTTCTGCTGGCCACTTCCTGCTACTATAGCAGTGCTACATAAAGCTCAACCTAGGTCCTGCTGGCTGGTTCCTGCTACTATAGCAGCGCTACATAAAGCCAACCTAGGTCCTGCTGGCCGGTTCCTGCTACTATAGCAGGGCTACATAAAGCCTAACCTAGGTTCTGCTGGCTGGTTCCTGCTACTATAGCAGTGCTACATAAAGCCCAACCTAGGTCCTGCTGGCCAGTTCCTGCTACTATAGTAATGCTACATGAAGCCCAACCTAGGTCCTGCTGGCCACTTCCTGCTACTATAGCAGTGCTACATAAAGCTCAACCTAGGTCCTGCTGGCTGGTTCCTGCTACTATAGCAGTGCTACATAAAGCTCAACCTAGGTCCTGCTGGCCGATTCCTGCTACTATAGCAGCGCTACATAAAGCCCAACCTAGGTCCTGCTGGCCTGTTCCTGCTACTATAGCAGCGCTACATAAAGTCCAACCTAGGTCCTGCTGGCCTGTTCCTGCTACTATAGCAGCGCTACATAATGCCCAACCTAGGTCCTGCTGGCCTGTTCCTGCTACTATAGCAGCGCTACATAAAGCCCAACCTAGGTCATGCTGGCCGGTTTCTGCTACTATAGCAGTGCTACATAAAGCCCAACCTAGGTCCTGCTGGCCGGTTCCTGCTGCTATAGCAGTGCTACATAAAGCCCAACCTAGGTCCTGTTGGCTGCTTCCTGCTACTATAGCAGGGCTACATAAAGCCAAACCTAGGTCCTGCGGGCCGGTTCCTGCTACTACAGCAGCGCTACATAAAGCCAAACCTAGGTCCTGCTGGCTGGTTCCTGCTACTATAGCAGCTCAACATAAAGTCCAACCTAGGTCCTGCTGGCCACTTCCTGCTACTATAGCAGCGCTACATAAAGCCCATCCTACGTCCTGCTGGCCGGTTCCTGCTGCTATAACGTTACTACATAAAGCCAAACCTAGGTCCTGCTGGCCGGTTTCAGCTACTATAGCAGTGCTACATAAAGCCCAACCTAGGTCCTGCTGGCCACTTCCTGCTACTATAGCAGCGATACATAAAGCCCAACCTAGGTCCTGCTGGCTGGTTCCTGCTACTATAGCAGCGCTACATAAAGCCAACCTAGGTCCTGCTGGCCGCTTCCTGCTACAATAGCAGTGCTACATAAAGCCCAACCTAGGTCCTCCTGGCGGTTCCTGCTACTATAGCAGCGCTACATAAAGCCAACCTAGGTCCTGCTGGCCTGTTCCTGCTACTATAGCAGCGCTACATAAAGCCCAACCTAGGTCCTGCTGGCCACTTCCTGCTACTATAGCAGGGCTACATAAAGCTCAACCTAGGTCCTGCTGGCCAATTCCTGCTACTATAGCAGTGCAACATAAAGCTCAACCTAGGTCCTGCTGGCCGCTTCCTGCTACTATAGCAGCGCTACATAAAGCCAAACCTAGGTCCTGCTGGCCGCTTCCTGCTACTATAGCAGTGCTACATAAAGCCCAACCTAGGTCCTGCTGGCTGCTTCCTGCTACTATAGCAGTGCTACATCAAGCCAAACCTAGGTCCTGCTGACCTGTTCCTGCTACTATAGCAGCGCTACATAAAGCTCAACCTAGGTCCTACTGGCCTGTTCCTGCTACTATAGCAGCGCTACATAATGCCCAACCTAGGTCCTGCTGGCCACTTCCTGCTACTATAGCAGGGCTACATAAAGCTCAACCTAGGTCCTACTGGCCGAATCTTGCTATTATAGCAGTGCTACATAAAGCCCAACCTAGGTCCTGCTGGCTGCTTCCTGCTACTATAGCAGTGCTACATACAGCCAAACCTAGGTCCTGCTGGCCTCTTCCTGCTACTATAGCAGTGCTACATAAAGCCCAACCTAGGTCCTGCTGGCTGCTTCCTGCTACTATAGCAGTGCTACATAAAGCCAAACCTAGGTCCTGCTGACCTGTTCCTGCTACTATAGCAGCGCTACATAAGGCTCAACCTAGGTCCTACTGGCCGGTTCCTGCTACTATAGCAGCGCTACATAAAGCCCAACCTAGGTCCTGCTGGCATGTTCCTGCTACTATAGCAGCACTACATAAAGCCCAACCTAGGTCCTGCTGGCTGGTTCCTGCTACTATAGCAGCGCTACATAAAGCCCAACCTAGGTCCTGCTGGCATGTTCCTCCTACTATAGCAGCGCTACATAAAGCCCAACCTAGGTCCTGCTGGCCGGTACCTGCTGCTATAGCAGTGCTACATAAAGCCCAACCTAGGTCCTGCTGGCTGCTTCCTGCTACTATAGCAGGGCTACATAAAGCCCAACCTAGGTCCTGCTGACCTGTTCCTGCTACTATAGCAGTGCTACATAAAGCCCAACCTAGGTCCTGCAGGACGAATCCTGCTACTATAGCAGCGCTACATAATGCCCAACCTAGGTCCTGCTGGCCAGTTCCTGCTACTATAGCAGCGCTACATAAAGCGCAACCTAGGTCCTGCTGGCCGATTCCTGCTACTATAGCAGTGCTACATAAAGCCCATCCTAGGTCCTGCTAGCCGGTTCCTGCTGCTATAGCATTGCTACATAAAGCCAAAACTAGGTCCTGCTGGCCGGTTCCTGCTACTATAGCAGTGCTACGTAAAGCTCAACCTAGGTCCTGCTGGCCGGTTCCTACTACTATAGCAGTGCTACATAAAGCCCTACCTAGGTCCTGCTGGCCGAATCCTGCTACTATAGCAGTGCTACATAAAGCCCAACCTAGGTCCTGCTGGCCGAATCCTGCTACTATAGCAGTGCTACATAAAGCCCAACCTAGGTCCTGCTGGCCGAATCCTGCTACTATAGCAGTGCTACATAAAGCCCAACCTAGGTCCTGCTGGCTGGTTCCTGCTACTATAGCAGTGCTACATAAAGCCCAACTTAGGTCCTGCTGGCCTGTTCCTGCTACTATAGCAGTGCTACATAAAGCCAAACCTAGGTCCTACTGGCCGATTCCTTCTACTATAGCAGTGCTACATAAAGCCAAACCTAGGTCCTGCTGGCCGGTTCCTGCTACTATAGCAGTGCTTCATAAAGCGCAACCTAGGTCCTCCTGGCCGCTTCCTGCTATTATAGCAGTGCTACATAAAGCCCAACCTAGATAATGCTGGCCGGTTCCTACTACTATAGCAGTGCTACATAAAGCCCAACCTAGGTCCTGCTGGCCGGTTCCTGCTACTATAGCAGCGCTACATAAAGCCCAACCTTGGTTCTGCTGGCTGCTTCCTGCTACTATAGCAGTGCTACATAAAGCCCAACCTAGGTTCTGCTGGCCACTTCCTGCTACTATAGTAGTGCTACATGAAGCCCAGCCTAGGTTCTGCTGGCTGCTTCCTGCTACTATAGCAGTGCTACATAAAGCCCAACCTAGGTCCTGCTGGCCACTTCCTGCTACAATAGCAGCGCTACATAAAGCCCAACCTAGGTCCTGCTGGCTGGTTCCTCCTACTATAGCAGTGCTACATAAAGCTCAACCTAGGTCCTGCTGGCCGATTCCTGCTACTATAGCAGCGCTACATAAAGCCCAACCTAGGTCATGCTGGCTGGTTCCTGCTACTATAGCAGTGCTACATAAAGCTCAACCTAGGTCCTGCTGGCCGATTCCTGCTACTATAGCAGCGCTACATAAAGCCCAACCTAGGTCCTGCAGGCCGGTTCCTGCTGCTATAGCAGCGCAACATAAAGCCCAACCTAGGTCCTGCTGGGCGAATCCTGCTGCTATAGCAGTGCTACATAAAGCCCAACCTAGGTTCTGCTGGCCACTTCCTGCTACTATAGCAGTGCTACTTAAAGCTCAACCTAGGTCCTGCTGGCCGATTCCTGCTACTATAGCAGCACTACATAAAGCCCAACCTAGGACCTGCTGGCCGGTTCCTGCTACTATAGCAGCGCTACATAAAGCCCATCCTAGGTTCTGCTGGCCACTTCCTGCTACTATAGCAGCGCTACATAAAGCCCAACCTAGGTCCTGCTGTCTGGTTCCTGCTACTATAGCAGTGCTACATAAAGCTCAACCTAGGTCCTGCTGGCCAATTCCTGCTACTATAGCAGTGCTACATAAAGCCCAACCTAGGTCCTGCTGGCCTGTTCCTGCTACTATAGCAGCGCTACATAAAGTCCAACCTAGGTCCTGCTGGCCGGTTCCTGCTACTATAGCAGCGCTACATAATGCCCAACCTAGGTCCTGCTGGCCTGTTCCTGCTACTATAGCAGTGCTACATAAAGCCCAACCTAGTTCCTGCTGGCCTGTTCCTGCTACTATAGCAGTGCTATATAAAGCCCATCCTAGGTCCTGCTGGCCTGTTCCTGCTACTATAGCAGTGCTACATAAAGCCCAACCTAGGTCCTGCTGGCCGGTTCCTGCTACTATAGCAGTGCTACATAAAGCCCAACCTAGGTCCTGCTGGCCGCTTCCTGCTACTATAGCAGTGCTACATAAAGCCCAACCTAGGTTCTGCTGGCCACTTCCTGCTACTATAGCAGTGCTACATAAAGCTCAACCTAGGTCCTGCTGGCTGTTTCCTGCTACTATAGCAGCGCTACATAAAGCCCAACCAAGGTTCTGCTGGCCACTTCCTGCTACTATAGCAGCGCTACATAAAGCCCAACCAAGGTTCTGCTGGCCACTTCCTGCTACTATAGCAGTGCTACATAAAGCTCAACCTAGGTCCTGCTGGCTGGTTCCTGCTACTATAGCAGCGCTACATAAAGCCAACCTAGGTCCTGCTGGCCGGTTCCTGCTACTATAGCAGGGCTACATAAAGCCTAACCTAGGTTCTGCTGGCTGGTTCCTGCTACTATAGCAGTGCTACATAAAGCCCAACCTAGGTCCTGCTGGCCAGTTCCTGCTACTATAGTAATGCTACATGAAGCCCAACCTAGGTCCTGCTGGCCACTTCCTGCTACTATAGCAGTGCTACATAAAGCTCAACCTAGGTCCTGCTGGCTGGTTCCTGCTACTATAGCAGTGCTACATAAAGCTCAACCTAGGTCCTGCTGGCCGATTCCTGCTACTATAGCAGCGCTACATAAAGCCCAACCTAGGTCCTGCTGGCCTGTTCCTGCTACTATAGCAGCGCTACATAAAGTCCAACCTAGGTCCTGCTGGCCTGTTCCTGCTACTATAGCAGCGCTACATAATGCCCAACCTAGGTCCTGCTGGCCTGTTCCTGCTACTATAGCAGCGCTACATAAAGCCCAACCTAGGTCATGCTGGCCGGTTTCTGCTACTATAGCAGTGCTACATAAAGCCCAACCTAGGTCCTGCTGGCCGGTTCCTGCTGCTATAGCAGTGCTACATAAAGCCCAACCTAGGTCCTGTTGGCTGCTTCCTGCTACTATAGCAGGGCTACATAAAGCCAAACCTAGGTCCTGCTGACCTGTTCCTGCTACTATAGCAGCGCTACATAAAGCCCAACCTAGGTCCTTCTGACCTGTTCCTGCTACTATAGCAGCGCTACATAAAGCCCATCCTAGGTCCTGCTGGCCGATTCCTGCTACTATAGCAGTGCTACATAAAGCCCAACCTAGGTCCTGCTGGCCAAATCCTGCTACTATAGCTGCGCTACATAAAGTCCAACCTAGGTCCTGCTGGCGGCTTCCTGCTACAATAGCAGCGCTACATAAAGCCCATCCTAGGTCCTGCTGGCCACTTCCTGCTACTATAGCAGTGCTACATAAAGCCCAACCTAGGTCCTGCTGGCCGCTTCCTGCTACTATAGCAGTGCTACATAAAGCCCAACCTAGGTCCTGCTGGCTGCTTCCTGCTACTATAGCAGTGCTACATAAAGCCCAACCTAGGTCCTGCTAGCCTGTTCCTGCTACTATAGCAGTGCTACATAAAGTCCAACCTAGGTCCTGCTGGCTGCATCCTGCTACTATAGCAGTGCTACATAAAGCCCAACCTAGGTCCTGCTGGCCACTTCCTGCTACTATAGCAGTGCTACATAAAGCCCAACCTAGGTCCTGCTGGCCGCTTCCTGCTATTATAGCAGTGCTACATAAAGCCCAACCTAGGTCCTGCTGGCTGGTTCCTGCTACTATAGCAGTGCTACATAAAGTCCAACCTAGGTCCTGCTGGCCGGTTCCTGCTACTATAGTAGTGCTACATAAAGCCCAACCTAGGTCCTGCTGGCCGGTTCCTGCTACTATAGCAGTGCTATATAAAGCTCAACCTAGGTCCTGCTGGCCGGTTCCTGCTACTATAGCAGCGCTACATAAAGCCCAACCTAGGTCCTGCAGGCCACTTCCTGCTACTATAGCAGCGCTACATAAAGTCCAACCTAGGTCCTGCTGGCCGGTTCCTGCTACTATAGTAGTGCTACATAAATCCCAACCTAGGTCCTGCTGGCCGGTTCCTGCTACTATAGCAGTGCTACATAAAGCCCAACCTAGGTCCTGCTGGCCGAATCCTGCTACTTTAGCAGTGCTACATAAAGCCCAACCTAGGTCCTGCTGGCCGGTTCCTGCTACTATAGCAGTGCTACATAAAGCCCATCCTAGGTCCTGCTGGCCACTTCCTGCTACTATAGCAGTGCTACATAAAGCCCAACCTAGGACCTGCTGGCTGCTTCCTGCTACTATAGCAGCGCTACATAAAGCCCAACCTAGGTCCTGCTGGCCGGTTCCTGCTACTTTAGCAGTGCTATATAAAGCCCAACCTAGGTCCTCCTGGCCGCTTCCTGCTACTATAGCAGGGCTACATAAAGTCCAACCTAGGTCCTGCTGGCCAGTTCCTGCTACTATAGCAGCGCTACATAAAGCCCAACCTAGGTCCTGCTGGCCGCTACTATAGCAGAGCTACATAAAGCCCAACCTAGGTCCGGCTGGTCAGTTCCTACTACTATAGCAGCGCTACATAAAGCCCATCCTTGGTCCTGCTGGCCGGTTCCTTCTACTATAGCAGCGCTACATAAAGCATAAAGCCCAACCTAGGTCCTGCTGGCTGCTTCCTGCTACTATAGCCGTGCTACATAAAGCCCAACCTAGGTCCTGCTGGCTGGTTCCTGCTACTATAGCAGTGCTACATAAAGCCCAACCTAGGTCCTGCTGGCCGGTTCCTGCTACTATAGCAGTGCTACATAAAGCCAAAGCTAGGTCCTGCTGGCCGGTTCCTTCTACTATAGCAGCTCTACATAAAGCCCAACCTAGGTCCTGCTGGCCGGTTCCTGCTACTATAGCAGTGCTACATAAAGCCCAACCTAGGTCCTGCTGGCCGGATCCTGCTACTATAGCAGTGCTACATAAAGCCCAACCTAGGTCCTGCTGGCCTGTTCCTGCTACTATAGCAGTGCTACATAAAGCCCAACCTAGGTCCTGCTGGCAACTTCCTGCTACTATAGCAGTGCTACATAAAGCCCAACCTAGGTCCTGCTGGCCGGTTCATGCTACTATAGCAGTGCTACATAAAGCCCATCCTAGCTCCTGCTGGCTGCTTCCTGCTACTATAGCAGTGCTACATAAAGCCCAACCTAGGTCCTGCTGGCAGGTTCCTGCTACTGTAGCAGTGCTACATAAAGTCCAACCTAGGTCCTGCTGGCTGCTTCCTGCTTCTACAGCAGCGCTACACAAAGTCCAACCTAGGTCCTGCTGGCCGTTTCCTGCTACTATAGCAGCGCTACATAAAGCCCAACCTAGGTCCTGCTGGCTGCTTCCTGCTACTACAGCAGGGCTACATAAAGCCAAACCTAGGTCCTGCTGGCCGCTTCCTGCTACTACAGCAGGGCTACATAAAGCCCAACCTAGGTCCTGCTGGCCGCTTCCTGCTACTATAGCAGTGCTACATAAAGTCCAACCTAGGTCCTGCTGGCTGCTTCCTGCTACTATAGCAGGGCTCATAAAGTCCAACCTAGGTCCTGCTGGCCACTTCCTGCTACTATAGCAGGGCTACATAAAGCCCAACCTAGGTCCTGCTGGCCGCTTCCTGCTACTATAGCAGTGCTACATAAAGCCAAACCTAGATCCTGCTGGTCAGTTCCTACTACTATAGCAGCGCTACATAAAGCCCATCCTTGGTCCTGCTGGCCGGTTCCTTCTACTATAGCAGCGCTACATAAAGCATTAAGCCCAACCTAGGTTCTGCTGGCTGATTCCTGCTACTATAGCAGTGCTACATAAAGCCCAACCAAGGTCCTGCTGGCTGGTTCCTGCTACTATAGCAGTGCTACATAAAGCCCAACCTAGGTCCTGCTGGCCGGTTCCTGCTACTATAGCAGTGCTACATAAAGCCCAACCTAGGTCCTGCTGGCCGGATCCTGCTACTATAGCAGTGCTAATAAAGCCCAACCTAGGTCCTGCTGGCCGCTTCCTGCTACTATAGCAGTGCTACATAAAGCCCAACCTAGGTCCTGCTGGCCTGTTCCTGCTACTATAGCAGTGCTACATAAAGCCCAACCTAGGTCCTGCTGGCCGCTTCCTGCTACTATAGCAGTGCTACATAAAGCCCAACCTAGGTCCTGCTGGCCGGTTCCTGCTACTATAGCAGTGCTACATAAAGCCCATCCTAGCTCCTGCTGGCTGTTTCCTGCTACTATAGCAGTGCTACATAAAGCCCAACCTAGGTCCTGCTGGCAGGTTCCTGCTACTATAGCAGTGCTACTTAAAGCCCAACCTAGGTCCTGCTGGTCGATTCCTGCTACTATAGCAGCGCTACATAAAGTCCAACCTAGGTCCTGCTGGCTGCTTCCTGCTACTACAGCAGCGCTACATAAAGTCCAACCTAGGTCCTGCTGGCCGTTTCCTGCTACTATAGCAGCGCTACATAAAGCCCAACCTAGGTCCTGCTGGCTGCTTCCTGCTACTACAGCAGGGCTACATAAAGCCCAACCTAGGTCCTGCTGGCCGCTTCCTGCTACTACAGCAGGGCTACATAAAGCCCAACCTAGGTCCTGCTGGCCGCTTCCTGCTACTATAGCAGTGCTACATAAAGTCCAACCTAGGTCCTGCTGGCTGCTTCCTGCTACTATAGCAGGGCTACATAAAGTCCAACCTAGGTCCTGCTGGCCACTTCCTGCTACTATAGCAGGGCTACATAAAGCCCAACCTAGGTCCTGCCGGCTGGTTCCTGCTACTATAGCAGTGCTTCTTAAAGCTCAACCTAGGTCCTGCTGGCCGCTTCCTGCTACTATAGCAGTGCTACATAAAGTCCAACCTAGGTCCTGCTGGCCGGTTCCTGCTACTATAGCAGTGCTACATAAAGCCCAACCTAGGTCCTGCTGGCCGGTTCCTGCTACTATAGCAGCGCTACATAAAGCCCAACCTAGGTCCTGCTGCTTAGTGGCTGCTGTGACCATAGGGCCTGATTCAGCAGAGAACGTTAATGAAATCACAGCTGCGATTTTGCATGGAATGAGGCTGCGATAATTTGCTAATGTCTGCCAAAGCACAGCCGCCATAAAGACGCCCATTGCTGCCTACTCATATCGGTCTAATATCTCTCTCCTGCGTAAACATCGGTACCATCGACGGCACATCAAGCAGTCACGCAGCCAGTACGGCAGGTGTGGTCAGCCACAAACACTGCAGCTCTGCTCAGACGCAGGGACCTCTCATTCTGCGAATGCAATCACTATGCTAATTTATGCACGCCCATCATACGGCATTTAATTGGTCAGAAACGCCTGCGTTTACATAACCACCTCCCTGTTTCCTCCCCTGTGACCACATGACACTTACTTTGCGAACGGATCCTCTGTGCGTACTTAACCCCAATGCAATCGCAATGCATGTGCAGTGTGACTTACATGCATGCTCAATGGCAAATAATCGCTCGATCTGCGTAAATATCGACATTGCGTTCGCTGCTGAATCAGGCCCACAGTGCTTACATCTGGCAGGTCAGTCCGATTATCAGTGGGAAACATTTGGAAGGACATCTGAGACTGGGACCCTTACTAGCCTTCTCCCCGAGTCTGTGCTGGAAACCCCTGGCTCATCCCGCCATGTACACGCACACCTCAATTGTGAGCGCTCGCCAGCTGTATTGTCTCAAACATTATTCACGAGCATTCTGCCCACTAATACCCAAAGTGCCTCATTGAGGTCAGTAGTTCCTGGTCAGTTTATATTCTGCATTTTCATAAATCCCATAAACACTGGTGAGGGTCTCGCAATGGTGGCCGCGCCATGTGCACGTGACCGGGTCCACTTCAACATTAAGGTGCAATTTATTTCTTTTTCTGTTACAGTAGTGAGTGTGAACCAATCTGGCAATATGTAGTGTCAAAAAAGAAGAATTTGGGTGCAAATATATGTAAGGGAGGATTTAGGCCACCATTTAGGCCAATTCTGTACTTTCATCTGCAACACGTTACATGTGTGCACCATAGTCACCTGCAGCACAATATTGGATCTTACAGCTAAACAAGGGCTTTTCTCTATAATGTGATCTCTGGAGCAATAGAGAGCAGGTAGGACAGACTCGGTTGATGTGTTACACATCAGATTGTTGCTAGAGAGCTGTCGCTTCCCGTAATTCAATCTGGCAACGGTAAACTAACACTGCCGAGTGTTACCCAGTCACCCAGATCACTGGTCCCATCTAGCTGCACGTACAGCTGTACTGGAGGCATGGAGGGAGGAAACAGACATGGCTGAGCCCAGATCTAGTACAGCCGCTCTGTTACAGCCATTCCAGCAGAACTACAGCATCGCTGCCTGCAAACACCGAGTCATAGAGTATATTTATAAAGGTGCTTTATTCAGGGTCTAATAACAGGGGGCAGAGCTTTGCAAGCAGTGCCCCAATGCGGCCCACTGTAGTGTCAAGTTGCCTGTTTGATGCCCATTCATTATCGTTAGACACTAGGGGGAGAGTTAGGGTTAGGCTGCGGTAGAGGGCAGTTAGAGTTAGGCTGTGGGAGGGGTGGGTTAGGGTCTGGCTGCAGGAGGCAGAGGCAGGGTCGTATCTATAATGGGTGCAGGGTGTGCGGTGCACACGGGCCCCTGGGTCTAGGGCATACTTGCCGACAATCAGCTCCAGCCTTCCGGGAGGGAGCTGATTGTCGGCTAACAGTGGGGGGGCGTGGTGGTCATTGGGGGTGGAGCTGGGGGCGGGCCAGCCAGTTGGTGGTGCATTGGGGGTGGAGCCAGGGGCGGAGCCGCACGATCACGTCATCGTGGCTCCGCCCCTCTTCACAATGCCGTTATTTTCGGCAGTGTGAAGCAGGGGGTGGGGCTGCGATGACGTGATTCAGCGCGAATCGCGTCACAGGCTCCCCCGCTGTTGGGGTTTATAATCTTTTCAGGGGGGGACGGAAGGGTCGGAGGCTTCCGGGAGGCTCCCGGCCAAATCGGGAGGGTAGGCAAGCCTGGTCTAGGGGGGGGCCCACACCGCACACCCTGCACCCATGTTTTCTAATACTTACATCCCACTCTTTGTAAACAGCTAGTACCTACAGTATAATGAACTATGGGCCTGATTCAGAGTCGCTCGTAAGCGGCCGCTTGTTCGCTCCGAGCGATGTTTGCCCAACTGCGCATGCGTACGGATCGTTATACGCATGCGCGAACCAGTCAGTGCGGTCGAAATTCATGTGCTCGCAAAATAGCGAATGCCTGATAATTTGAGTGACAGAAAGAGGCGTATGTGGGTGGTAACGGGGGAAGGTGCTTGAAAACGGGGAGTGGAGATCCGAACGCAGGCGTGCTTAAAGGTCAAAACGGGCGTTTTAAGGGTGTGCATAATTAAAACAGCAGCGTCATTGAGCACGTCACTGGGTTATTTTATAGTCAGAACTGCTCGCAAAATTGTGGTAGGAAAAAACAACCACAAGAATAGCGAGCAGTTCATACCCTGGTCGATGTACTCGATTAATCTAATAAATAGCGGACATGACGTAGGATGCGAGCGGCCAGGGGGCGTATTTTTAAAAAAAACGACCGCAAGTTTGGTTCGCTCGTTCAGACCTAGAGGCGTGAACAGACCGCAAAGAGCGAACGGTTGATTTGAATAGCCACCCCTATATTCTGGACGAGCGAGCGCTAATTGCGTCCGGCTCTGAATCAGGCCCTATATCTCAATGTGTATCACACTAGTGCGCTAGATCTGACCGGGGTGATGCTGACCTCTATCATTGCCTTTGGGAGTCCGCAGTAGTTCAGGGATTCTGCAGACAGGTGAAAAGGAAGACGGAAACCCATTTTGTCAGCTATGTTCCATTCACCCCAGAATGAGCTGTTTGGGGTATTTTCCCTGTTATTATTGTCACTAAGGGCCTGATTTAGAGATGGACACAAATGCGCCCACAGCTGCACCTATTGGTGGTCAGCCCGTCAGCAACTTTATGAAAATACCGATACAAACTCCTTCCCCAGGGGCTTTCCTAGAGAGGAGGGGGCCTGTGAGCAGTCTCCGACATGGGCCCCCTCCTCTCTGTCCGGCGGCTGGCAGCGCACTGAGCTGTGCGCGGCCAGCGCCGGAGTTATAGACTCTGGGCACTAGATTGCGCCCAGAGTCTATAGAGGATGCGCTGGTCACCGGGAAAATGGCCGCGGCGGCCATTTTCTCTGCACTGCGCATGCGCAAATGATGGGAAAATGGCCGCAGCGGACATTTTCCAGTCGTTTTTACAGCGCCAGACCCCCGCGCCGATGTGGGACTCCGGAGAGGTAAGTAATTCTATGGGTGCAGGGTGTGCGGTGCGGGGCCCCGCACACCCTGCACCCATTATAGATATGCCCCTGTCCTACCCTGGTGTACATCCGTGCTGCCAATTGTGCAAGGACTGACACCCACTTTTAGTGCCCGTGCCCGCTGTAATAACAATTGGTGCATTCTTATACCCCACCATCGGCGGCACCATCAAAACGTGCACCAGCCCTATGGAGGGCGTAGTTTCTCCATCTGAAGACGTCCAACCATGTGCGCGGCTGTTTGTCTTTGTACGCCATTGCTTGCAGTGCACGCCCGCAACACGCCCGCTTCTGTTTTGCCACCTTCTCCCATTACCTCACAGGAACGCCCACTGAATTCCACAGTCCGTGCATCCGATTCTGTTCTACGTCCCTGAGCGCTAACTATCGGGACATATGCGCAGCGCGACTCAGACACATGCGCAGACTTAAAACACCGGCCAACTGCGTGCAGTACCAGCACTACATGCGGAAGAGAATCAGGCCCTAAATGCGGCGGCTGAGAATACTACTCTGTACTAATGGATCTATCCCGGTCCTGATTCGTTTATACAGCGAGAAATTTTCTTTTTATATATATATATCTCGTGCCATCGTTCGGAAGGGCCTGAATCAGAAATTAATTAATACACATATCCGATTTTTAGGGATCTGCGCCTGTGCGGAATGGTTCCTGCGATCTTGCTCATGACATGCTGCGGTGGTTGCAGGCTGGAGCAGGTGTGTGTCTGATCGCCAGAAACGGAAGCGTGTCGCTAAGGGACGAGGATGAGAGAGACGAAGCCAGGGTCTGCATTGGCGGACGCAGATTCCTGGCCTCTTTTGTGACCAGGCACCGGCGAGGCTGGTGGAAGCTTCAGCGTCTGCAGCTTGACCAAAGGAGCAATGGTCACGATGGTGATCCCAGCCTGCGTCGTCAGTCGCAGAGCAGGGATAACAAATGCAGCAAGGAGATGTCTGACACCGCCCTCTGCATGTGCATCTGAGATAGACGGATTTTCACAGCCGCTTGTGTGCCGCTCTACAAATCCGCCCATCTCTGAAGTAGGCCCATAGGGCCTGATTCAGAGGCGCTCGCAAAAAGCGAGCACTCGCTGTGAATCAGGGCGGGCACTGTTTTTTTATAGGAGCGGCCTCCTGGACACTCGCATAGCTGTGGGTGACCACCCACAGCTATAGCGAGCGGCCAGGATGATGGTTGCGATGGTCAAGACCATCGCAACCATCGGGCTTGCGACGAGAACCTTGTGGTAGGGTCTCGTGGCCGCAAGCCCCAGAGAGCTTCTGGCTCAAATGGAGCCGGAAACTCTCCCACTGACATCACTGGTGATGTCAGTGGGGCCGCCCACAAACGGCAGACATTCGCATGGGAACGCCTCCGTTCGTGAAGCCACCCCCCGCCACGCCTACAAAATGGGGCAAGCTGTTGATCATCATCGACTGCCGCCCCTTTTGTAGTGAGTCCCGAAGCGAGTGCTTTTTTGCGCTCGCTCCGGGGCTTGCGCGGGCGCACTGAGCTGACATCGACCCGGTCGCCAGTGCTCAGCGCTGGCGACCGGGTCTGAATCAGGCCCATAGTGTGTACACTCTAAAGGGGTGATTCAGCATTGTGCATGAACAGGATCACATGTAGGATTGTGATCACATGTAGCCCCTACTATGCCACTGCCTCTTTGCCAAAGATGGTCCATTTTATGGCGCGCACTATAGGAGGATCGCGGGTGTGTCGTTCTCAGGTGTTCATCAGCGGCCGTAGATTCTGCTATAGGGCTAGTGCAAATTTCCATTCTGTGACCTATGGTTGTCTCTAAAGACGCACCAGGCTTACATTATAGCTAGAATAGTGTGTGAAGGCTTGTGTCATTGCAGTATGCACAGTAAGCAGGCAAGATTGTCTTATCAACAGAATGAAGACTCTGCATCCTGACAGGGTTAGAAGAATACCGATACCTGTCGGTAGGTATTCTACCCCTTACCATTTCCCTACCGGTAAGCTTCCCTTCCCAGTGCCTGAGCCTACCCTCCCCCCAAGTGCCTAAACCTAACCTCCCCCTCCCTGCACCCTAAACTGAACCCTCCACCCTTAGTGCTTAACCCTAACCCTCCCCCCTTAGTGCTTAACCCTAACCCTCCCCCCTTAGTGCCTAACCCTAACCCTCCCCCCTTAGTGCTTAACCCTAACCCTCCCCCCTTAGTGCCTAACCCTAACCCTCCCCCCTTAGTGCTTAACACTAACCCTCCCCCCTTAGTGCCTAACCCTAACCCTCCCCCCTTAGTGCTTAACCCTAACCCTCCCCCCTTAGTGCCTAACCCTAACCCTCCCCCCTTAGTGCTTAACACTAACCCTCCCCCCTTAGTGCCTAACCCTAACCCTCCCCCCTTAGTGCCTAACCCTAACCCTCCCCCCTTAGTGCTTAACACTAACCCTCCCCCCTTAGTGCCTAACCCTAACCCTCCCCCCTTAGTGCCTAACCCTAACCCTCCCCCCTTAGTGCTTAACACTAACCCTCCCCCCTTAGTGCCTAAGATCCGTCCTTCTTTAGACTCAGGGGCGTATCTATAATGAGTACAGGGTGTGCGGGGAATGGGAACGCACACACTCTGCACCCAGGGTCGGTTCTAGACATTGTGGAGCTCAGGGCGAAAGTTCACAGTTGCGCCCCCCCCCCAAAAAAAAAAACAAAACCTTTCTTAGATGGTGTTCCTCTGTGCACTCTGAAAGCGCAAGTGCTTCCGGAAAGGGGGCGTGTCCTTGCGGAACACCCCCAATTCATCACACTGTGGGGTATGCCCAACACTTACGAAGGTGCTGAGCTTCCCAAAAACAGACAAATCTCAGGTGCACAACTCCAAATTATTAATAATATATAAATGCAATACAATTTTGCAATCGATAGAGGTTTTTAGCATAATCTTGGCCAAGGTTATGGGCCTACCCACCATATCCAGGTAACCTCTGTAGGGTAGGTCCCTAACATACTACGATTCAAATCCAGAGCGCAGGACACCCCCAAACTAGCCCAGCTAAGCCACCCCAGGGCACCGCCATAGTAAGAAAAGTGCAGTGTGAAAGAGATAGTTAGGAGCAGCTACTGCTGCATATAAAGAGTGAAAATAAAAAGTGAGGTACATATATAATAAACAAACAGTGAAGGGTTAAAATGTGTTTTAAAAGAAAAATGTGTTATAATGCGGTACCCTGAAACAGATCAACAAAGGCAATCCAGGGGGACCCACGCCCAAAAAATGAACCAAAGTTGCACTACAGTATATAAAACTTGTAGGACTTACCTAGAATTGTGCCTATTACTAGTGTGCATATTCATGACAAGACTCCATGCTTTTAAACCAATAAGGTAGGGGTGCTAATCCAGACTGAGGGCGTCTCCTTTCCCTCAGGTGTGCAATAAAGCACATTAAATAGAGTATGTGAGAAAGATTTCTGGACTGCACACCCTGAATATATATATAATGGGAGGTGCTACCTGATGAGACAAATTGCAGGCACAAAAACAGACAAATCTCAGGTGCACAACTCCAAATTATTAATAATATATAAATGCAATACAATTTTGCAATCGATAGAGGTTTTTAGCATAATCTTGGCCAAGGTTATGGGCCTACCCACCATATCCAGGTAACCTCTGTAGGGTACCCTGAAACAGATCAACAAAGGCAATCCCACATACTCTATTTAATGTGCTTTATTGCACACCTGAGGGAAAGGAGACGCCCTCAGTCTGGATTAGCACCCCTACCTTATTGGTTTAAAAGCATGGAGTCTTGTCATGAATATGCACACTAGTAATAGGCACAATTCTAGGTAAGTCCTACAAGTTTTATATACTGTAGTGCAACTTTGGTTCATTTTTTGGGCGTGGGTCCCCCTGGATTGCCTTTGTTGATCTGTTTCAGGGTACCGCATTATAACACATTTTTCTTTTAAAACACATTTTAACCCTTCACTGTTTGTTTATTATATATGTACCTCACTTTTTATTTTCATTCTTTATATGCAGCAGTAGCTGCTCCTAACTATCTCTTTCACACTGCACTTTTCTTACTATGGCGGTGCCCTGGGGTGGCTTAGCTGGGCTAGTTTGGGGGTGTCCTGCGCTCTGGATTTGAATCGTAGTATGTTAGGGACCTACCCTACAGAGGTTACCTGGATATGGTGTGTAGGCCCATAACCTTGGCCAAGATTATGCTAAAAACCTCTATCGATTGCAAAATTGTATTGCATTTATATATTATTAATAATTTGGAGTTGTGCACCTGAGATTTGTCTGTTTTTGTGCCTGCAATTTGTCTCATCAGGTAGCACCTCCCATTATATATATATTCAGGGTGTGCAGTCCAGAAATCTTTCCCACGTGCTGAGCTTCCCCCAAGCTCTCCCCTCGTGGTGAATAATTGCCATGTGCAGTAATGCGCCGTACACAGTAATGCCCCTTATAAACACATTATGCCACACACAGTAATGCCCTGTATAACACATTATGCCACACACAGTAATGCCCTGTATAACACATTATGCCACACACAGTAATGCCCTGTATAACAAATTTATGCCACACGCTGTAATGCCCTGTATAACACATTATGCCACACGCAGTAATGGCCTTTATAACACATTATGCCATACGCAGTAATGGCCTTTATAACACATTATGCCACATGCAGTAATGCCCTGTATAACACATTATGCCACACGCAGTAATGCCCTTTATAACCCATTATGCCACACACAGTAATGCCCTGTATAACACATTATGCCACATGCAGTAATGCCCTTTATAACACATTTATGCCACACGCTGTAATGCCCTGTATAACACATTATGCCACACGCAGTAATGCCCTGTATAACACATTATGCCACACGCAGTAATGCCCTGTATAATACATTGCGCCACACACAGTAATTCCCTTTATAATACAGTATCCCCAATTCAAATTATGCTGCACATTAGTCCCTTATTCATGTTATGACACACAGTGGTGCCCCTTTTACACAATGCCCAAATTAGTGCCCCTTATACACAATGCCCACAGTAGTAGTGCCCCTAATACAATGCCCACAGTAGTGGTGCCCCTTATAGAATGCTCACAGCAGAGGTTCCCCTTACACAATGGCCCCGGTAGTGGTGCCCCATGCAGTGCCCTCATTAGTAGTGACCGCAGTGTTAATGCCCCCATTGGTAATGCCCACAGTGTTAATGCCCCCATTGGTAAAGTCCCCTATAGTAGTGCCCCTATTGGTAATGCCCACGTTAGTAGTGCCCCCTATAGTAGTACCCAAAGTAGTAATGCCCCCTATAGTAGTGGCCACGGTGGTAATGCCCCCATTAGTACTGCCCCTATAGTAGTGCCTACAGTAGTAATTCCCCCTATATTAATGCCCCCTCATAGTCGTGCCCCCAGTAGTAATGCCCTATAGCCATGCCCCTATAGTAATCCCCGCTATAGCCATAACCCCAGAAGTAATGCCCCCTATAGCCATGCCCCCCTATAGCCATGCCCCCAGTAGTAATACCCCCCTATAACCATGCCCCCAGTAGTAATGCCCCCTATAGAAATCCCCCCTATAGCCATGCCCCCAGTAGTAATGCCCCCCTATAGCCATGCCCCCTTACAGCAATGCCTCCCTTCTGAAAAAGAAAAAATACCATTAAAATACAAACACAATACTTACCTTAGACCCCGCTCCGGCGTTCGCTGCTGTCCAGTCCGACCGCGGCTCCACCACAGATCTATGGGAGAGATGTCATGACGTCCCTCCCATAGTGCTCTCTGCGGGAGCCGGAGCTCAGGAGTGAGCTCCGGCTTTCGGCTGCTGCTGCAGGGAGGGAGCCGGGTGCCCGCTGATATCAAATATCAGCGGACGCCCGGCAAATGGAGCCTCCCTGCGGCGGCTAGCGCGGGGAGGACTGGACCTGGGTTTTTTTTTCCTATGGGATTTTTTTTTTAATTTCTGGGTACTCAGTGGCGCCCTCTGGGGGCCGGCGCTCCGGGCGACAGCCCTGTTAGCCCGCCCCTAGAACCGCCACTGCCTGCACCCATAATATTACTTACCTCTCCGGAGTCCCACGTCGGCCCAGGCGTCCGGCGCTGTGAAACGACTGGAAACTGGCCGCGGTGGCCATTTTCCCGTCGTTTGCGCATGCGCAGTACAGGGAAGATGACCGCCGCAGCCATTTTCCCGGTGACATGTGCAGACACTATAGACTCTGGTGCCCAGAGTCTATAACTCTGGCGCTGGCCGCGCACAGCTCAGTGCACTGTCGGCAGCCGGACGGAGAGGAAGGGGCCCGTGTCGGAGACTTTTCACGGCCCCCCTCCTCTCTAGAAACGCCCCTGTTTAGACTGCATGGCGCCGCATGCAATATCGGCAGGTTTCATGTGCAGCACATCGACCACGGGAGCGCGCATATCTTGCCTACACACTGCACAATATGCACGACTTGTCGTTCCAATTTGGCCAGAGTGTACTCAGCTTAACAGAAAACTGCTATGACGTAATAGTACAGTGTTTCCTTATCTCCAGGCTGTACTGTGGCTATTTTACAAACATTACCTGGCTGTATCTTATGTAATGATTCTAAATGCAAATGTCATACAGATATTGACTATATTTTGCACTGTTGGATTGTTTTGGGTTATGATGATAATTTGAGAGAATAGGGAAAACTTCTGGTGATTTAAGACACTGGTCACAAACATACATTAGAGACAGCCATTTTGTGGGCAGACCCAGTCGTCCTGAGAATGCAGCCAATCAATAAGATGGAGTTAGTAACCCCCAGTTAAACATCCAGGTACTGTATATTTACTTGCAGTGTGTATATCTTATATATAAACTTCATATGTCTGTTTGTTTGTTTATTAATATTATTTGTTATACATTCGGACACCCCTGCACTGATTGGGATGAAACCAATGCCAGGTGGTCCAGTTGGATCCTGGCCAGGTTTTAGGGGGTTAGGGTCCCGGCCGGACCTCCCGTTGGTGTATGCTGGGCAGAACTGTGACACCGGGAGCCTGTTCTGGGCCTTCCACTGGATGGATTAGGATGAAAACTTCACAGAGGGGTGGCAATTGGTCTGGGATGCCTAATAGACCAGGCTTGCCGACTTTCCAGCTGCCCCTTCCGGTAGGGATCAGCCAGATCGGCATGAGAGGGGGGCGTGGCCAGCACAAGGAGGCGGGGCCGGCCAGACTACGAGTATTTGTGGGCGGGGGAGGCCACGCGTCATATTGGCCCCGTCTCCGCTACACAATGTCAATATTACAGGCATTGTGAAGCAGGGGGTGGGGTCAAAATGACGCATCACCCCGCCCCCCCACTGCAGGGGTTTCAAAGGTAATTGCGGGGGGGATAGGAGGGGTGGGAGGCAGCCGAGAGGATTGCCTGCCTTACCGGGAGGTCGAGAGCGGCACACGATTTTCAGGAGGCAGCATCGGACTGGGCGTGAAGGGCCCACCAGGGGAATGCAGTGATTGGGGCCCATACTTAGGGGTGTGGCTAGCCTCCAAATTGGTTCTGGACCCATTAAAATATATAGAGAGAGAGAGAGAGAGTAAATATTGCTAGTGAATGCATACTAATGTATCAGATTAATAACAGCAATACATTGCATCCTGACCGCCCGCCTCTGTTGTGGTCGTTAGGCTGTGGGTTAACACCCATAGCTCTAACGACCGCTCTGGTGATGGTCGCGATGGTCAGAGACCATCGCGACCATCGGGGCTTACGACGAGACCCTAGGGTAAGGTCTCCCTTGTCATAAGCCCCGGAGAGCTTCTGGCTCTGTCAGAGCTGGAAGCTCTCCACTGACATCACTAGTGATGTCAGTGGGGCCTCCCCCAAACGGTAGGTGTTCCCATGGGAACGCCTCCGTTTGGGCTGCCACCCCCCCTGGCCCGCCTTCCAAACGGGGCGAGCTGTCAATCAACATGTGCACGACGGCACCGGCGTGTCGTGCGCATGCTCTGTGGGGGCCATCGACCCGGTCCGAGCGCATCGGCGCTAACGACCGTGTCTGAATGACCCCCTAAGGACCTCATTCAGAGGTGGTCGGAGGATGCAATCGGTCACTCAGAAACTGGGCGGTCGCTTGCATCCTGACCGCCCGCCTCTGTTTCGGTCGTTAGGCTGTGGGTTTACACCCACAGCTCTAACGACCGCTAGGGTGATGGTCGCGATGGTCAGAGACAATCGCGACCATCGGGGCTTACGACGAGACCCTAGGGTAGGGTCTCACTTGTTGTGAGCCCCGGAGAGCTGTCAGAACCGGAAGCTCAAAACTGACATCACTAGTGATGTCAGTGGGGCCTCCCCCAAACGGTAAGTGTTCCCATGGGAACGCCTCCGTTTTGGCTGGCACCCCCCCGACCCGCCTTCCAAACGGGGCGAGCTGTCAATCAACATCGACAGCTCGCCCCCTTTGGAAAGAGACCCGCTACGACCGGCGCTGTCGGACGTAGCGGGTCTCACGCATGCGCACGAAGGAGCTGGCTCCCTTGTGCGCATGCGCACTTGACAAACATCGAGGCGGCTCTGAATGAAGGCCTAAGTCCTGTGCAATATAATACATGTGCACAGTCTGGAACCTGTTCCCTAGAAGAGGGGGTGGGCCCTCAGGCAGTGGGGCCCACCGGGGATTTCCCCTGTACAAGTGTGGGCCAGTCTGACCCTGTCGGGAGGGTAGGCAAGTATGTAATAGACTGGTTAGGGTCCCGGTCGGACCTCACGACGGAGCGCGCAGGCCAGACCTTTGACCCAGGGAGCCTGATCTGGGCCTTCCACGGAGCGGTAACATTGGATCCCAGAAGACATACTAGGGTACTGAGGGTCTCATTCAGACCCGCTCGCGAGCGCAGGACGCTCGCAAGTGGGTCGATGGTACCCAAATGCGCATGCGCACGATGGAGGGAGCTCCATGGTGCGCATGCACGAGACCCGGATAGCGACTGCCAAGCTGTCGCTCCGGGTCTCGCACCAAAGGGGGCGTGCTGTCGATGGTGAGTGACAGCATGCCCCCTTTGGTGGGCGTGCCGGCGGCGTGGCTGCCAGACGGAAGCGTTCCCATGGGAACGCCTACCGTCTGGGGCCGGCCCCACTGACATCACTAGTGATGTCAGTGGGAGAGATTTTGGCTCTGATAGAGCCAAAATTACTCCAGGGCTTGCGGCAGCGAGACCCCACCGCAGGGTCTCGTCGCAAGCCCGATGGTCACGATGGTCTTGACCATCGCGACCATCATCATGGACGCTCGCATAAGCTGTGGGTGGTAACCCACAGCTATGCGAGCGTCCAAAAGGGCGTTCCAAATTTAACTAGGACGGCCCTGATTCAGAGCGAGCGCTCTGGCCTGAGGCCCTGATTCAGAGCCGGACGCTCTGACAGAGCGCTCGCTCTGAATCAGGGCCGTCCCTCCTAGTTTTTGGAGCGGCCTCCTGGCCGCTCGCATAGCTGTGGCTGACCACCCACAGCTATAGCGAGCGGACAAAATGATGGGCGCGATGATCAAGACCATCACGACCATCGGGCTTGCGACGAGACCCTTGCGGTAGGGTCTCGCTGCCACAAGCCCAGGAGTGCTTTTGGCTCTATCAGAGCCAAAAGCACTCAAACTGACATCACTAGTGATGTCAGTGGGGTCGGCCCCAGACGGTAGGCATTCCCATGGGAATGCCTCCGTCTGGGCAGCCATGCCCCTGGCACGCCCACCAAAGGGGGCGTGCTGTCAATCACCATCGACAGCACGCCCCCTTTGGTGCGAGAACCATAACGAAGGCCTGGCCGTCGTTATTCGGGTCTCGCGCATGCGCACGACGGAGCCGCCTCCGTCGTGCGCATGCGCACTTGGGCAACATCGACCCGCTTGCGAGCGCTCATCACTCACGAGCGGGTCTGAATCAGGCCCTGAGGTCCCAGTCGGACCTCCTGTTGGTGTACGCTGGGCAGAACTGTGACACCGGGAGCCTGTTCTGGGCCTTCCACTGGATGGATTTGGATGACCCCATGTTTGAAGTGTTGCTACAGTCCCCTGTAATTAACCCATGTATAATGCTGTAACCCCTGAGCAGCCATTAACAAACTGTTGCTCATATTTAATGTAAATCATTCTTTCATGCACCAGAAATCCAAAAGTATAAAGTAACCTGACAGCAGAGGGGTCACAATTAAGAGTTGAAAAAGTACTCAGCTATCTATACATATACATTTCCTATTTTGCCTTGTATTCTTGTATCTGCTATGTACAGTACCCTCTTTTCATTACTGTGGAGGTTTGGACAGGATAATTCCTGCTAGTGATCAGCACATAAGGGGTTAAGCATTGCAATGCAAATTCAATTAAAATTCTGTTTACATAAGCCGGTCAAATTGTTCTGAATTGCTAATCAAGTTGAGCTTGATGTTTGCAAGATAAAGAATAATTTACTCTCGTGATCTCGGCCTATGGTGACATTTTATGTTGATTTTCTAGTAAAACCATCCTTATGCTGAAGTGTTGATGACTCCCCCTGTTCCCCATCTATTGTCTTTGCTGTGGGAGTGCACGGATGGTGTAGTGGTTAGCATTACTGCCTCACAGCACTGAGGTTTGGGGGCTGATCCCAAAACGGCCCTACCCCCAGGTACTCCGGTTTCTTCCCACACTCCAAAAATATACGGGTGGGTTAATTGGCTCCTTACAGAAAATTAACCCTAATGTGTATGTGTGTGTACATGTGATAGGGAATATAGAGTGTAAGCTCCACTGGGGCAGGGACTGATAAGAATTTCCAAATATTCTCTTTATAAGCACTGCGGAACATGTGCGTTTTATAAATGACTGGTAACAGTGGCGGAACTCCTGGAGGCAATATAAGCAATGGCCTCCAGGCGCCAGCTGTCAGGGGAGCACTGATAAATCCTTCCATAACCGCTGCCTGCGCAATGCTGTTCACTGCAGCGGCGCATGTGTAGCTGGATCTATCTGTGGGATCCTGGCAGCCACTGCGGCTTGATGGCGGCTGACTGGTATAACAATGGTATTAAGAGACAGCTGCACCACTGACAGAGGAGCAGCTGCCCATAAGATAAAGTAAATGTGTGTGGGCTGCAGGGACCTGGCTGGAGAGGCAGAAGGGGTCGGGCTGGGAAGACAGAAGGGGGATGGCTGGAGAGACAGAAGGGGACTGGCTGGAGAGACAGAAGGGGACTTGCTGGAGAGACAGAAGGGAACTGGCTGGAGAGACAAAAGGGGACTGGCTGGAGAGACAGAAGGAGGCTGGCTGGAGAGACAGAGGACCTCATTCAGAGTCGGTCGTAGCGGCCGCACGGTCGTACGCCACCGATGTTCGCTATACTGCGCATGCATAAAGTTCGCAATGCGCGTGCGCAAACTAGCCGCTACGATCAGAAATTTCTCTCTGCTTGAACACAGCCAGGTCGGTAGTTTGAGTGACAGATTGAGGCGTTTGTGGGTGGTAACAGGGGAAGGTGCTTGAAAACAGGGGAGTGGAGATCCGAACGCAGGCGTGCCTAATTATGCGAACAGCGTTTTGTGGGAGTGCATACGGTATATGGGAGTGCATACGGTTTATGGGAGTGCATAATTAACAAAGTAGCGTCATGGCACATGTGACATGGGAGGTTTTTACACTGACATGATCGTAGAGCTTAAGAGAGGGTATGGTCAACCTTAAGCTCTACGACCAGTTCCGATGGTTCCCGATGGTCTCGATTAATCCTTTTATGCCCGGAGATGACGTGCAATGCGTACGAGAAGGGGGCGTATTTTTTTGTCTTCCGACCGCTTCCTCCCCTTGGTCGGCCAGCTACGGTCCGAACTTAGGGACGCAACTTGCGAGGGAATCATTTGCATATACGGCCCCTTTTCGCGTACGACCGTGCGGCCGCTTCGACCGACTCTGAATGAGTTCCAGAATGCGTTGGCTGGAGAGACAAAAGGGAGATAGAGTGACAGAAGAGGTCTGGAGAGACAAAAGGGGGTTGATTGGGAAGACAAAAAGGGTCTGGCTGGGAAGACAGAAGGGGGTTAGTTGATGAGACAGAAGGGGGTTAGTTGATGAGACAGAGAGGGGATGGCTGGGGAAACAGAAGGCGGATGTCTGGAAAGACAGAAGCTGGGTTGGGAAACAAAAGGTTGCTGGCAGATGAAAGACAAAAGGGGGCTGGGGAGCCAAAGGGGGCTGAAGAGACAGAAGGGGGATGGCTGGGGAGATAGAAGGAGGCTGGCTGAGGAGACAGGATGGTGATGGTTGGAGAGACAGAAGGGTGCTGGCTGGTGTGGTAGAAGGGGGCTGGAGAGACATATTGCCATCTATGGCCCTCATTCAGAGCCGTACGCTCTGAGCAGAGCGCGCGCTCTGAATGAGGGCCGCCCTCCATAATTATGGAGCGTCCTCCTGGACGCTCGTATAGCTGTGGGTCACCACCCACAGCCTATACGAGCGTGCAGTTTGATGGCCGCCATGATCGTGACCATCGCGACCATCGCCACTGCAAGCCGGAGCCTGCGGTTGAGGTTTTCAACCGCAAGGCCCGGAGTGATTTTGGCTCTATCAGAGCCAAAATCACTCCCACTGACATCACTAGTGATGTCAGTGGGCCGGCTTCTGACGGTAGGCGTTCCCTTGGGAACGCCCCCGTCATGGAGGCACGCCCCCGGCACGCCCACCAAAGGGGGCGTGCTGTCAATCAACATCGACAGCACGCCCCCTTTGATCAGACACAATGAGCGAAGGAAAGTCCTTCGCTCGTCGCGTCTGGCGCATGCGCACGACGGAGCTCCCTCCGTCGTGCGCATGCTCAGTGCAGACCATCAACCCACTTGCGAGCGGACAGCCGCTCGCGAGTGGGTCTGAATCAGGCCCTATGACTCTACCATCGATGCTTGATGGTTTCAATCATTAGAAAACCATTGATGGGTTATCCATCGAAGTGCAAGCACAGACTTTGATGGTTTCTCAACATCAGGCATCACCAACCATAGTGCAGTATCAGTGTTGCACCATCGCTGGAAAAACACTTGTCATCGGCCATAGACCATTGATGGCAATCGCAGCTCTGTAGCCTAGGCCAGTAAATCTGCATTGGAAGGCGCAGACATTGGCCTCGCCACTCCCAGAAATAAGGGGAGACATGTCCTAGTTTTCGGGAACACTAGTAGTCGTCGCCCATTGAAGCCTAACCCACATCCTAATAATAATGAGAGAAAGGGATGGGCATTTAGCATACGAGCATAGTGGCAGCATATAAACAGCAGTGCCTTACATTTGTAAACCGTTTGAGAGAATAAGTCTCTGGCGGTCACATAGTAGGGTCTGACTCTGAAAGAAGCAGCGCGATTTCCGGCGATCTCAGCTGCAGGTTTAAAGCGGCGATAATTTCAATGGCAAATCCAGCCTGGCTGAACACATGTAGCAACGCAGCTAAAAGTGAAAACAACGTTCTTCTGCAATAAACCTACTGTACTGCATTGGGAACGATCTAGCTGAAGAAGTGCAGAAGTCATGTTTACGCTGTAAAAGTGGATAATCTGATATATGCTGATGTTTTTTGGGAATGTGGGAGAGAAAATACAAACTCTACACCGATAGGGCCATGGTTGAATTGAATTCATGATCCCCGTGCTAAGAGGCAGCAATGCTGCTTGACTACGGGATGTAGTCAGGAAGCCGACGGTCGCAATGCCGACCGCCGGCTTCCCAACTGTCAAATCCCGGCCATGGTACAAATGACTGGCGTTGAAATCCCAACGCCTGTCATTAGACCTACGCCGGGAGCACCACACACGGCATACCAATCGAAGGTAAGCCAGGCGGGGACAGCCATGCAGGGGGAGGGTTAGGTTAGGGGTTCCCAGACTAGGCCTGGCACTGTATACTAGGCCTGACACTGCACACTAGGCCTGGCACTGTACAATAGGCCTGGCACTGTATACCATACCTCCCAACATTTGTTGGGAGGGAGTCGGGACCTGTCCGAAAAGGGGGCGTGGCCTAATCATAAAGGGGCCGTGGTCTGGCGACACGCCCCCATTTACATCACTAATGGGGCGTGCCCAGCATCTCCGAGATGCTGGGCAGCCCCCGGGCTTCCCCCCCGTACTCTGAATAGATGCGCACAGCGTCTATTCTAGCTCTGCATACATGCTGCTCTGCATAGCAGAGCAGCATGTATGCTTCCCCCAACTTCCCCCCACCGCGGGGCAATGCGGCCCGCGGGCGGGACAGTCCCAGAAAAACGGGACTGTCCCGCTAAATGCGGGACACTTGGGAGGTATGGTATACTAGGCCTGACACTGTACACTAGGCCTGGCACTGTACCCTAGGCCTGGCACTGTATACTAGGCCTGACACTGTACACTAGGCCTGGCACTGTACACTAGGCCTGACACTGTACACT
This sequence comes from Taudactylus pleione, assembly GCA_031769625.1. NCBI lineage: Eukaryota > Metazoa > Chordata > Amphibia > Anura > Myobatrachidae > Taudactylus > Taudactylus pleione. Next base: position 1,323,501 of record JAUIMM010000824.1, on the reverse strand, counting down.
AGGCCTGGCACTGTATACTAGGCCTGACACTGTACACTAGGCCTGGCACTGTACACTAGGCCTGGTACTATCAAATGTATTTATTAATATGTTATTTTCAGAGTAATTGTGTTTTGCAGTCAATGTAAATGAGCAGCTTGCTGTTATACCTATACAAATGAAAGCTGCCGTGGGCTGTGATTAATTCCGAGAAGCGGCTAATTATTTCTTGGAAGCAAACACTTTGCAATGTCATATATTCCGGGCTGCAGGGGTTTAATGGTACTAAAATGTGAAGCAGTGATGTGAAAATGAAATAATAGACCTCATTCTTCTGCTTCCAGGGTCCCCCAGTCAGAAGTTAGAGAAATAAGAATATTGTTTCAGCAGAAAGAAAATGGTTTTGTCATTGATATGTACGTACAAGCGCAGACATTTATATATTCATTCATAAACTGCATAAACCTGGTTCATCCTTTATTGCTTGTAAATGTGATTCTGTAGATGGATTGGCACAGTTTGATAAACGAAATGACTGTATAGGAGTGGAGAGGGTTAAACTTCCTAGGCTGGGGGCAGACCAGTGTGAGGAATCATGTGATAATTAGGGCCAATGGGTTTTTAGGGTTGTAGGTTATAGCAGGGATATTAGAGATTGTTGGAGGCGGAGTCAGCCTCTTTTGTTCCTGTCTTGGAGTGGGTAAGTGCTCTTACCTGAGCTCTGTTATATTTTCTTCATAGCCATCCTTCTGTTTTTCTTTCCTCTTCTTATCTTTGTTCTTCACCTTCTTCATCTATCCCTCTCTCTCTCTGCCCTCCCCCACCTTTGCGCTCTGCATTTTCTAACAATCCTCCTAACCCTTATAAGGACTGTGACCCCCCCCCCAAATTGGTAGCATGCCCCGCCCGCACCGCTCATCGCGGATCCCCGCCCGTTACCGGGCACAGGAAGAAGGCCCAGGGAGTTCTGGGGAGGCTCCTGCCTCTCAAGAGGGAGCTGAAGGGGCTAGCGCGAGTCGCGCAGCCCCGCGGCGTCATGGGCGGCCGGGCGCGGCCGCGCTTACCCGCGGCCGTCAAGCAGGTGCTGTCAGGGCGGCTGGACACAGCCGCCGGCGGGGGGAAGGCGCGGCTGCTCTGAGCAGCCGCGAGAGGCAGTTAGTGAGCCCGCGGGAGGGCAGAGCTGCCGCGATTAGGGCGGTGAGCGCTCGCCCCCCGCGGGTTCAAAGGTCACAGGCGCACACGCGCACCGCAAGGAGGGCTGCTAATAGCCCTGTTAGTGCCCGGAGGGGCAGGGGGGACTCCCCCACAGTTAATGAAGTGGGGAATGTCGAGGTGGGGGAGATGGACAGCCCTGGCAGCACATTAGGGGCTTTGTCAGTCAGGGAGGCAGCCATTTTAGGACAGGGAGAGCTGATGGAGGATGATTGGCAGGCTAGTCAGCAATCAGCAGACAGGGCCATGTCTGGGGCAGCAGCTTCTGGCTATGTGGATACTCAGGTCCCTAGTGGGGGTGCAAGTCAGTCCTTTGACCCTGCAGCTTTTGCGGCCATGATGTCATCAATGACATCTGCTTTTGCTCCCATGGTTGCGGCATTGGCTCCTAGCCAAGCAGATAGTGAAAGGGTGGATCAGAGGCAGCGTTCAATTTCTGCTACTCTAGGGCCAGCGGTAGATCAGTTCATGCAGGCTTGCAAGGCTATGGGCTCCGCTGCGGCTCAGTTGGCAAGACCAGAGGCGTCTGGGGCTGGTGCGGCTGTGTCTTCTCCTGCTGTGTCGACCGTGCCCAGGGTTTCGGCCCAGGGGGCGGCTTCATCGTCTGTTTCAGATACTGCTGAGGGCGAAGCTATGGAACAGGATTTCAGCGTCGAGGAGGCTTCATCATCGGTCGTGTCCGGGAGGGAGCAGTCCGGATCGTCAGGTGAGATCTCAGAAGATGATGATGTTGCTGACTCTGCCTCCTCTTCTTCCTCTGTCTCTGACTTGTCGTCGACCTCTTCTTCTCTGGCTTCTTCTGTCAGCAGCGCGAAAAAGGCGCGGAAGAGGGCTGCTAAATATGCGCGCAAGGAGGCGGATAGGCGGGATAAGCGGGCTAAGCAGCAGCGTCAGAGTAGTAGCGCGCGGAAGTCCAAGAAGCGTCAGCATCAACCAGGTGTGGTGCATTGCGACAATACAGCAGTATTGCGGGGTCTGCGCGATTGTTGCAAGAAAAAAATCAGGAAGGGCGATTATGTGGACATGTTCATTTTAACTGAGCAAGCCAAAAAAGATTTCAAGGCAGCTAAGCTTAAAGGCGGGGTGGGGTTGGAAGCTTTTCGTTCCTATGATAACTGGCTTGCTGGGTTTTGCGTATTCGCAGCATGCTACTTGAAAGATCGCCCAGGGGAGCACCTGAACGTAATAAGGTATATCCACCTGATTCATGGGATGCAGCGTAAATCCAGGGGCAGCGCCTGGAGAACATATGATGAGGAATTTAGGCGCAAGCAGGACGGATCCAAGCGCTTAGATTTTGGGTGCAAGGACGTGGAAGTGTGGCTTGACGTCACGCAACCACCAAAAGGTGGAGTGGAGGATTCTCGGGTAGGCGGGGATACTCATAAGGGGGGGTCTGGGGCGTGGCGCCCGAGTTCTGATCCCTCGACAGACGGGCCCCGGTCGGCTTTCTGCGCAGACACCTTTTAAAGGTAAATGTTTTGCCTTTAATAATGCCTCCTGTTCCCAGGGCCAACGGTGCCGTTTTCGACACCTTTGCTTGCGTTGCAACGGATCGCACCCCGCCTCTAATTGTTTCAGGTTGTCAGCCCAACAGGGATCCAAGTCGGGAGGAGGAGCTATTCCCAAAGCGGGAGGTAGCGCAGGCGCTAAATAGGGCACCAACCCCTATCCGTTTGGATGCTATGTCCAGGTGGCTAGGGTGGTACCCTAATAGGCAGGACGCTAAGTTTTTGTTTTTCGGGTTCAAGTTGGGTTTTCGTTTACCAGTTATAGGGGAAGTTCGAGTCGGTTCCCCGAGAAATTTACAATCAGCTCGACTTTTTCCTGACGTTCTTCAGTTAAAAGTCGAGAAAGAGGTTCAGTTAGGACGTATGGTGGGTCCATTTGCGCATCCTCCAATGGGGAATCTGATTCTTTCCCCAGTGGGGGTGGTGCCTAAGAAAACTCCAGGAAAATTTCGGCTGATCCAGCATCTGTCTTATCCATTGGGGTCCTCCGTTAATGACGCTATACCTCCTGAATTCTGTTCAGTGAGGTATCAGTCTTTTGATGATGCTCTCAGTATCGTTAGGGCATATGGACGCGGGGCCCTCATGGCTAAGATGGATGTGGAGTCAGCTTTTCGTTTGCTTCCTTTGCACCCCGAATCGTTTAGGTTCATGGGTTTTCGCATTGGGGGGGAATACTTCATAGACAAGTGCTTGCCTATGGGGTGTTCGATTTCCTGCGCATACTTTGAAAAATTTAGCACTTTCCTTCATTGGTGCGTAGAGTTTTCTTGTGGGGGTCATGGGATAGCGCACTATCTCGATGACTTCCTCTGCGTGGGGCCCGCTGGGTCAGAGCGTTGTAACGAGTTACTTGGTTCCATGAGAGCGCTGTTTTTTCATTTTGGAGTACCTGTGGCAGGCGAAAAGACAGAGGGACCCCTCTCGTGTTTGTCATTTTTAGGTATCGAGATTGATACCTTGGCTGGATCCTGTCGGCTGCCGCGCGATAAAATTGACAAATTGCGAGATTCCATTTCAGAGTGTTTGGTTGCGCGCAAAATTTCGCTCAGGCAGGCCCAATCACTGTTGGGTTGTATGAACTTTGCCTGTAGAGTTATACCGATGGGGAGGGTATTTTGCAGAAAGCTAGAGAGGGCCACAGCGGGGGTTTCCAAACCTCACCATTTGATCCGTTTATCGTCAGAAATAAAGAGAGACCTGGAAGTTTGGGTTTCCTTTTTGGCAGATTTTAATGGGATCAGGATATGGTTATCCCCTCTGGTGGGCAATGTCGATTTGCAGCTTTTCACCGATGCAGCAGGATCTTCGGGGTTCGGTTGCTACCTGAGGGGATCCTGGTGCGTCGCAACTTGGCCAGAGGAGTGGATTCGTGCAGGTTTGACAAGAGATATGCTGCTCTTAGAACTGTTCCCAATAATGGTCGCCTTGGAGGTCTGGGGCGAGCGCATCTGCAATCGCAGCATTCTGTTCAGATGTGACAATCTGGGCGTGGTGCATGCGGTAAACGGGCAGCGAGCAAAGTCGTTGCTGGTTTTGCGTGTGCTAGCGCAGCTGGTGCTTGCCTGTTTGCGCCATAATGTGCTGTTTCGAGCTCAACACGTACCCGGAGTTGACAACGGGATTGCCGATGCGCTGTCCAGATGTCAATGGGGTCGGTTCCGTACATTGGCTCCTGATGCAGAGACTGATGGTGTGCTGTGCCCCTCTTATGTTTGGCAGGTTATCAAGCCGGACTGGAGGGGTTAGCGGAGCTGTCCATTGCACCAAGTACCCTCAAGGCTTACCGTCGGTCTTGGGAAGAATGGGAAGTTTTTTCCCGTAGCCAAGGCCTTGGAGGTAAGGGTCAGCATCAATTGATGCTTGCTTTTATTTGGCAGCTGTATGTATCTGGCAAATCGAGAGCGGTAGTTTCACGGTACCTGGCAGGTATTTTGTTTTTCTCCAAATTGAAGGGAATCCCTGACCTTACAAGGAGTTTTGTCATCACAAAGGCCTTGAAAGGTTGGGCGCGCGCTGAGCCGGTTAACCCCGATAAAAGACGGCCTATAGACATTTATCTGTTACCGTCCATTCTAGGAGCGGTTGCGGACGTGGCGGCCTCCGGTTTCGAAACGCTTTTGTTTAAGTTAGCTTTTTCCATGGCTTTTCATGGTGCTTTCCGGGTGTCGGAATTGGTTGCTCCCTCCAAGTGGAGGGATTCAACTATGCTGCGTTCGGATGTGAAGGTGGGTGAGAGGTCCTTGCTGTGCAGATTGCGTCGTTCTAAGACCGATCAGTTAGGCAGGGGTCGCTGGATAACATTGGTCCCCTCGGCGGATTGTCGAATTTGTCCGGTCGGCTTGGCCACTCGTTATGCATCTGTCAGACCCTCAGCGGAGGGCTCATGGCTGATGCATGGCGATGGGCTTCCGCTGACAAAATTTCAGTTTAGTTGGATGCTGCGGCGATGTCTTTGCAGCGTGGGCTTCTCACCAGGGGAGTTCGGCACGCATTCGTTTCGAATTGGTGCTGCCACTTCCGCCGCTGCTGCGGGATTTCCAGAGTCACAGATTCAAGCTCTGGGCCGATGGAAATCAGCCAGTTATAAGCGTTACATTCGACCGAACCATTGAGGTTAATGTTGTGCATGCACGTTACATATGGTTTGTTATGTTTTACGAAATGTCATTGGTCCTGGTCTTGTTTGTTTTCCCCTGTCTTTCCTACTCGGGGACTAGCTACTCGCCATTGATTTCAGTGGGAGTCTGGAGAGTTTTGACGATTTTTTTTACCTGATCTGACGGATTTAATTCGGCTATTTGGTTTATAATTACAATTATATGTCCCTCAGCAGGTTTTACGTTTTCTCTCTGGTCGAGTTCACTTGTGTTATCCGATATCTCTCCCAAACCCCCCCCCCCCCCCCGCTCTCCCCCCCCCCTTCTTTTTTATTTTAACTTATCCTCTTGTGTCTTCATGTTGCTTCAAATTGGCACAGATGCTTGTTGATCTTTAAAGATTCAAATCAAAATTTTTTCTTTTTGGCAGATCCTCAGTAATATGTTCCCCGTTAGATATACATGATTAAATATGCTAAAATTTTACAATAACTTTAATGTTTTCTTTGTTTTTCCCTCATTATAGGAATGGCTTTTGATGATTGTACTGTATGGATAATTGGCCATTCATTTGTTTTTTGGGCGGCTAGGTTCATGCAGGCGCAGGACGCGCCGTTGTTTCCGGGGGCTAGTGGAGTTAGATGGATAGGGGTCAGAGGTATGTTGTGGGAGAGCCTTAAGCCTAAACTCTTGCAGCAGGTTCAGCGGTATGGCTTACCGAGAGTCGTGGTTATTCATCTAGGCGGGAATGATTTGGGCAAGAGGACATCTCTGGATTTAAGGCATGCGGTGGTGGAGGATTTGGGTCAGATTATAATGGCATGGCCAGCTTGCACAATAGTTTGGTCTTTCATGGTCCCTAGATTGTGTTGGAGTGGTGTGGTTGACGGCAGAGCCATTGATGAAGCCCGGAAGAAAGTGAACTTTACGGTTTCAAAATTTGTGTTGGAAAATGGTGGGGCAGTGGTCAGACATCCTAGGATAAAATTTCGGTATACTTACCTTTTTCGGTCTGACGGGGTTCATTTAGCGGAGGAAGGTATGTTTATTTTTCTTGAGGATCTGTTTGAGGTTGTGGTTTCTGTGCGTTAGTTCTATGGTGGCGGTGCAAGGTTTCTTTTGGCAGAACCTTGCTTTTGGCGGGAAAGAACGGCAGGTTACCTATTAGCACTGTGAATATTTGTTTACTCATTGTTTTGCTCACCTTCGTTGACTCATAAAGTCTGCTGGACCACCCTGCCGGGGGCAGCATCATCACCTTACCGGGTGGGTAGTCAAGATAGAAGGCTTGAGCGTATTGTGTTGTGGTTGGAGTGTTTATAGTGTTAGGCTTGGGCGGTTGTTAGCCGTTCTTTCTTTGCCACCATATTTAAATTAATTTAATTAATATAGTAACTAATTCATTATATGTTTTTAAATAAATAGCTAACAAATTCTGCCAAATACAAGTCTCCGTGTCTTTATTTCAATTAAGTATGTTATTGTCACTGATTCACACGCAGGTCAATCCTCAGACGATGGGAAGTTTAGATAAACGAAATGACTGTATAGGAGTGGAGAGGGTTAAACTTCCTAGGCTGGGGGCAGACCAGTGTGAGGAATCATGTGATAATTAGGGCCAATGGGTTTTTAGGGTTGTAGGTTATAGCAGGGATATTAGAGATTGTTGGAGGCGGAGTCAGCCTCTTTTGTTCCTGTCTTCCCACCCTCCCTCCCTAAAGTTTATTTTTATGGGCTCTTTTTGATTTGGGTTTGGTGATTGTTTCGTTGGCTATTTTAGGCGGGAAAGAACGGCAGGTTACCTATTAGCACTGTGAATATTTGTTTACTCATTGTTTTGCTCACCTTCGTTGACTCATAAAGTCTGCTGGACCACCCTGCCGGGGGCAGCATCATCACCTTACCGGGTGGGTAGTCAAGATAGAAGGCTTGAGCGTATTGTGTTGTGGTTGGAGTGTTTATAGTGTTAGGCTTGGGCGGTTGTTAGCCGTTCTTTCTTTGCCACCATATTTAAATTAATTTAATTAATATAGTAACTAATTCATTATATGTTTTTAAATAAATAGCTAACAAATTCTGCCAAATACAAGTCTCCGTGTCTTTATTTCAATTAAGTATGTTATTGTCACTGATTCACACGCAGGTCAATCCTCAGACGATGGGAAGTTTAATACTACAGAGACCTTACTGATGGGCACATTGTACAGATTAAAGACAGACAGAGCTGTCACTCTTCAGATTGCATTAGCTGCTGGGGCCAAGCTTCACATTCAGCAAAAAAGCACTCACCATAGTCTTCTATCTGGGCTGCTTTTGTGGTAAAAAATGGGGTATATCTCCAAAATCTGCTGCAGTGCCCTGTAGATGCATTCAGGGATTATTGGTGGGTACCCCTAGAAACCGGTTATTTTTGGAGAATATAAAAAAAATTGATAACTAGGCCCAAGTGCCTAAAAAACTCATCTGCTCCAGACAATTATTTCTTTTTTTCTAGCAATGAATGCTGATTATCCTTCTACCAATGCAAAACTCATTCTATCTATATGTTGGAAATGATTTGAGTGCAGGTGTTGTTAATGCAGAGTTAGGTAGGCAGACACCAACGAATGACTCAGCCCAGTTACTGAACCAGTGGTGTTGGTTTATCGATAGATGGCAGGTACAGCCGTACTCACTGTTACATGCACACTGGTACTGGATTGGTGCTTGAGTGAATCAGGTTTCTAGCCGGTGAGTGTATGCTGTATACAGGTAGTGATGCAGGGAACTGGAACAGCGTTAAATGTGGGTATTAACCCGGGACTCTATATGAGCTTAGTAAGAGACTTCTGTCTCTCACCATGCCACTTTTCACAGTAAAAGACAAGATACTGAAGGTGCGTACACACATAACGATTTTCGTTAACAATTTCCCTTCAGATTTTCCCTTGAAAAATAGAACGAATTTATGTAATGAAATGAACGATTTTCAGAACCATTTCATCAACGATGATGGCTGTGCTTAGCTGAAATCGTCATGTAGGACAGTCAGAATGGATGATGAACGATAACTACCAACTACAAACGGGAGCGCACATTGGTAGTTATCGTTCATCGCTTTGCTCCTGAGACTGGAAGATTTTTGAACGACTTAACGATCTCGAAATGGGAGTGGTTTGTTATACAATTTGCATTGATGAAAGAGGTGAGGCATGGCTGGAAATGAGCACCGCCGTTCTGGAAATGGGAGTGGTTTGCTATACAATTTGCATTGATGAAAGAGGTGTGGCATGGCTGGAAATGAGCACCGCCGTTCTGGAAATGGGAGTGGTTTGCTATACAATTTGCATTGATGAAAGAGGTGTGGCTTGACAGGAAATGAGCACCGCCGTTCTGGAAATGGGAGTGGTTTGCTATACAATTTGCATTCATGAAAGAGGTGTGGCCTGGCAGGAAATGAGCATCGCCTTTCTGGAAATGGGAGTGGTTTGCTATACAATTTGCATTGATGAAAGAGCAGGAAATGAGCATCGCCTTTCTGGAAATGGGAGTGGTTTGCTATACAATTTGCATTCATGAAAGAGGTGTGGCCTGGCAGGAAATGAGCACCGCCGTTCTGGAAATGGGAATGGTTTGCTATACATTTGCATTATTGAAAGAGGTGTGGCCTGGCAGGAAATGAGCACCGCCTTTCTGGAATTGGGAGTGGTTTGCTATACAATTTGCATTCATGAAAGAGGTGTGGCATGGCAGAAAATGAGCACTGCCTTTCTCGAAATGGGAGTGGTTTGCTATACAATTTGCATTGATGAAAGAGGTGTGACCTGGCAGGAAATGAGCACTGCCTTTCTGGAAATGGGAGTGGTTTGCTATACAATTTGCATTGATGAAAGAGGTGTGACCTGGCAGGAAATGAGCACTGCCTTTCTGGAAATGGGAGTGGTTTGCTATACAATTTGCATTGATGAAAGAGGTGTGGCCTGGCAGGAAATGAGCACCGCCTTTCTGGAAATGGGAGTGGTTTGCTGTACAATTTGCATTGATGAAAGAGGTGTGGCCTGGCAAGAAATGAGCACCACCTTTCTGGAAATGGGAGTGGTTTGCTATACAATTTGCATTCATGAAAGAGGTGTGGCCTGGCAGGAAATGAGCACAGCCTTTCTGGAAATGGGAGTGGTTTGCTATACAATTTGCATTCATGAAAGAGGTGTGGCATGGCAGGAAATGAGCACCGCCTTTCTGGAAATGGGAGTGGTATGCTATACAATTTGCATTGATGAAAGAGGTGTGGCCTGGCAGGAAATGAGCATCGCCTTTCTGGAAATGGGAGTGGTTTGCTATACAATTTGCATTGATGAAAGAGATGTTGCCTGGCAGGAAATGAACACCGCCGTTCTGGAAATGGGAGTGGTTTGCTATACAATTTGCATTGATGAAAGAGGTGTGGCTTGACAGGAAATGAGCACCGCCGTTCTGGAAATGGGAGTGGTTTGCTATACAATTTGCATTGATGAAAGAGGTGTGGCCTGGCAGGAAATGAGCACCGCCTTTCTGGAAATGGGAGTGGTTTGCTATACAATTTGCATTCATGAAAGAGGTGTGGCCTGGCAGGAAATGAGCACCGCCTTTCTGGAAATGGGAGTGGTTTGCTATACAATTTGCATTCATGAAAGAGGTGTGGCCTGGCAGGAAATGAGCACAGCCTTTCTGGAAATGGGAGTGGTTTGCTATACAATTTGCATTCATGAAAGAGGTGTGGCATGGCAGGAAATGAGCACCGCCTTTCTGGAAATGGGAGTGGTATGCTATACAATTTGCATTGATGAAAGAGGTGTGGCCTGGCAGGAAATGAGCATCGCCTTTCTGGAAATGGGAGTGGTTTGCTATACAATTTGCATTGCTGAAAGAGATGTGGCCTGGCAGGAAATGAACACCGCCGTTCTGGAAATGGGAGTGGTTTGCTATACAATTTGCATTGATGAAAGAGGTGTGGCTTGACAGGAAATGAGCACCGCTGTTCTGGAAATGGGAGTGGTTTGCTATACAATTTGCATTGATGAAAGAGGTGTGGCCTGGCAGGAAATGAGCATCACCTTTCTGGAAATGGGAGTGGTTTGCTATACAAATTACATTGATGAAAGAGGTGTGACCTGGCAGGAAATGAGCACCGCCTTTCTGGAAATGGGTGTATTTGCAGTTTGATTGGTTTTGGGCACAGATATTGGAGTGTGCTTCAGTTTAGGGATGGCCATCGGTGATTACCATTGATGGCACACAAACCATCTATGGTGAACCATCAATGGTTTGCACCACCTCGATGGTCACTTCTGCTGTGGGTATGGCAGGCCGCGCGCCAATGGAAAATGGGGACGGGGCTTAGCTCCGTCCTGCTACAAAAAAAAAAACCATCGGCTCCATTGGTTCTCTGCCATCGATGGGAAAATTAGTTAACATTTTATTTTGAAAACATTGATGGTCAATGGCCATCCCTAATTTAGTTTTAAATCTAAAAACCGGACTGTATACAGGTATACAAGTTAAAATTTAAAAACAGCACAGCAATAGGCAGGATATTTACTGACTTACCTGTCTCCTCCGGAGATCTCCTTTAATTTGCATACATATTGCTTGCTTACATGCGTTACTGTGCAGTTGTGTCAGTGAAATTGCTTTAGCAGAAAAAGAAATAATTTGTGGCAATTAAGAAATTTCACGTGTGATTCATGTTTATTTTTCCTTTGTAAGGTTGTAGAGATGATCAGTCGCCGCCCTCCCACGCCGTATTCTTCTGCAGCGCAGCAGCGGGGGCAATTAGCTCTTACTATACATGTCATTTACATGAATGGATTCCTGCTATTACTTTGTTGGGTTTCAGCCCTGCAGAGACAGCTGTCGTGACTTGCCTGAGCTGGCAGTATTCACAGCGCAGACTACGTATGAGGAGACGTCTCTCGCTGGTGTGAGGCGGTGCATTGCAGCATCTGAGTTACTGGCACATTGCTCGGGAGACTTTTCCACGATACATGAAGTACACGTCTCTCTATGGTCACTTTTTCACTCAGCGTTCACCATTGGCAAATATATTACAGCTGCCAGCCAAAGTAACCCATCGGTAGGCCAATGTTGTTATGCAATATGAAGAATAAGCCATTGTCATTGTGGGTGTTTGTGTTCTAGCATTGGGCCTTCGCTGGATGTGCCGTGAAAAATGCCTTGGTTTTGCCCTGCCGAGCCTTCGGGTTCCACCCTGTGCACATAAGGAGCAGGCCTGGTCTTGGCTCACGGAATATGCCTCCGCAAACTAGAAGTGCGGAGAGGCGATAACATCTGAAAAGGCGTTATGCGCTGTGCTCCCTTACACGCAGCCTATAGAGGTCTGTTTTCTCCTCTCCTTCATCTCATATGAATACGAGCATTGGTGCGCCTGTTCTTTGCTGCAGAGACCGTCGTCATTCCGCCCAAAGTCTCCTATCGCCTGACGCTGAAAATCTTGGAAAACGAATGAAGAGGTTAAGAACAAAGGACCTCATTCAGAGGCGCTCGCAAAATGCGAGCGCTCGCTCTGAATGAGGGCGGCCGCATCAAAAAAAATTTACGGCCTCCTGGCCGCTCGCTAGCACCACCCACAGCTTTAACGAGCAGCCAGGATGACCATCGCGACCATCGGGGCTTGCGACGAGACCCTTGTGGTAGGGTCTCGTCTGCCGCAAGCCCCAGAGAGCTTTAGGCTCTAATAGAGCTGGAAGCTCTCCCACTGACATCACTGGTGATGTCAGTGGGGCTGCCCACAAACGGCAGGCGTTCGCTTGGGAATGCCTCCGTTTGTGAAGCCACCCTTCCACCACACCTACAAAACGGTGTGAGCTGTCGATCAACATTGACAGCCGCCCCTTTTGTAGTGAGCCCGGGAGCAAGAGAATTTCTCTCTCGCTCCGGGGCTTGTGCACGCGCAGTGTGGCCGCTGCGCGTGAGTACAGCCAAGCATCGACCCGCTTGCGAGCGCTCAAGCGGGTGTGCACTAGAAGCAGAAGCACCAGTTTACGTCAGGCATACGTCACACACATTTAGGGCCTCATTCAGAGGCGGTCGGAGGATGCAAGCGGTCGCTCAGAAACTGGGCGGCCACTTGCATCCTGACCGCCCACCTCTGTTGCGGTCGTTAGACTGTGGGTTAACACCCACAGCTCTAACGACCACTCCGGTGATGGTCGCAAGGGTGAGAGACCACCGCGACCATCGGGGCTTACGACGAGACCCTAGAGTAGGGTCTCCCTTGTCGTAAGCCCCGGAGAGCTTCTGGCTCTGTCAGAGCCGGAAGCTCTCCACTGACAGATGTCAGTGGGGCCGCCCCCAAACGGTAGGCATTCCCATGGGAACGCCTCCATTTGGGCTGCCACCCCCCCGGCCCGCCTTCCAATCAACATCGACAGCTCGCCCCCTTTGGATCGAGACCCGCTACGACCGGTGCTGTCGGTCGTAGCGGGTCTCACGCATGCGCACGATGGCACCGGTGCCATCGTGCGCATGCTCTGTGGGGAGCCATCGACCCGGTCCGAGCGCATCGGCGCTAACGGCCGGGTCTGAATGACCCCCTTAGTCCTGTTTTAAACCATTTGTTTTGCTTTCCAAATATGCTTTCGCTGTTAAGCTGGGTACACACTAGACGACCTGTGTACCTGTGTACTCGGCCGACGGCAATTGCGACGGACGGCGTATTGTGTGGCCGCATACACCACAGGAATTGGTCAACGACCGCACGATATGTCGTTCCTCCTCCGCATCCAAATGCATGGGATCGCTAGTCATTTCTTCAGATTGAGCAGCATGGACGGCAGATCTAAAGATGCGACGGATTACGCAGCGGGAGCGCACATTGGAGCTCATTCAGACCCGCTCGCAAGATGCAGTCGCTCGCAGGCAAAGAGGGGACGGATATTTAAATTAAGAGCTTGCACTGCGTCGCGTAAGGACGCCCACTATGTTTTAGCGAGCTATGGCAAAGTGCGCTCGCCCCTTTCCACTCACAACACACGTCATCTCCGGGAAATTAAGGATTCATCGGGACCATCGAGAGCCATCGGAGCTGCTCGCAGCCCTTGGGGTTGCCTTAACCCGCCGCAAGCACAGCGATCAGTGCGGGCTAAAATACATGCAGGTGACGTGGCCAATGACGCTACTTTGCTAATTATGCACGCCCTTTAAACTGCGTTTTGGCGGCCTGACACGCCTGCATTCGCACATCCACTCCCCCGTTCACAAGCACCTTCCCCTGTTACCACCCAGAAACTCCAAGCAGCGACCTGATAGTGGCTTACGAGCTACCAAAATCATATCGCAACGAATGGCTTGCGCACGTGCACTACGAATTATACGCATGCGCAGATGGCCGAAAATCGCTCAGAGCGAACGATCACGCTTTAGCGAGCGGGTCTGAATCAGGTCCATAGTGCGTGCACCCTGGACAATTTCAATGATTTGTCGTTCAGATCTGTCGGAAAACAACAAATCGTTTTAAAAAATTGTCTCGTGTGTACCCGGCTTTAGGTTTCAATAAAACGTGAAAAACATCTCTAATGCAGCAGGCTGGGGTGTCGAGAGGGGTAGGGGTGGGAACAGCTTACACAGGCCTGGGCTTGTTGGAAGGGCCCAGCGTCCAGATGCTGAGGGGGAAGCGAAGTGGCGTGCACATAGTATTTTATCATTCGTTTTTTTCTGAGGTGGCATGACCATGCCGACTGTATTTGCCCACTCCCCAGTACCCAGGCCCTGTTGCGCTCTCAACAGCCTGGCAGCAGGTACAATTCTCTATCTCGTGTACAATAAAAATAGATGCTAAAACATGCAGCAAAGCACCTATCGGCTTCACGGATGATTTCTCTAATCAGCCAATCAGAAGTGGACAGTTAGTGCCGCTGACATCCACATATGTCACCTGTCCTCAGCCCCTTGTGAATGATATACTTTGGGCAGTCATCTTTGCGAACACACCCCTGCTGGACTCAGCTTACGTTATTCTGCCCCTTCCCTCCCCCGTCACGTCTTTCCAAGTGTAAGTGGGAGAATGTGACAGATTCACGCAAATCCACATATGATTGAGGCCCGTTTTATGGGGACAGTTGCCGTATTTTCCGCTACGCGAATTGGCGCAGGTTCAACTCAGCAGCAAAAAAAATATTTATAGGGGAGACAAACATCCTTACAACAGGTCACTTATATATTTCTGTTGAACACTAAAAATACCCAAAACGCAGCTGAGAAGTGTCGCTATTTATACCGTCTTCCAGCTCAACGATTGTCAGCGATCTATGTAAACACAATTACCTCCCTTCTGCTCCTCTGTCCTGACACAGAGAGAAATCATTTTATCTGCAGTTTACCAAGTGGAAGGGAGATTAATTCAATCTGTCATCTTGTATCTGACAGGTCAGTGGCACAATCACTAACTCCCCCAGATCATAGATGGGACTAACCTAGAATGAAATCACATCGCATATTATTTACTCCATCGGCGCTCACTTGCGTCCAGGCTCACAGACATCTACCTTGCTACAGAGGACGAGATGTACTAAGGTCATAGTTGCCTACCTTTAATACTCTCTTCCCGGGAGAAGCCTGGGTAAGAGAAGCAGCAGGGGGCCGACGGGGGCGGGGCTTGATGATTTGCGTCATTAAGCCCCGCCCCCTCATGGTAAAATTGCCGCGAATGGGTACAATTTACATAGGGGGCGGGGCCAAATGCTGTGATTCATTCTGAATCACGGCTTAAGCTCCTCCCCCTTCACGGAGACCCGCAATCGCCGTGGGTATTCTCCTCATTCTGCCCACTTCACTAGGAAGTGGGCAGAATGCGGGAGACATGCCTACCCTTCCGGGGATGCGGGGGGTTACCCGAAAAATCGGGAGCCTCCCGCGAAAACCGGGAGGGTAGGCATGTATGACTAAGGTTGCGGTGACCATTTCGCCAGTCAACATATGCGATTAGTATCACAAATGACAGCTCTTGCGATAAGAGCTGCCCTTTGCAAAATAGCCGGGTGACGGGATCTCCGTGGGATACATGTGCAGGAAGCCCCGGGCTCCTCCTCCTCCTCCCTGCACAAGGAAGAAGATTAGGAGGAGGAGGAGCCGGATGACCCAGGAGGAGCGCGGGCCGGAGACAATGGAGTGCAGGTGAGTGGGGGCCAGCGCTGGGCGACGGCGGGGCAGAGAGGCGGCGGCGAACCGTCGGGAGCCGGTGCGGTAAGAAACCCATAGGCTTCTATAGGGTAATGCCAGGTTTTTCTGGCGTTACCCTTCGTGACGAAAAAAGGGTGGCCAGGGCTTAGTACATATGGAAATGTGGTAAAAAAACCCCAAAACAAGGTTTTTACCGCAATTTTCCTTTCGTACATCCCGTACATAGTCTGTGGTGTAATACACTTATAAAGGTGTTGTCACGTGGCTTCAGGGGTTCAAAGTAGGGGTGTGCACCGGCCACTTTTCGTGTTTTGGTTTTGGATCTGGATCTTTCTTCATGTTTTGGATCTGGATTGGTTTTGCCAAAACCACCCTTCCGTGTTTTGGGTTCTGGGTTTTGTGTTTTGGATCTGTATTTTTTTTTTAAAAAGCATAAAACAGCTAAAATCACAGAATGTGTTGGTTTTTCTGCTCCTATGCTATTATTAACCTCAATAACCTTAATTTCCACTAATTTCCAGTCTATTCTGAACACCTCACACCTCACAATAGTGTTTTTATGTCAACTGAGGTAGCTGGATGACTATGCTAAGCGACACGAGTGGGCGGCACAAACACGTGACCCATCTAGGAGTGACACTGCAGTGGCAGACAGGATGGCAGTTTGAAAAACGAGGCCCCAAACTGTATATAATGCAAAGAAAAAAAAGAGGTGCAAGATGGAATTGTCCTTGGGCCCTCCCACCCACCCTTATGTTGTATAAACAGGACATGCACACTTTAACAAAGCAATCATTTCAGCGCCAGGGTCTGCTACACAACTATGGCTGAAATGATTGGTTCGTTTGGGCCCCCACAAAACAAGCTGGCAATTAATCTGTCCCTGCACAAACTGGCTCTACGGAGGCAAGATGTCGTCCTCATCCTCCTCATCCACCGATTCCTCGCGTTCTGTACGTTCTGGAGGCTGGTCTCCCTGTAAGAGTTGATAATTCATTTTTATGAACATCATCTTCTCCACATTTTGTGGAAGCAACCTCCTACACCTTTCACTGACAAGGTTCCCGGCTGCACTAAACACTCTTTGCACCTCTGCAGGCTTGTGTCGGCCGGAAAGAGAGACACCACATAGGCTTTAAACCTAGGATCGAGCACGGTGGCCAAAATGTAGTGGTCTGATTTCAACAGATTGACCACCCTGGAATCCTGGCAAAGCGAATGAAGGGCTTCATCCACAAGTCACACATGCCGAACGGAATCGCTCCGTCTTAGCTCCTCCTTCACTTTCTCCAGCTGCTTCTGCAAAAGCCTGATGAGGGGAATGACCTGACTCAAGCTGGCAGTGTCTGAACTGACTTCACGTGTGGCAAGTTCGAAGGGCTGGAGAACCTTGCACAACACGGAAATCATTCTCCACTGCGCTTGAGTCAGGTGCATACCCCTCCTTTGCCTATGTCACAGGTGGATGTATAGGTTTGTATGGCCTTTTGCTGCTCCTCCATCCTCTGAAGCATATAGAGGGTTGAGTTCCACCGCGTCACAACCTCTTGCTTCAGGTGATGGCGGGGCAGGTTCAAGAGTGTTTGCTGGTGCTCCAGTCTTCGGCACACAGTCGCTGAATGGCGAAAGTGGCCAGAAATTTTTCGGGCCACCCAAAGAGTCTCCTGCACGCCCCTGTCGCTTTTCAGAAAATTCTGCACCACCAAGTTTATTGTGTGAGCAAAACATGGGACGTGCTGGAATTTGCCCAGATGTAATGCCCGCACAATATTGGTGGCGTTGTCAGATATCACAAATCCCCAGGAGAGTCTAAGTGGGGTAAGCCACTGGGCGATGATTTCCCTCAGTTTCTCTAAGAGGTTGTCGGCGGTGTGCCTCTTACTGAAACCGGTAATACACAGCGTAGCCTGCCTTGGAACGAGCTGGCGTTTCTGAGATGCTGCTACTGGTGACGCTGCTGCTGTTGCTGCGTAAGGTGATACATCTATAGTCCTTAGTCTGCCCTGTTCCACTTGTCCACATGTCCGTGGTTAAGTGGACATTGGGTACAACGGCATTTTTCAGGACACTGAGGACACTTTTTCTGACGTTTCTGTACAGTCTCGGTATCGCCTGCCTAGTGAAGTGGAATCTAGACGGGATTTGGAACCGGGGACACACTACCTCCATCAATTGTCTAAATCCCACTGCACTAATGGCGGATACCGGACGCACGTCTAACACCAACATAGCAGTCAAGGCCTCAGTTATACGTTTTGCTTCAGGATGACTGCTGTCGTACTTCATCCTCCTCGCTAAGGACTGTTGGAGGGTCAATTGTTTAGTAAAAGTAGTGGTGTTCCTACTTCCTCTCTGGGATGATGAACGACTCCCAGCAGCAGCAACAGCAGCAGGAGGCGTAGCAATGCAGGATCCTCCGGAGGAATCCCGGATAGGAGAGTCAGTCATGCCAGTGACATGGCCTGCAGGACTACTTCCGATCCTGAGTAAGGAGGAAATTGACGAGGAGGGAGTTGACGGTGTGGTTTGCAGGCGCTTGGATACAACAGGACAACGGGATTTAGGTGTCCCTGGACTGCTTACGGTCTTAGCCAAAGTTTCTGAACTTGACAGTAACTTTTTATGAACGCGCTGCAGGTGCCATATAAGGGAGGATGTTCCTAGGTGGTTAACATCCCTATTCCTACTTATTCCACCTTTACATATGGTACATATTGCAAGACAGTTGTTGTCCAGATTTGGATAGAAATATTGCCAGACAAAGAGGTGGAATGTTTGGTCTTCTGCCCAGGCATGACCGTGATGGGCTTTTTCATCCCACGGACAACAACTGTCTCCCCCGGAGCCTGATTTAAACAAACCATATCACCATCAGAATCCTCCTCGCCAACTTCCTCCTCAGCGCCAGCTACACCAGTATCCTCATCCTGTTGTACTTCAACAGTGACATCTTCAATTTGCATATCAGCAAGTGGACTGTGGGTGCTCCTTTCAGCACTTGCAGGGGGCGTGCAAAAGGTGGAAAGAGCCACCTCCTCCCGTCCAGTGCTGGGAAGGTCAGGCACCTTGGGGATTTGTGATATCTTCTTAGAACGCACAGTTCTTCGCTGTGCTTTTGCCAGCTTAACTCGTTTGATTTTTTTAGTGGGAGAAGGGCTTCCATCGTCATGTGAAGCTGAATCACTAGTCATGAACATAGGGAAAGACCTTAGCCATTCCTTGCCACTCCGTGTCGTAAATGGCATATTGGCAAGTTTACGTTTCTCTTCAGATGATTTAAATGTTTTTTTCAAGGTCATTTTCCTGAACTTTGGGCCTGATTCAGACCCACTCGCGAGCGGCTGTCCGCTCGCAAGTGGGTCGATGTTCTGGACTGAGCATGCGCACGACAGAGGGAGCTCCGTCGTGCGCATGCGCCAGACGCGACGAGCGAAGGAAAGTCCTTCGCTCGTTGTGTCCGATCAAAGGGGGCGTGCTGTCAATGTTGATTGACAGCACGCCCCCCTTGGTAGGCGTGCCTCCCTGACGGGGGCGTTCCCACGGGAACGCCTCCCGTCAAAAGCCGGCCCACTGACATCACTAGTGATGTCAGTGGGAGTGATTTTGGCTCTGATAGAGCCAAAATCACTCCGGAGCTTGCGGTTGAAAACCTCAACCGCAGGCTCCGGCTCGCAATTTCGATGGTCGCGATGATCTCGACCATCGCGGCCTTCAAAATGCACGCTCGTATAGCCTGTGGGTGGTGACCCACAGCTATACGAGCGTCCAGAAGGATGCTCCATTTTCATGGAGGCCGGCCCTCATTCAGAGCGTGCGCTCTGCTCAGAGCGTACGGCTCTGAATGAGGGCCTTTGTCATTTGGGATTGTATGTGCCCTCTACTATGACATTGGGCATCGGCCGTGGCAGACGACGTTGATGGCATGTTATCGTCTATGTCATGACTAGTGGCAGCAGCTTCAGCACTAGGAGGAAGTGGTTCTTGATCTTTCCCTATTTTATTTTTATCGGAGAAAGTTTGGTCCTCCATTTATGTTATATTGATATATACGTGCGGCTAAGGTGCACACAAACACAGAAAATAATTTTTTATTTTTGTTGGAGACTAGTGCACTTTGTGGGTTACACCACCCTTTAAGAAATGAGCCAGCCGGCCCTTTACTTATGCTTGGCGCTGCTCCTTTGTTGATGCACGTGCAGCCACAGTGCACACAATTCACAAACACAGAAAAAAATTTTTTATTTTGTTTGGACTGCCCTTTGGGGGTTACAGCACCCTTTAGCGGTCAATCCAGCCGGCCTTTCACTTATGGGACACAGGCGCACGCTTGGCACTACTTTGTTGATGCACGTGCGGCTACTGCGCACACAATTCACAAACACAAAAAAATATATTTTTTTATTTTGTTTGGAGTGCCCTTTGGGGGTTACAGCACCCTTTAGCGGTCAATCCAGCCGGCCCTTTATTTATGGGACACAGGCGCACGTTTGGCACTACTTTGTTGATGCACGTGCGGCTACTGCGCACACAATTCACAAACACAGAAAATATTTTTTTATTTGGTTTGGAGTGTACTTTGGGGGTTACAGCACCCTTTAACGGACAAGCCAGCCGGCCCTTTACTTATGACACAGGCGCACGCTTGGCACTACTTTGTTGATGCACGTGCGGCTACTGCGCACACAATTCACAAACAAAAAAAAATATATTTTTATTTTGTTTGGAGTGCCCTTTGGGGGTTACAGCACCCTTTAATGGACAAGCCAGCCGGCCTTTTACTTATGGGACACAGGCGCACACTTGGCACTACTTTGTTGATGCACGTGCGGCTACTGCGCACACAATTCACAAACACAAAAAAATATATTTTTTTATTTTGTTTGGAGTGCCCTTTGGGGGTTACAGCACCCTTTAGCGGTCAATCCAGCCGGCCCTTTATTTATGGGACACAGGCGCACGTTTGGCACTACTTTGTTGATGCACGTGCGGCTACTGCGCACACAATTCACAAACACAGAAAATATTTTTTTATTTTGTTTGGAGTGTACTTTGGTGGTTACAGAACCCTTTAACGGACAAGCCAGCCGGCCCTTTACTTATGACACAGGCGCACGCTTGGCACTACTTTGTTGATGCACGTGCGGCTACTGCGCACACAGTTTTGCCTCGATTTCAGATCCGAGTCAGGCGGGAAAAGTCGAGCCTGACTCGGATCGGCCTCAGATCGGGGGGGCTCGGGGGGGTTCAGATTTCAGAAATCCGAACCCGCTCACCCCTAGTTCAAAGGTCTTTAAAGAAATGTATAACATGGGAGAGTTACCAGCAGCATTCCCAAAACCAACCGAGGTTTGCATAGGACAGAGGGCATATAAACCTCTAGACAGGGGTGGATGGGGTTAATAAAATGAAAGGAGGGGTAATTTAGGATTGACAGTTGTCAAGTCACAGGGATAGGTTGGTTGTTGTTAGGGGGGAGTGGTTACTGGCCTTATGGGTAATATCTGTAGGATATTTTTCCTCTTTGATTCTTGTCTCCCGCCCTCCCTTCCCTATTGTGTCTTGGGTCGGCTTTATTTCATGGCAGGGGAAGACCGGCAATCTGTAAAGCGCCCATCTTGCATCAGTATGAGCGGTGCACAACACTTCATGCACTGGTTAGGCTGGTTTCACCCTACTGGGGTCAGCGGCGCCTCTCCCCCGGGTGGGCCGAAATGGTGCATTGGTATGGGTGTTGGATACCGCTCACTTGCTAGAAAGGGAGAGTTGGCCCTTGCAAGTATTATATTGGCATGGGTGTCTTACTTACTTAGAAAGGGAGAGTTGGCCCTTGCAAGTATTATATTGGCATGGGGGTCTTACTTACTTAGAAAGGGAGAGTTGGCCCTTGCAAGTATTATATTGGCATGGGTGTCTTGCTTAGAAAGGGAGAGTTGGCCCTTGCAAGTATTATATTGGCATGGGTGTCTTACTTACTTAGAAAGGGAGAGTTGGCCCTTGCAAGTATTATATTGGCATGGGTGTCTTACTTACTTAGAAAGGGAGAGTTGGCCCTTGCAAGTATTATATTGGCATGGGTGTCTTGCTTAGAAAGGGAGAGTTGGCCCTTGCAAGTATTATATTGGCATGGGTGTCTTACTTAGAAAGGGAGAGTTGGCCCTTGCAAGTATTATATTGGCATGGGTGTCTTACTTACTTAGAAAGGGAGAGTTGGCCCTTGCAAGTATTATATTGGCATGGGTGTCTTACTTACTTAGAAAGGGAGAGTTGGCCCTTGCAAGTATTATATTGGCATGGGTGTCTTGCTTAGAAAGGGAGAGTTGGCCCTTGCAAGTATTATATTGGCATGGGTGTCTTACTTAGAAAGGAAGAGTTGGCCCTTGCAAGTATTATATTGGCATGGGTGTCTTACAAACTTAGAAAGGGAGAGTTGGCCCTTGCAAGTATTATATTGGTATGAGTGTCTTACTTACTTAGAAAGGGAGAGTTGGCCCTTGCAAGTATTATATTGGCATGGGTGTCTTGCTTTGAAAGGGAGAGTTGGCCCTTGCAAGCATTATATTGGCATGGGTGTCTTACTTATAAAGGGAGAGTTGGCCCTTGCAAGCATTATATTGGCATGGGTGTCTTACTTACTTAGAAAGGCAGAGTTGGCCCTTGCAAGCATTATATTGGCATGGGTGTCTTACTTATAAAGGGAGAGTTGGCCCTTGCAAGCATTATATTGGCATGGGTGTCTTACTTACTTACTTAGAAAGGGAGAGTTGGCCCTTGCAAGCATTATATTGGCATGGGTGTCTTACTTACTTAGTAAGGGAGAGTTGGCCCTTGCAAGTATTATATTGGCATGGGTGTCTTACTTACTTAGTAAGGGAGAGTTGACCCTTGCAAGTATCTCACTTACCATTGTGGGATAGTTGGCCCTGGTAAGTTGTGTGACAAGCTGGCGCCGGTGGTTTGCCGCTCTTTCCTCTGCCACCATACTCATTATTATAAATAAATAAAGCTGACCTATTATTTTTGAACGGCATTAACTTGGTCTGTGTCTTTATTTTTGAGAAAATATGGTTTGAAAGAATTTATGGTTACATCCATCATCTGACAATAGAGCGTTTAATACAGCTTAGACAATGAATGACAGTGTATATGATACAGAGCTATGATATACTTTAGCCCTATACAGTAGCGTTTGTTGTGATAGCGTTGATAAATAGCCCGGGGGCACTACAGACACCCTGCTGTCATCCAGACTGTACTTACCAAAGCAATGACAAATGTGGATTAATGGGCTGCACGGAATAACATTTTATTGCAGCCACCTGATAGATGTATGTGATAAGGGCGTCCAGGCCAGGTCTTTATTCCAGCCGCCTCGGAGAACACTGCAGTCCCAGCTGGGTCAGTGTTATGCCCCATGGCCAGAGGGGAGATGTGTCAAATCTTTTAAAGAATGGACAATTAGGGAAGTTGTCCCTAGCAACCAATCAGCTTCCAGCTATCATTTATCTGGTACATGCTATAAAATTCTAGCTTGAAGTTGATTGGTTACTTTGCTTCAGACCATACTTGCTTACTTTTTTTTTCTCCTGCGGGGAAAAGCCCGGGGAAGAGAAGCAGGCGGGTTGCGACGGGGGCAGGGCCTGACAGTTCGCTTCATTAAGCCCCGCCCTTTCACGGTAAATTGTCACAAACAATTTCCCAGTGATTTCTGCAGCATTGGTGGAGAGGTAAGTAATAAGTAAATACTTGCCAACTCTCCCAGAAGTTGCAGGACACTCCCGATTCTTCGGGCACTCCCCCGCACCCCAGGGAAGAGTAGGCGGATCTCCCGATTTTTTGGGCACTCCCCCGCACCCCAGGGAAGAGTAGGCCGATCTCCCGATTCCCGCCCACTTCCTAGTGAAGTGGGCAGGATGGGGAGATAATATGGAGAATCGTCCGCTCCGTAGGGAATGGGCGTGGCTAAACTGACGCTAATCGCCAAATGACGTGGAGAGCCCAGCTCCGTCCCCCAAAGCTGCCAGCTGCATCTCCTATCCAGGCTTTTCCTAGAGAGGAGATAATTAAAGCTGGCAAGTAAGGGAGAGTATAGTCTATATACCAATTATAGATGCGCCCATCGGGATAGCACTGGTTGGGGCACATCCTGATTTATCCATGAGTTAGAGACGTAAAATGTCAAATCCTCAGTAAAATACAATTCTTCTTCTTTATACTACACTGATAATGAGGTAACACCACCTGCACTAGCCTTAGGTACAGTGTATTGTCCACACAAACGTGTATTATATGTCTTTATAATACTACTACTACTAGCAATAATTAATGCCATGGCCACTCAACCAACCGGGGATCTTGCAAATGTTCCGATGCTGTGTGTCCATGGACGCAGCTCAGAACAGCAATGCACGCAGGGGGCCTCATAATAGTGCTATCGCAGCTGCTACCATGTTAGCGATAGCATTAGCATCTGAGGATGAATCCCCCCTGTTGTGCATGTGGCCTGAGTATATAAGTATAAGGGGCCTATTCATTAAGCGTAAAAATTCTCTGGAGATAATTAGCTTTAGAACTCTCATGGAGTTCTAGCAAATTATAGGTGGAATTCATCATTCCACCTCTCCATAAGTATCTATTCCGAAAAGCTGTCATTTTTGCGATGACAGCTTTTCGGGAAATAGATACTTTTCCCTGCCTACACTACCTTATCGCATCTGGAAACAGTGCTGCGCATGCGCTGTTACATCTGTAAAACCAGCGCATGCGCACTTCCTACAGATGCGTTAAGTTTCGCCCCCCCCCCACCCCCCCTCCGCTTACCTTCCCCCCCCCCGACTTACCTGTCCGCGCAGCAGCCTCCGGCTCCGTCCTGCTGGTCTGTCATGTGGTTTCCCAGCAGACCACATGACAGATTAGAAAAAAAAAAAATAATAATTTCTTTTTCTAAACTTTCTTGTACTCTGCTGGGGAGCACACATGTCCGACCAGCCTCCGGAGCCTGAGGACGGAGCAGAGCGCCGGAGGGACTCGTCGGGGGACCTGCACACGCGGATACAGGTAAGTGGATTCTGCTATTCGCCACCTCACAGTGGCGAATAGTAACTGCATCAAATTCCGAAAATTGATGATTTTCGGAATTTGATGAATACCACAATTTCCACATCCCCATACTAATGTACTAATGTACTAATGTATGGGGAGTGTGGAAATTAACGCAGGGGAACTTAGCAAGGAGATATCTGTGATATCTCCTGTGTTAAGTCTGTTCATGAATACCAAAATAACGTTATTTAAGGAAAATGTCCTTAAAAACGTTATTTTAGTGTTGATGAATAGGCCCCTAAGTGTAGTTCACATTTCAGCCATAAGGCAGCATCAAACTCTCTGATACTATTTGCAAAACATCTTATCATCTATATCTGGGTCTCAGCTTAATCTAATTACATTTTTTAAGTTGACTTTTAGGACTGCAAAGCAATTTAGAAGCTGCGGTGACTTACTGTACCCTATTCGAGTTCTGCCTGGGATGTGAGCTTAATAGAGTATAGTGTTACACTCTTAAACGAGTCACCCGGCTTAAGAAAGGAATAATTTCCTATTCAAGGCGTTAATAAAGACTTGTCCATAACAATGAATCAACAATCGAGGATTTGCACCAACAGAAGAACAACGTTCCCAGCACAGCGATGGATAGTAACCAGCCACGTCTGAGGATCATCTTCTGTCACATAATAAACCTGTGTGCCTTTAAAGCCACACACAGAGCTGGTTTACAACAGTTTCAATCACTGCGCCACACCTGGGAGAGGCCACAGTGAGGCACGGTCGGAACAGACGCAGCTGCGCACAGCTTTACTTCCATCACTGCCTACAGGAGATCTTGCTCACTCCGGGCATACACTGTACCCGTTCATTACACCGGCTGCAAATGATGTTAGTGTCATACTGAAATACAGAACTATGGGCCCAATTCAGAGCCAGTATTTTGCCCAGTTGAGCGATTATCGGTAAGCTGCACATGCGCCTAAGTCACACCGCGCATGCATCGCGGTACAATACAGTAGTTGCTTGCAGCAACATATTTACTCACAGTGTTATTGACTGCAGGGGGCGGGGTCATGATAAGGTGATTCAGCTGAAATCATGTCATTAGCCTCTCAGACCACCCACTTTCATTCGGTACCCGCTACTGGTGGGTGATAGCCGACTCCGGGACACCTGCCTACTCTACCAGGCAGCCAGGAGCACCACCTGATTTTCAGGAGCCAATCGGCCGTTCCGGGAGAGTCGCGCCCCGATCAGGCCACGCCCCCTGAGCTTAGGGCGCCAAAGTAAACTCCTTCCCTGAACTCTGCAAAGTCTAGGAACGCCCCAGTACGTATGTGAATATTGTACAATGATTATAAAGAACTTTATTAAATCTGCCTTGTCAGTGACTTTAGCTTTTCACAACCAGGGTTGCTAGGGGTTAATAATACTACTACACGTTCCCTGGACAAAATATAACAACACCCACAGGCATGCCCAGGCTTGTCATGCATTTGACACAAACACTCCCATGACTATATTCTGTGCCGTGTGTTCCACATACCAATCAATGTACACGGAAAGCAGAACTGTACAGAGTAATTATGGCTGTCTATAAATCACATGTATGCGCTAGCAATGATTTATACTGCAGGACGGGTTATGTATACAGCAGCAAAAAAAATTCCCATCGTTGATATTGTTATTGGTTGTACGATTAGGCAGTTTGCCTATCACAAGGGTTTACGTACGATTTCGCGTTAGAGTTAGAGATGTGCACTGACCCTCGTATTTTGGTTTTGGATCTGTAACTCCCCTGATTTTGGATCTGGATTGGTTTTGCTAAACCTCACCTCCGTGTTTTGTTTTTCGGTTTTGGATCTGGATTTTTTCTTAAAAAATCATAAAAACAGACTACACCCACTGGGGGGACCAGATCTTGATAATGACCATCCCCATCTGTTGCTAGGCCTTCTTCTTCCAAACCATCCATCCTGAACTTCCTGTCCAAAAAGGGTGAGCAGGGTACAGAAAGAGGAGCTAGATATCCCCGTTGACATTTTTTTTTCATCTATAATAGATGATGTGGAGAGAGAAGAGCTTCACATGTTGGAACAGGGGCTCCCACCTATTTGGCTTCCCTCCAGAGAACAGAGCTCTGTTCCTCAGGAAGTGTCTATGCCTAAGCTGATAGGTAGGTAGTCTCTGTCTGTTGGTAAACACCCTTCAGGAGATGGCAACCCAAATTAACAACAATGATAATAATGTGTCCACTGATAACCAGCCTGATCCCTTAACAGCAACATACCACATATGGCCAACTCATAACATGACACCCAGTTTGCAGCCTCCTCTTCCTTATGACACTAATCCAGTCACCATGGTTGATCAATCAGCCATGTGTGGTCCACCCAATTTTTGGCCTTCTACATTCTAACATCATAATAACACACTATAACACATTAGACTTATAATCTTTGCTTTTGTTTACATTTTTGAATAGAACAGTTTTAGAATTTAGATTGTTCACTCTATGTAGGTTTGTAAATAAATATAGGCTTTAGTTTTATAGCGCTTATAACTTTATAAGCTATTAGGATAACATTTCTGCTATGCTTAAGGTTAAAAAAAAACAACTTTTTGTAACCCAATAACTTAAAAAAAAAAAGTTTTCATTGTAATATTCATGCAGCCCCTTGACATACAGGAGCACAGCACCTCTGCACACCTACGCCGATGACAGTGACAGCCGGGTGTGGCCGAAACGCACACAAAAAATGTTTTTTTTTCATTTTTGGCCAGCAGCCCCTTAACAGACAGCAGCACAGCTCCCCTACGCCGATGACAGGTATGGCTAACACGCCACACAAAAAAAATTGTTTATTTAATTTTTTTAACACTGGGGTGAACCCCTGAAAAGAGGCAGCAGCCCCTTAACAGACAGTAGCACCGCACCCCTCCACTGATGACAAGTGTGGCTAACACTAATTTGTTTTATTTTTTTCACACTGGGTGCGGGTGAAGTGCACCCCTGAAGGACAGATCAGCCCCAGGACAACACAGCACTACAGCCAGCCAGCCGCTATGGACAGGACAAGTACAACAGCCAGCCCATATGGACAGGACAATGACAGCCAGCTAGCCCCTATGGACAGGACAACGACAGCCAGCCAGCCCCTATGGACAGGACAACACAGCACTACAGCCAGCCCCTATGGACAGGACAATTACAGCCAGACAGCCTCTATGGACAGGACAATGACAGCCAGCCCCCATGGACAGGACAACACAGCACTACAGCCAGCCCCTATGGACAGGACAAGTACAACAGGTAGCCCCTATGGGCAGCACAACAACAGCCAGCCCCTATGGACAGGACAACGACAGCCAGCCAGCCTCTATGGACAGGACAACGACAGTGAGCCAGCCCCTATGGAGTATGGACATGACAACAGCCAGCCCCTATGGACAGGACAATGACAGCCAACCAGCCCCTATGGACAGGACAATGACAGCCAGCCAGCCCCTATGGACAGGACAACACAGCACTACAGCCAGCCCCTATGGACAGGACAACAACAGTCAGGCAGCCCCTATGTACAGGACAATGACAGCCAGCCTGCCTCTATGGACAGGACAACGACAGCCAGCCCCTATGGACAGGACAACACAGCACTACAGCCAGCCAGCCCCTATGGACAGGACAACACAGCACTACAGCCAGCCCCTATGGACAGGACAACGACAGCCAGCCAGCCCCTATGGACAGGACAACAACAGCCAGCCAGCCCCTATGGACAGGACAACGACAGCCAGCCAGCCCTTATGGAGTATGGACACGACAACAGCCAGCCAGCCCCTCTATAGACAACAGCCAGCCAGTAACAAGTATTAAGTATTGACAATATAACAACAGCACAGCTCCCTGCTCCCTCTCTCTTCACTCTCCACAGCCGGAATGAAAAATGGCGGTGAGTCGCGGGACCTTTTTAGAATCCAAAATCCGCGAGAATCCGACATCGGGATAATGACGTTTTGCCTCGTTTTCAGACCCGAGTCAGGCGGGAAAACCCGAGCTGACTCGTATCTACCTCGGATCCACGAAGTTCGGGTGGGTCCGGTTCTCAGGGAACCGGACCCGCTCATCTCTAGTTAGAGTCACTGTGACATTCGGAAGAGCACACCGGCCAATAGACGGTAATATTCCTTAGTAATCCAAGTACAGTATTTACATGAACAAAGCCACATATATGTAACATCAATGTGCTGGTGGGCTGGTTCAAACCGATGTCATACATTAGTGCCTAATGCCTATGGAAGGTGCCAGTGGGGGTGGAGGGCTTCAGATAGTCAGCCCTGATCTACGTTATACAAATGAAAATGAGTAACGTGTAAGATTTGCACGCCAGCACGTAATCCATCACCGCTGCTCGCCTTTCGGTGACACCCTCCGAGGCGGTTACATCAAAATAGCAGAGCAACTGTACTATTTTGGTGCCACCCCCCCCTGAATGGTGTCACCCGGTGTGATGCCACTGGGTCTCCTTGCTCCAGCTTTGATGGAAAAGTCTGCAGCAGATATTAAGGGATCCGGTGCAACCCTGAACCCCCCACCGGTAATTAATATTTTGGGCTATGTTTCATTTCTGTAATTCCATTTAAAGCTGTGATTTTGGTAGACTAAACCATTCAATGACAGCTGGTGCGTGTTCTGTGTAATGCTCTTGCTCAATATGATGGACAGATATGAATATAGTGTTTTAGGCCTCATTTGCCATTTTGCAACTTGGCAAATACAAATGTGCAGATTTAGAGTTTGTAGGGGAGTGCATTCTAGCTCAACCCCAGATAGCAGAGCATAAACAAAGCTGCCCAGTACATATATATATACAGAAACCAGAAGACCCGGCACTCTCATAGAGGGGATACAAAATAATAATTGCTAGGGTGCCTCTCCAGAGGTGCAAGCTGCTATCTCCATGTAGTAGTGGAAGAAAGGATGGCACTCCATAGACTTGCAATGTGATGTAAAAGCAGTCCTTTATTGACGTTTCGGGGTTTCCCCCTTCCTCAGGGACAACAGTACAAAAAACACAAATAACATACAGGTATATAAAGCCACATAATCACTGTACATCGCACTCACCTGCAGGACCCACGCGTCCGGCTCCACGCAATCGCGCCCAGCATAGCCGGCGCTGAATACGTGACGTCATCAAGCGGGGCCCCGTAAGTCAGTGGACCACGTGATCTGGTTGCCAAGCAACCACAAACAACAATAAAGATCAACTCCGCTTTAACATGTTCTACTATGTATGTCATTTATTTGCTCACCTGCCCCTGTGGCCTGTCGTATGTCGGTAAAACCCAGCGCCAATTTAAAGAGCGTATGGCGCTGCATCGGTCCGCCATACGTCAGGCCCTGGGCAGTGGGAGCAGTGAGCAACCTTTTGCACGGCATTGTGCATTATTCCAACATGGGGTGGCATCCATCCGGGCTATTATCATCGATCATGTGCCCCCTCTCATACGGGGCGTTAATAGAAATAAGAAATTATTGCAAAAGGAGAGTAGATGGATACACATCCTAGATACCATTGCTCCTAGGGGTCTCAATGAGACTCTGGAGTTGCAGTGTTTTCTGTAGGTTAGTGATTTCCATGGCTCTGCTTCCCTTGGTATTTATGACTGTAGCGTATTGTTAGTATAATTCTGTATGTCTAAACTTGTATATTGTACCTCTGCTGTGATTGTATCCGTTTGTCATTATAAGTCCATTTTTTTTGTGTGTTTTATCTGTGATATGCCAGTTGGCATTAGTAATGTACACTAGCAATGCCTATTCATGCTGGCGTATAGTTGAACGCTGGCTTTTATGTTCATTTTTAATATTATACATTTATTGTTGTTTGTGGTTGCTTGGCAACCAGATCACGTGGTCCACTGACTTGCGGGGCCCCGCTTGATGACGTCACGTAT
The DNA here is from genome assembly GCA_031769625.1 of Taudactylus pleione. Lineage (NCBI taxonomy): Eukaryota > Metazoa > Chordata > Amphibia > Anura > Myobatrachidae > Taudactylus > Taudactylus pleione. Next base: position 1,293,041 of record JAUIMM010000824.1, on the reverse strand, counting down.
TCAGCGCCGGCTATGCTGGGCGCGATTGCGTGGAGCCGGACGCGTGGGTCCTGCAGGTGAGTGCGATGTACAGTGATTATGTGGCTTTATATACCTGTATGTTATTTGTGTTTTTTGTACTGTTGTCCCTGAGGAAGGGGGAAACCCCGAAACGTCAATAAAGGACTGCTTTTACATCACATTGCAAGTCTATGGAGTGCCATCCTTTCTTCCACTACTATATATATATATATATATATATGTATATATATATATATATATATATATAGTATATATACATTCAGTACATGCAAAAACAGAATTTTCCGTGCACGCAAAAGAAAAGACAATCTTGCATTTGTACAACTCACACTGCACAACACTATTTGTCCCTTTATCTAGTTTTTGTTCCTGACTGTAAATGAAGACCTACTGTCCAGTGATGTCACTGGGGTTGGTGCATACTACTCTCCCAAAATGGCTGGGAATCTCCCGAAAAGTAGTCAAGACTCCCAAGTCCAGCACCACACTCCCCCCCCTCCCCACGCGGCCCCCCTCCTCCCGCCCAAACCACCCGCGGTCACCTTCTTACAGAGCACAGTAGCTCCATGCTTGCCAACCCTCCCGCATCTTGCAGGAGGCTCACGTTTGAATACCCCGCATTCCCCACTGCTCCGTCTGAAATCCTGGACAGCGCATGCACAGGTCCGGATGTGACAGGGGAAGGACATGACAGCAGTATGTCTGGCCACGCACCGCGGGGTTGTGGGTAACATTGGCCGCCTCCCCCAGCAAGCAGAGCCTTCTGGGTGACTTGTCAGTACAGGCAGAGATGTCCGTTCTCTCCTGCTTTAGCGGGGACAGACAGCAGGGGCTACAAATCCTTCTTCCTCTGCAAGTAAGTAATAGTTACTGATAGTCACTGTGCACAATTCTATTCAACGCAATGTATATAGTGCCGGGAGTGAGCTCCCGGAGCTATTCAATACACCGCGCTGCCAAGTCCGACTAATGATTTCTTCTCTCATCCCTCCGGTTATGAGAGAAGAAATCTTGCAAAAGTCCCGGCGCGAGGCTGTTTTCTGCCCTTCGCGCCTGGAAAACAGCCTCGCGCCGGAAAGTCAGGTCGGGGAATGCCCGTTATCGCGCCTAAACACCCTGTTTAAGGCGCGAGAACGAGCCTTCCCCCGACCTAACATCGCGATGAATTGCATAGCTCCGGGAGCTATCTCCCGGCGCTATTTACATCGCGTTGGATAGAATCGTGCCCATAGTGTAGTGCAGGCGGGAGGGTGTGACCTGTAATGGGAGCTGCGTTGCGGGCAGAGAGATAACCGGGCGGCGGAGGGATGGAAAGGAATGCAGGAGAGCAGTATTGCAGCAATAACAGAGCCAGATTTGGGGAGGGGAGAGGACAGACCAGAGGAGGTAAGTGCTCTATGTATCCCCTCTATTGAGCTCCCCCCCCCAGCCTTGGATTATACAGGATTATTATCAGAAACTAAAACTGAAAGGAAGAGGGAGAATCCGTGCAGGGGTTGGGGGGCGGGGCTCCACGGCACTGTGCGCAGGCTGACTCAAGCAGCATGAGGGAGAGAACTCAGAGGAGCACTGCAGACACGATACACAGTGTAAGGTAGTAACAGGGGGGGTAGTAACAGGTTTTTTGGTGCGTCCTCCATCCATGATGATGGTCGCGATGGTCAACTCAAGACCATCGCGACTATCGGGCTTGCGACGAGACCCTGCGATAGGGTCTCGCTTCCGCAAGCCCTGGATTGATTTTGGCTCTATCAGAGGCTCTCCGTCGTGCACATGCGCATTTGGGTACCTGCGCTTGCGAGCGGATCTGAATGAGACCCACTGTGTATAAGTGTGTGTATAAGTGTGTGAGCGTATGTGTGTGGAAGTGTGTGACTGCCTTCCCCCCCTCCCCCAATGCTAGGGGTCCTCTCACCCTGCAAAGCAGCAGGCATTGCTAGCAGCTGTAATAATTATTATTTTGGTGCCCATGTCTCACTGTTAAACCCCCAGTAAAACTGAGGGTCAGCATCCTACATACACCCCCTCCATGCCATGGTGACCTCACCCAGCAGAAAGCAGTGATTATTATTCTGCTTCTGCTCATGTTACACCTATTACATCCTACTATATGGGGGTCAGCTGCCAGCTCCCTCCTACAGCCCCCTCCCCACCAATGCCAGAGTCACCTCACCCTGCAAGAGTCATTGCTGGCACTATAATTGCTGGTGCCCATTTTAAAATATTACACTGCAAAACTACTAAGATCAGCTATCAGTATTCTACTGCCCCTTCATACCCCTCTACCCTGCCCATACTGTCTTAGTACTACAGGACACACCCCTGAGTGGAAATTTATATTATTATTATTATCGTTTATTTATATGGCGCCACAAGTGTTCCGCAGCGCCTTACACAGTACATAAACAAATAGATTTACAGTAACTTACAGTACAATACAATACAATACATTACAGGGCATGGATAATATACATTGATACATTCGCGACCATAACACCCAGATAAGCAACAATGCAAAGCAACCAAGTGTTAGGTGCCCTGGTAGAGAGTAAGAAGTAGATGAAGGTATAGTAAGGAGAAGCACAAGAGGGTAGAGGGCCCTGCTCATCGGAGCTTACATTCTAGGGGGGAGGGACAGACAGACAGGGGTGACACAGATGGGGTAGGCAGGGAGAGACAAGTATGTAGCAGCAAGTTAAGATGAGAGCTGGAAGGCTTTGATGAAATAGTGGGTCTTGAAAGCCCATATATGCCCATAGGCGGAGCTACGCCCTTGGGGCGGAGCATGACAGCTCCCCTCAATGGCGCACCGCGCAGTGCATTTTACTAACAAATATAATAATCTCCCTGAAACCAGTTTTGCAAAGTTGGAAAGTATGCGTAGCTCTGCACCCCGCTATATAAACGGGATGCAGTCAGGAAGCTGATGGTCAAAATGCCGACCGCCATCTTCCCGACTGTAAAATCCCGGCAGGGTACTAATGACAGGTGTCGAAATCCCGACGCCTGTCATTATGCCTACGCCAGGAGCTGACACCCGGCATACCGAACAAAGGTAAGCCGGGGCGGCGGGCGCGGACAGTCGCGTGGGGGGAGGGTTAGGTTAGGGGCTCCCGGGGGGACTTAGGGTTAGGCACCCCACTGGTAGGGTTAGGCTAGGGGAAGGGGGGGTTAGAGGTTTGGCAACCCCCCCGGGAGACTTAGGTTTAGGCAGCGGGGTTGGGGGGGTTAGGATTAGGCACGTATGTGGGGGGTTAGTGTTAGGCACTGGGGGGGAGGTTAGGGTTAGGCACCCCTAAGGGAGGGTTAGGGGGGGAGAAGATTAAGGTTGGGCAGTGTACTTACCCATCGGGATTTAGATTTCTGCTGGTCTTCTGCTGTCGGGATTTGAACCGTCGGGCATAGGTCCGGCGGTCATCCATACCGATCCCCTATATAATGCCTGTTTTCTCTACACTGTATAGCGGGGGGTGGGGCCACGACAGTGTCGGACGGGGGCAAGAAGGGCCCACCGGGGAATGCAGTGGTAGGGGCCCATGGTTAAGGGGGGTGGTTATCCAGAGGGGGTGTGGCCAGTCAACCAAAATGCTTGGCTAATCAATAAGTCTGGTGTAGATTCTATAGAAGGGAACCAATCACCCATATTGTTCAGTGGTACTGCTCCACCAGATAACTGACCATCTAATAGAGTAACAATGTATAATTTGAGGTCTGGAACCTGACACCTTGAAGAGGGAGTGGGCCCTTAGGCAGTGGGGCCCACCGAGGATTTCCCCTGTACCCCTGTGGGCCAGTCTAACCCTGGGCCACAATGATGCGATCGTTCTGCCATGCCCCCTGCACCGCCCGCTTTCCAAACCGTCACACCCCCTCTCTTTCGATCTGGCTGCCCCTGCCCGGAGGAGCGGGCAGCAAAGTCTGTATGTATGGGGGGGTGACACCCAAGTTGCTTTGGTGTGTGTGCCCGAAAAAAGGGTGCATGTCCTCACTGAAAAGGGGCTTGGCCTTTCCGCACACCCCTCACTCTCATCACACTGGGGGTGTGCTCAGAAACTATCCATTCCATTGCCCCCTCCTCAGTGGCCTGGAGGCCGGCGCTACACGGTAACATCACAGTGCAGCGTGTAGCTTCTGGTCACTGAGGAGGAGACGGCATTTTAGCGTTGCCCCCTTGATACCCAGCGCAGTCTGCAGCCCCTGCACCCCCTTAGTGATGCCACTGCTCTTGGTGCTTAACAGAACAATGTGCCTATAGAAGATATAGGAGGTATCTTCACAATACACACCTTGTAGTCATTTGTGGGCACTATAGTAATATATATAAGGGCCAAATGTACCTCCCAATGGCAAAAAACTCACATAGACAAGGAAGACAGACCTTCCTGCCCCCGCTGCACCATTGGTATTTATCCCGCGACACCTTCCAACATCAGGGAGTTTGCAATCCACATGGGGTGAGAAGCGTTTTAAGAAAACTCAAATTTGGAGTAATACCTCCAACCCAAATCGGGATCGCAGGACAGCCCCTTCAAAATAACAACAATTTCCTGAAATCAGGACTGTGGAATTGAAATTGGGATGTACGCCCAGCTTTAGAGGACCCTTACTGGGCATAACTCAAAGACAGGGGTGGGCACTGTTGAGAGGGAGGCCCCCCAAGGCTGGATGCAAAGCAACAGTCTGGGGTGAAGCCGGATTCTTTGCAACGTAGAACTGGCTACAGCAAGGTGCCATATTCCTCTTGGCGGCTCTGCTCTGGGGTCTCTTTCGGATAGTTCTATAAGTCTATTCTGTGATTGCTCTACTCAAAATGGGGCTGATTCGGACAAAGAGCGACTTTTAGCATACAGTGGGTGTTTCGGGGATAGGAATTGGGCAGTGACAACGCTATCGCTGTCAGGTGGGCGTGTCGTGGACGTGTAGCTGGAGTGCCGCGGAATTCTGTGTACGGGGAAGGGAAGCCTGTGGCAGACGGGTTTCTTGCAGCGTGGGGCTGCCGCACATGCTAATACTAATGATGACGATTGCGGTCGTTGTAGACAGAAAAACATTGGGTGACGCGGCTTCCCGTCTGTAGCCGCACGGATCCTAACATCAGCCCTACGGAAATTTGCATTAGCATGAGGTGGTAAATCAGGTTTCGGCGCCTTCCTCTAAATACGCCCACTTTTCCTGTGACTCGGAAGCATCGCCATTATGTCCTTTTAGGTCATTTCTGAAGTTTGTATGTAAGTGTAATATTTAGAAAACTCATTCTCCTTATATTCTGATCCAATATTGTTCTTTGTCAGGATAAAGTCGTGATGGGCGTGCCTCATATCCAGTGCACGCAGACCGTAGCTGCTTGCTGTCGCTTACAGGAGGATGGCGGCGTTGTGATAGTCTGCTGGCCCGTTCCCATGAGATCTCTCACAGCCGGGATGGTGGAGAAACACGTTGGATGTTTGTGCTGAATGCAGACATCTATTACTCATCCCTAGGGGAGATTAGATCTCAGCCATCTTGTGTTTAGTTCCAGGTGAACACGCCGAGCGCAGACATTCAGCAGACCTACAAATTCCAAGTGATATTCTCTGATTAAGATCTACAGATAGTTTATATAAATATATATAGAGAGAAATGTATTCATTACAACCATATTGTAAACTGCTGGCTGTTTTATGGGTGTCTCTGTTAAGTGAACATTTCAATTAAGTTATTTCTGGACATTTTAAAGGAAAAGAATAAAACCCAGCAGAATAATTGAAAAAAAAAATTCCTTTCAATTGTTTCATGCAATGATAAATGTAGGGGGGTGGGTGGTGGCCTATACCATTCATCTTGTGGTACCCCAGAAACTGAGAGTACCACTTATGCTAGTATGCCCTAGTGTGTAAATATAATGTAATGTATTATGCATGCGCTCTGCACAGTTTGGCACTGGTGACAGTGGGCATTGAGGACGGATGCAGAGGCGGGCGTGTGGGCAGAACGGACAGTTGGCTGAAAATGACAGTTGGCAGCTCGAGCTCACGGTCCCGGCAGAAAGCGTCCAGGACACGGATAGAGACTCACCGGCCACTGTACAGTGCTGAGGCAGCATTTGTCCTGGTGAAAGCTGCACTGGGTGACTTAGTGGAACGACGATGGTCGGCTCTGAGTTGCCGGTAACAGAGCTGGGAGAGGCTGCCCTGTGAGACCTCCTGCCTTCCGGACAACAGTGAAGGGAGGCAGTTTTAAGGATCTGTCCGTGGGGCTCCTGTGCAGTTCCGGAGGCAAGCTTGACAGGGAGAGAGGCGCGTCACCCTGCTGTTACCTGAAAGAAGGTCCAAAAAGCCGTGGACAGTCGGGAGCTGGTAGAAAGCTGACACAAACCGAACTAAGCCACAGTAACAGTCACCGGCAGTGGAAATCAGACTTGGGGGTCTATTTACTAAGCAGTGTTAGGAGACAGAGTGAAAAGTGATAAGGTACCAGCCAATCAGCTCCTAACTGTCATTTTTCAAACACAGCCTGTGAGATGGCAGTTAGGAGCTGATTGGCTGGCACCTTATCACCTTTCACTTCTCCTAACACTGCTTAGTAAATAGACCCCCTAAACTTATCGGACGTTACTAGTTAGTGAACAAATACAAAAAGGAGTAAGAGTAAGTGATCACCAACATATACCAACCCTACCTATCTGGTAACTAATTGTGCACCAACAATACAGCGCTAGACTTTTATTGGGGGAACTTTACTTTCCTGATTGTTATTAGTGCAGTGTAATACTAAGTTACAGTACAACGTTAATGGTTAAGTCAGAATATATAGAATAGTAATATTACATTGAGTAAATGTTATGTTTGATGTGATTGAAGGAATTGACAAATATACTAACCTTTGTGATTCCTCAGGGATCCAGGTGCGTCCAGTGATTGCACGAGCTGCTGAGTTCCTGTAAAAGAAAAATACAAATGTTACTGTGATGTGATTTCATGTTATGTGCAGGGGCATAACTATACCTACAGGGGCCCCATAGCAAAAAATTTTATGGGCCCCCCTCTCAACCCGCGGCCCCCAATCTCGTCCCGCTCTTGCCCCCCCCCCGGACTGAGGTCCCCCCGCACTCCGGCTTACCTGATCCATGGTCGCGCTGTGCAGTGCAGACCCACCTTCCCTCCCGGTCGGCTCCATCTCACTGACTGATGTTGGGAGGAGGTGGCCACACCTTCTCCCAGTATCAGCCAATGGGGAGAGCCGGAGCTGACTGGGAAGACGCGACCCCGAGCGGGGGGGCACGCAACCAAGGAGCAGGTAAGTGCAGTAGAGGGGAGTGAGGAGACTGATAGGGGAGTGAGGAGGGTGCGGAGGGAAGGGCAGCGGACAGCGGCCTGGCACCGTAGGTGCAAGGGGAAGGCCGGGCCCCATAGCAGCCGCACCCCCTGCACCCACGGTAGTTACGCCACTGGTTATGTGTATTGTGAAAGTAAATGTAAAGGAAGATTTACAGTAAATGATCTTTGCAATGACCTTAAATAAACCTATCAACACAGCTTACCAAAGTGCCGTGTGCTTACCTCCTTACCTCTCTGTAAAGAATGAAGAACCAGGGATTATTACACCTATCATTAGCTTTACCCCATAAATTTGGGGTGTTAAAATCGGGAAGCAATCGGGAAGCACACTGCCTATATACCGGCAGCCGGCTTCCCGACTGTCTTATCCCGGCATGGGTGAAATGCCGGGCGTCTAGATGTAGACACCCGCATTTCCCCGACGCCGGGAGACCGGCACCCGGCATCACGATCGTAGTGATGCCAGGCGCTGCGAGCGGACAGCCGCGGGGGGGAGGGTTAGGTTTAGGGCTCCCGGGGGGGATTTAGGGTTAGGCACCCCCCCTGGAGGGTTAGGGTTAGGCACCCGTGGGGGGGACTTAGGGTTAGGCACCCCCCCGGGGGACTTAGGCTTAGGTAGCGGGGAAGGGGGTGGTTAGGGTTAGGCACTTAGAGGGGGGATTAGGGTTAGGCACTTGGGGTGTAGTTAGGGTTAGGCATCCCTAAGGAGGGCTAGGGTTAGGTTAGTGGATACTTACCTATCCACGATCGGGATTTCCAGCGCTGTCGGGCTTCCGCTGCATCGCACTCTGCTCCTGTCGGGCTGCCGCTGACGGGAATCGAACCGCCAGGCCATGCGGCTGGCGGTATAGCATATCCATTCCGTTACAATCTGCCCTCAGGAATGTTTACAGCAACAGAATACTTGCTGTGCCCCCTCTGGGCAGGCAAGTCAGTACTGTGAAGGGAGTGCCAGCTGCATAGTAGCGCGGATCGCGTCATCGGCTCGCCTGGACTGCCCACTTGTGCTCGGTAAGTAGAAGGCTGTGGGAGGAGGTTGTGGGAGGGTAGCGGCCGTCTCCGGAAGACTTGCCCACTGTTTCGGGCGGCCAAGCGAACCAGCCGATTTTTTCGAGCCTCCCAGCCGTTCTGGTAGAGTAGGAAAGTATGGCATACAGAGATGGCATACAGAGTGAGTTTGCCCGAAAATAGTAAAGAGACTGTCCAGAGTTACACACGTCGGCCACCACTGCCCACGCAATGTGTGCATGGACCTACATACGAATATTTGCCCTAGTGGCGTAACGTGGGGGAGTCGAGCAGGGCACGTACCCTGGATGCCATTGGTGTGGGGGAGCCGCTGGCTGCAGTTCAGGGCAAGTGCGGTCCGTGGCACTACACACAAAGGCAAACACCAGCGGCGGTGTGTTTGTTTTATCACTGCAGCCAGTAAGAGTCAGACAGAATCTTTTGGCTGCTGCACCCAGGGCTGGAGCTCACTCATGAGCTCCGCCTTCCGCCTCCCACAGTGGGTGAAGGGAGAGACATAATGGCATCTCTCCCATAGTGCTGAGTGAAACCGGAGGAGCAGACAGCGGCGGGCACTGGAGCGGGGATTCTGGTAAGTATAATTTTGTCTGTGTTTTATGTGTAAGATGCACTACAACTGGGGCACTGTATAAGGGGCACTGTATAATGGGCACTACTGGGGGCACTGTATAAGGGACACTGTATAATGGGCACTACTGGGGGCACTGCATAAGGGGCACTACTGGGGGCACTGCATAATGGGCACCACTGGGGCGCTGCATAAAGGACACTACTGGGGGCAGTGTATAAGAAGCACTACAGGGGTACTGCATAAGGGCACTACTGGGGGCACTGCATAAGGGGCACTGCATAAAGGGCACTACTGGGTGCACTGTATAAGGGGCACTACTGGAGGCTATGTTTAAGGGGCACTACTGGGGGCACTGCATAAGGGGCACTGCAAAAGGGGCACAACTGGTAGCACTGCATAATGTGCACTACAACAGGGGCATTGCATAAGGGGTACTACTACTGGGGGCACTGCATAAGGGGCACTACTACAAGGGGCATTGCTAAGGGGCTCTGCTACTGGGGACATTGTATAATGTGCACTACAACAGTGGGCATTGCATAAGGGGCACTACAACAGGGGGCACTGCATAAGGGGCACTGCTACTGGGGACATTGCATAAGGGGCACTAATACAGTGGGCATTGCATAAGGGGCACTACAACAGGGGGCACTGCTACTGGGGACATTGCATAAGGGGCACTAATACAGTGGGCATTGCATAAGGGGCACTAATACAGTGGGCATTGCATAAGGGGTACTACTACTGGGCGAGTTAAGGTGCATATGAAATGGAAAGGAATGTTCCCAGAGTGACGAGAATCGGTGGTGTGCCATTTTCAGTGGTAACGCCCCTTGTGCATGTGCCCATCCTATCTCTCTGAGTGTACCAGTAGTTACAGCGTTGAAGACAGAATGCAGAGATTGTTACTTTTGTACATTCCCATCCAACATCTATGGACCTACAACCAGATTTTGCATCCCCGCTCCACCCTCATGTACATAATGAGCCACCAAATGAGGAACGTACATCAGAGCCCAGGATAGGCATCTCCACTGTGACCTGAAAAAAAGGATTCACAGATAGTCTTCTTCATTTTTGTTATTCGATATATGGTCACTAAATACGATTCAGTGCTATTTTCTACACCGGACTGACACAACCCTGTAAGTACTACTGGGGACATTTCTACATAAACATAAAGCAACAGCCACACACTATAATTTGCTGCAGAATTGACCATGGAAGAGACAAATTTATTACTGTGAAATCACTGAACCATTTCTTTGGAAGCGCTGTTCCAGGTGTCCTTAGCATCCGAATCCCGACTTTTACCTGCCAGTACTTACCATAAAATATTTGTAAAAAAGCCTAAATTACAACCCAGCAAATATGTTTAACAGGAGTGCCCAATTCCCAATTCCAACCCCCAAATGCATTGTGCTGGAAACCAATTCCTATTATTGTTATCGAGGTTGTCCTAAATGGGTACCAGTCAATAGAGCTACATTAAAAAGGTTGACAATGTCTAGCTAGCCAACAGATGTTAGACAAGCAATTGGTTGACAGGGACAAAAGGTCAACACGCATGAAGGTCGGCAGGCATGAAAGGTCGACACAAAATGGTCAAGAAGTGTTTTTTTGTTGATTAGGGTTAGTCACTAGAGGGTCGGTTAGGGTCAGGCACTTACCCTGACAGTTAGGTTTAGGCACCGGGAGGGAGAGTTAGGGTCAGGCACTTACCCCAACAGTTAGTTTTAGGCACCAGGAGGGAGGGTTAGAGTTAGGCGCCAAGGGGAGGGTTCAGGTTAAGGTGAAGTTTAGGGCTAGAAAAAAAAATGTGTTGACCATTTTTGTTTCGACCATTTTTGTGTTGATCTTTTTACCTGTCGACCTTTTCTGTGTCAACATTTTCTGTGTTGACTTTATGTCCCTGTCGACCTATTGCCTGTCTGACATCTGTTGTCTATCTAGACATTGTCTGTCTTTTTCAAGTAGATCTTTTAATACGAAACCCACTGTAAATCAGGAGCTTTTGGGGCTGTTTTTAGGAATTACAATAACCCAATAGGTTTGAGAGTCTCAAAGGAAGGAAAATAATAATTACAATTAGCCATCTGTGTGGGTCCCTTGATCACATCATTCAAGGAAAGACGGCCCCACATGTTTAGAATGAATTGGCTGGAGGCAACATTACACCAAGAGAAACAAACCTCAAAATTTTTTGAGATGTAGGAGGGCGTCATTCGCACCCTCCCTGCAATTACCTACAGTTAGATTTAGGAATTCTTCCTGCTTATATGATATGATGGAGTGCCCCCATGATGGAGTGAATACTATTTCCAATCATTGACTTCACAGAAATTTGATACTATTATATTTTGCATGTAAACAAACGTTCTACTGATCTGCAAACATTTATGTTCCACTATGGCTGAACGTTCTGGCACGTTCAATAAATAAAAAATAAAAAAAATGAAATTAATTAAAAAAAGTAACATAAAACAATTAGCTGGGGAGGAAACTTTGTGACTCTCCCGGTCATTTCGGGTGAATGGGTAAGCACGCCCTGGGTGTCTGTGACCGTCCTTCTACATGCTGGTCTGGGGGACGTTCCCATTTTAAGAACACACTTCGTGCTTCATGTCATGTTCCTCTCCGCATTTCTAGGAAGGAAAAATTCTCATCCAACCTGAAAATCGACTTTACAGCCTTCCCCGTGGAATCACAGAGACATATCTTAAGATAATAGAATGGTGGGTCATAAACGCAGCACTTAGTGCAGTAAACTAGAGCATAATTCATGTCATTTACCTCACTTTGCCAATGGACTTTAGTACAAATTATGAGCAGCTGATGAACATAAAGAGGAAGCTATTTTCGCTGTATTCTTTTTCCACACATATCACACAGAGCCTGTCTCAGGGGTGGACGCAGACTGAACGCAATGCCCAATTTGGCAGAGATGATCGGTTATCTGCTAGTCCACACGTGCAGAATATTCTGGAAACCTGCATAGCGCATGCGTTATCCTGAGTGTACGCACAAATACGCTGTCGCATATGGAGGCGTTGGTATTAGGAACTGCGAGGCAGCGTCATGGGCGTTCCTGGCTGATGACTGGGAGGTTTCCTGAAATGTGCGCAAAATAAGTCAGTTTCGTGGACATGTGATGGGCGTGTTGTAGGCGTGTCTAAGCAGCCGGCAGCGTTCTCAGTCGCAGAGCCGCAGCCACAGAGGTCACATTGAGAAAGAGACATTGCGCCTGCTGTAGGCTGGTGCAAGGGTCAATGATGAACGCGACAGTGCGCCGATGGTGGAGTGTTTGGAACCACCGGCAAGTTTCTCCATCCATGGGCATAGAAAGTGGGCTTCTCAGGGCTTGCACTGTCCGGTGCTTACAAGTACACAAGGGAAACTAGCGTCTCCATACTACCGCCACTGCGAATACACCAAAAACCGCAGCAGCAATAGCGCGCACCTCTAAATCAGGCCCATGATGGCAGGTTACAAAGATGAAACATATAACACTACACATAATTATAAGAGTAAAACATTAAGGGGCCCATTTATTAATTATCAGGGTTTTGATCCGTTAATTATTATAATTACTTATCACAGCTAGTCGCTGGCAATAAGAAATGACCTGCCATCGGAATGTATCCTCTCACATTTCGGGGGATATCCCGGAAATAATCATTGATCAATGGGCCACTAGCGTAAGAAAGTAAAAGTATCTGAACTTACAGTATGTGAATAGAACCCATTGTCAGACTGGGGCATGAGGACCCACCTGGGGAGTGCGGCTGTAGATGCCCATGCTTCAGGGGTTTGACCACTGACAATAGAGGTCTGGCCAACCATTAGAGAGGACTTACCCTGCAGATAACATGACTACTGCAGAGCATGGTCTGGGCTCCTTTATAAATATATATAGTAAATAGTGATATTTCATGCAGTATAATCCACCAGATTATGCACTGTGGTGATTACGCTGTAGTCCTGGGAATGCAGTATAACGTACGCTGTATAATAACAAAACACACGATTATCATCCAGTCTATATATATGTCGCATTAATGTACTCTGCATTTGAGCGGACCCCGGCCTGTACACACCGGTCAGTGTCTAAAACTCAGGCCCTTATTCAGAGCCGGGCGCTCTGACAGTGCGCTCGCTCTGAATCAGGGCCGTCCTTCTGAATTTTTAGAGCGCCTCCTGGCTGCTCGTATAGCTGTGGGTGTCCACCCACAGCTATAGCGAGCGGCCAGGAAGATGGACAAGACCATCGTGACCATCGGGCTTGCGACGAGACCCTTGCAGTAGGGTCTCGTTGCCGCAAGCCCTGGAGTGCTTTTGGCTCTATCAGAGCCAAAAGCACTCCCACTGACATCACTTGTGATGTCAGTGGGGCCGGCCCCAGACGGTAGGCGTTCCCATAGGAACGCTTCCGTCTGGCCAGCCACGCCCCCGGCACCCCCACCAAAGGGGGCGCGCTGTCACTCACCATCGACAGCACGCCCCCTTTGTAGCGCGACCCATAGCGACGGCTTGCCCGTCGCTATCCGGGTCTCTCGCATGCGCACGACGGAGCCGGGTCCACCGTGCGCATGCGCACTGGGTTAACATTGACCCTCTTGCGAGCGCCCAGCGCTCGCGAGCGGGTCTGAATTAGGCCCTCAATGTGAACTGAACTAGTTCTAGTAAAGGCCTATAATGGGTGCAGGGTGTGCGGTGCACATGGGTCCCTGGGTCCAGAGGGGCCCACAGCACACACCCTGCACCCATTAATCAATACTTACCTCTCTGGAGCCCCGCGTCGGCGGTAGCAGCGCTGTACAAATCACCTGGAAAATGGCCGCCAAGTCTTCTTTCCCTGCATTTTGTGCATGCGCAGTAGGGTAATCGCCAGGAAAATGGCTGCCGTGCCATTTTCTCGGTGACCTGCACATGCACAGCAGGCTCTGGCACAGACTAGTGCCCAGAGTCTACTGCTGCGCTCAGTGCGCTGCCGGCCGCCGGGGCGAGAGGAGGGAGCCCCGGATGGAGAATGCACACGGTGCCGGGGAGAGAGGAGGGGGCCCCGGACGGAGACTGCATGCGGCACCGGGGAGAGAGGAGGGGGCCCCGGATGGAGACTGCACACAATGCTGGGGAGAGAGGAGGGAGCCCCGGATGGAGAATGCACACGGTGCCGGGGAGAGAGGAGGGGGCCCCGGACGGAGACTGCACACGATGCCAGGGAGAGAGGAGGGCCCCCGGACGGAGACTGCACATGGCGCCAGGGAGAGAGGAGGGGGCCCTGGACGGAGACTGCAGACGGTGCTGGGTAGAGAGGAGGGGGCCCCGGAAAGAGACTGCACACGGCGCCGGGGCGGGGGGAGGGGGCCCCAGACAGAGACTGTACACGGCGCCGGGGCGAGAGGAGGGGGTCCTGGACGGAGAATGCGCCGGGGCGGGGGGAGGGGGTCCTGGACGGAGAATGCACATGGGCCGCCTCCTCTCTTTATACGCCCCTGGCAGGGTGGAAGTGCCCATACTAATGATGGCGGCTGCGGATGGAGAAATAGTGTCAGCTGCGCACTTCCACACTTGCATCCGCTTTGCGGCCGACTCACAATCAGGTCGAGCCTGCCAGCATGTGTTTGCTCTGTCGGCAGAGTTAGGAGCATGAGGAGGAAACCGTTGTGTAAATATAGGGAGGACATACAAACTCCATGCAGGTAGCCCTGAACTGCGAGGCAGTGACACTGACCACTGTACCACTGTGCCCACAAGCGACACAGCTAAACTCGCTTATTCTGTGCTACATTCTGGTTCAAACCTGCATTTGGGGAGGAAACCCGTGTTTAAAGGTTATGCTCCATATTGCGCTCCAGGCGCAGCTAACGCTTCGGTTTTTACAGACAATTTGCTTACCGCAGAGATGAATGATTTCTGCAAAGTCGCTCATTTTCCTCTCACTACACTAGGAACAGAGCGAAAGATGTAAAACTCTCTCTCTTGATTATTTGAAATCTCCATTATTAGAAGAATATGCGTCACCTATTTGGGGAAATAACACGTAATCATATAAATGTGTCCAAAGGGCCTCCTCTAGTTCAGGGGGTTACCTAGGGGGCACTCAACCCCATCCTGCCTTAAACATTACCCCCTTCTTTCCCTCCTATTGCAGCCCCTCCCCCACCATTGCTGCTTACCCTGTCTGTGACATCATAGCAAAGCGCCATATACCCGGTAACTTAATGACAGAGCCACAAACGACAGCTGCTGGGTTCTCCTTGGTCTTATGGCCAATGCTCCATTTATAGGGGTCAATGGGTCACTAAAAACTCTAGTTGAGTGACATCAATGAATGTTATTCCAAGAATCAGGAGGGTCCATGGTTTACCAGCAGGGCCCTAACAAAGGGTTTGCAAGCGTTGCTGTCGCATAGAGTGCAGGGCCCTGTAGGTGGCGCCATCACTGCCCCACGGTCCCTGCATCTGGTTAGCCAGGAGCCTGGAACAGCACTGTGCAGCCAGAATCACTGCTGTGGTGGTATTGCCCGTAGCGCCCTCTAGACGCTCCAGACATGGACACCACAGGCTATACAGCCCCGCAGATCATCCTGGAGATTCTCCAAGCACTGCTTTTCTCTCATGCATCGCCAGCCCCTGTCCCCTACGTCATGATGGAACAGGGCGCCATAATACCAAGTTACTATACTGTAAAAGTAAATAGATACAGTGGCGTCACAAGGGAGTTGCGGTCCACAACCGTTTGCAACCAAGGGGTGACACCAAGGTGTAGACTCCCCCTCACTGACCGGAGCTGGGTGCTGTACTGTAGCATTAAGTGCTGCACTCGGCTCCTGACACTGAGGGAGCCGGCCAGCACTCCACGCAGGTACCTCTTGCACTCCCCGCCCTCCCCATAATTAATGGCACGGGGGTTCGGGCCGCAAGGCCTCGCCCCTGCCCACGTGGCCACTGCTCCTTTTCGGTGGCCCTCCCCGCACCATGTGACATCACAGGAAGGAACGCCACTGAATAGATAGGCTGTTTATCATGGATGGTTCTTCCTAACTTAAGGGGTGATGGTTTTAGATCTGGATTCATCTTCATGTGTTGGTTTTAGTTTTGGATTCGGATAAAAATTTATAAAAAATCGATTAAAGATCCATAAAAATTTATAAAAGTCGACAAAACAGCTAAAGTGTCCGAATCCAAAACCTGAGTTCGGTTTTTAAATCCGAGTTCCGAACTGGCAACAGATCTGAACTGGGACTTGGGGCCCGATTCAGACCTGGTTGCTAGGCTGAGTCCGCACGTAGCCTGACGATATTTGCAATCTGCGCATGCGTATAAGAAGCAGTGCACGTGCGCGAACCAGTCCATGCGATCGTGAAGCGATCACCCCTTGCACACAGATGCCTCGCTAGAATGAGTGACAGGACGAGCCGTTTGTGGGTGGTGACAGGGGGTGGTCGTTGGAAACGGGGGCGTGGTGGTGCGAACGCAGGAGTGTCTGAGCATCTTAACGCCGCTTCAGAGGCGTGCATAATTAAGATGCAGCGTCATAGTACACGTCACATGGCTGAATTACACACTGAAGCACACGCAGTGCTTGCGGTAGGGTATGGTCAGCTACAAGTGCTGCGTATGGGTCCGATGTTACTCGATGTTACCGATTGTTTAATATACTTCCTAGAGATGATGTGCGTTACTAAGGGAAAGTGGGCGTCTTGTGACAGGCTGGTGGGCGTCTAAATACATACCGCGATCGCACGCCAAGACATAGTGGACGTGCTAATGTCTTGCCGTATGATCGCGGGATTTGCATACTTTAGCAGCTGACGGCTGCGTGCGAACGCATCTAGCGAGCGGGTCTGAATCTGGCCCTCGGTTCGAACCGGGACACAAAAGTAAATCCTAACCATGACCCGATTTTACTCTGCACCCCTAAATTCGGGATTTCAGAAATCAGCACCCGCACATCTCTAGGATAAAGCCTTGGAGAGGGATAAAGTTGAGAAGTTGCTAAGAGCTACCAATGAGCTTCTAACTGTCATTCATAATCTGTGCTGGATAAATGACAGAAGCTGATTGGTTGCTATGAATACAATATCACCTGGTTTTGCAATAATGTATTTCAAAGACCCACCTGCTACACTTAAGACACATGCCGACCGCCTGACCTCAGGAAGCGCCTCTATCACCTAGAAGTTCTCCTAAGTGCATGGAGCTGTGAAGAGACCTCCGGGTGGCACTTATTGCCCAACATCCTATACATATATACATAGATTCATCCCTGTCAATCTTATTCTCCTAAAATATTTCTTCTTTTAGCCTAATGTATGGCTTTAGTTAGAACTAATGATGTTAACGAGCAGGAATCTGAACTATCCATATAACGTGTCAATTTTTTGGCGTTTAACATTTCATTTTACATTTTGCACTGAAATGCAACATGGACAGAGGGTTTGATTCAGGGATGGAGGCTAATGCGATCGCAGGTGCATTATCGCACGGTACGTAGCTGCGAAAACATGCTAATAGTTCTAAAGATCCCCCCCAAGTATAGGGACGCCCACTGCTGCCTCCTCATATGCAAAAATCACTCACCTGCGTTAATATTGGTAATATCAATGCACATCAAGCAGCCATCTTGCCCTTGCAGCAAGTCTCACCAGCCGCAAACACTGTGTCTCTCCTGACGCGCAAAGGGCTCTCATGCTGCGTAGCAGATCACAATGGCTAAGTTATACGGGCTCATGAAACGGCGTTTCAATTGGTCAGACAAGCCTGCGTTGTTATTAAACACCCTCGCTACCTCCCTCAAACACGGACTACCTGTCACTCACTTTGCAAATGGAACCTCTGTGTGTGCGTTATAGCGAACCAATCACAGCCTATGTGCAGTGTAGCTTACACGTATGCGCAATGACAAATAATCCCTCGATCTGCGTAAAAATCACCTTAGCGGCCATCTTCAGAATCAAGCCAGAGACAATGAGTCACATTAAAAGTTCTGGGCTCGTCCAAAATTCATGTTTACAGAGTTGAAATGGATTTGCGCCGCTATAAACAGCCAGATATAACCAAATGTGCTCGCTCCACCTCTTTGCCTCATATCAATCATCTCTGCTAGAGAGGAAACCTGTCCCTGAGAGGAAACTCCGCCCTTAGCGACACAAACCTACTGAATACACCCAAATCCGGAATCCATATATGCGACTGTGATTGTCCCTCCAGCACACACAGCTGCCATAGATATAACGATGGCCAACAAATGATTTACTGTATTACAGAACCAGCTGAGCACGGCTGGGGGGTGTCCCTCACACTAACGCCTTTTACTAGGTGATTGTAGTAGAGCTTGTAAAATAACCTATATAGAGCTCTGGCCCCTGCATTTTATAATGTACACACAGTAACTACAGTTATTTTCATAGAGAAACACCTCACATTTGTGCTGTAGTTCCTCTTTAGCTAGTGCTACATCCATTTTCCATATATTGGGAGATTTAGTACAAAAACAGCAGCTTCTAAGTAATAATTAGGGGCGTCTGACATTTAGATAAGGAAGGCAGCTGGCCGGCGCAAGGCGAGATTAGTCATTCATCTTTACTGATAGCTAACATGTTACTGCACACTGTAATTTGTTTAGAGAAGTATTACTGCCTGGCACTAATGAGGCTGCTGTAGATCCAGTATATGGAGAGGGCTTCAGAGGTGCAGAAAATGAGACACTTCCCCGGCAACAGCAAACTCTCTGCTTACCAACATCTCACAATATAAAGGCTTCACCCCATGCTACTAACAGCAATTGTAACATCTATATGGTAAAAGCATAAAATTAAAAATTTTACATTACCTTTTTTATATAATATATATATATATATATATATATATATATATATACTTTAGAGTGTAAGCTATCACGAACAGGGACCTCTACCCTCATGTGCTTCTCCTTACATTTTCTTCTACTCCTTACCCCCATTAGGGTACCTAACACTTGATTGCTGACTCCCGGCTGCTTATTGTGAGTGTTATAATCACTGTCGCAGCAATGTATATAAATCGTGTCCTTGTCCTGCGCTGTAATGTACTGTAAGTTACTTGTTTCTTGTTCACTTATTAGTTCTATGTACTATGTAAGGCGCTGCGGAACACTTGTGGCGCCATATAAAGAATAATTATATATATATATATGTATACATACACTAAAAACAATTACTGATTTTTTCATTACCGTAATTTTCACCGACCCTTGTGGCTAACTGAATCAGCCCTATATGTGGATCAATGGTACTTATAGCAGAATTGTTCACCCTCGACCAACCGGCCATAATAGCAACAAACAACATGCAGGAAAGGGCTTGGTATGATTTATCAACACTGATGCAGTTGACATACAAATGTCGACAGGATCATGTCGACAAGAGAATTCCAACGTGGCAGTTATGTTATTTAAAGCGTTTTAACGATGTCAGCATTGTAACTTTAAACATAATGCTTTTCCATCGTGTTTAAAGTTATAATGGCAACACGGTTAAAATTATTTAGATAACGTAACTACTGCATCAGCTGTCCCTCGTCAACATGACTCTGTCAACCTTTTGATTGTCCGCAATATCAGTTTAGATTATTTAACTACCTCCTGGCAGGAAGTCCATATGCCGCACAATGGGTCCTTACCCTTTTATTATTGAGAAGAGCCGAGTGTGACTTACAGTAACTTTTGCAAAGAAGATGAAAATCCCTTCATTAGGTGTGATAACATTACATGAGCATTTGGCAGTAGATATATTTAGGGGCCCATTTTTCATTGTATATTTGCAACTTAGGGCCGTATTCAATTAGGTGCGAAAAGCCCGGATCTGCGGAAAAGTATAGCCAGTGACGTCATTTCACCAGGCAAAAACGTATTCCCATATTCAGTTCCAAAGACTTTTCACCGATGCAGAAACTCAATGCTTTGGAATAGGCAAAAAAGATTCACCTATGAAAGCTGTCGAAAAAAAGTGCAGAATTGGGGTTTTGGGGTGCAAACTTGCGGGAACCACCCTGCACCCTTGGGACAGCCCCCCAAAGGTAAACTGTCAAAAAAAAGTTTACAAAATACTTAAGAACACCCCAAAAAATTACTTTGTACTTTTTCGCCCCCTTTTTCAAAGTTGGGGGACAAACTTAAAAACTAGCTAAATAGACTCCAGGGGGGTCCCCAAGTGTGCCCCAGGGGTTTTTAAATTTGCAGCAAGTGGATTTTTTACGATTTTTAAAAATTCACTTTAGCAACTTTAAAATATTCTAGCCCCCATTATCATGTACCCCAAATTTGCTGAGACTATTTATTTTATACAAAAAAACAGCTAAATGCTCTTCTTCACCACTTCTGCAAAGACGCTAATTAGCAGCTATTGAGATCATATAAGTACCCCAAATACCTTCAGCGGGGATATACGGGGGTATCTAGAGTGATCCCCAATGTCAATGCATCTTTTGGGGGGTGTCAGGCTGATTTCCCCAAATCTGACAGCACTTTTCGCCAAGTCCTAATTTGCCGGGTCCCGTTTTCGACGATTTCTAATTGAATACGGGGATAAGTGGGGACGAGCACGATACTTTCTCCCATGGAAATCCAACAATGTTGGCAAAAAGTCCGGTATGCGAAAAGTACGGGACTTATCGCACCTAATTGAATATGCCCCATAATCCTTGAAAATACCAGTTTTCAGGGGTTAACCACAAATATTAAGTTTCCCCCAGATGTATTATACAGGGACCGCGCATATATCCCTGATACCTGCTGCGATCCCACCATTCCAACCGGCAGCCGCCTCCCCCATAGGTTTCTATGGGGGATGTGATGCTGCCATATTTACCAATTTCCTGAATGCGAAGGATTCCGGAGATTGTCCCCCTAGCTCCCGTCACCTTCGGCGGTAGCGCATTGTAGCCTATGGGCTACACATTGCGGATTCAGCCGGCAGAGTGTTCCCCTCGGGACCCTGGCAGCACTCGGAGTACATCGCAGGGACGGGCTCTCTTGGGAATCACTGTCCCTGCGGGGGCTCTATAATACATCCCACCAATGTAATCACATTCTGCAATGCGATCATGGGCGGTACTGACGCGCCCAGAACGTGCAATGTGATTTATAATAAATGGGCCCCTAGTGAGAGCGAGGTGAAAGCTCCACCCACGGTGTAGCATTAAGTTACACAAACAATGTTATAAGTAAAATATATATAAACCACCTCTGTAGGAAGCAGGAATTACTGAGAGTAGAGCAATAGAAATTATGAGGGGGAAATTGCTAAAAAGTATCCTTAAGGTTTCCTAATAGCGATACAGTTTGTTACATCTGGACATCTTTAATACAGTAACAATTGTGTAACAATCTAGCACCCTTAGCATAAT
This sequence comes from Taudactylus pleione, assembly GCA_031769625.1. Taxonomy (NCBI): domain Eukaryota; kingdom Metazoa; phylum Chordata; class Amphibia; order Anura; family Myobatrachidae; genus Taudactylus; species Taudactylus pleione. The sequence continues at coordinate 1,271,715 of JAUIMM010000824.1, read as the reverse complement.
AAATGAAACACTGGGCCTGATTCTGAGGTGCTCGCTCTGAATCAGGGCAGACGCTTTTTTTTATTACCCGGCCTCCTGGCCGCTCGCTAAGCTGTGGATGACAACCCACAGCTTTTGCGAGCGGCCATGTGATGGTCGCAATGGTCACGACCATCGTGACCATCGGGCTTGCGACGAGACCCTTGTGGTAGGGTCTCGTGGCCGCAAGCTCCAGAGAGCTTCCGGCTCTAATAGAGCCGGAAGCTCTCCCACTGACATCACTGGTGATGTCAGTAGGGCCCCCCACAAACGGCAGGCGTTCGCTTGTGAACGCCTCCGTTTGTGAAGCCACCCCCCGCTACGCCTCCAAAACGGTACGAGCTGTCGATCAAAATCGACAACCGTCCACTTTTGGTGCGAGAACAAGAGCGACGGGCAAGCCCCAGTGAGCTTCTTGCGCTAATAGAGCAGGAAGCGCACTACTGACATCACGAGTGATGTCAGTAGGGACGCCCACAAACGGCAGGCGTTCCTTCAGGAATGCCTCCATTTGTCCAGCCATCCCCCCTCCCCACCTACAAAACAGGGCGAGCTGTCGATCAACATCGACAGCCGCCCTGTTTGTGGCGAGTCCCGGAGCGACGTGCGCAGTGCCACACCATCAAACCCGCTTGCGAGCGCATAGAGCTTGCGAACGGGTCTGAATCAGGCCCACTGTCACTACACATAACACACCGTAGGCTGAATTATATAGGAGTAGTTACTCTAAAATGAAAGCATTGATTTTAAGTTAACTAGAACTAAGTAATGTTATATAAATGCAACACTAGCGTATTAATACAATAGTGTTCGAGAACTAAATCATTATTTACTATTACAAAGTCATAGGGCAGATCTCAGGGGGTCATTCAGACCCGTTCGCGAGCAAAGGACGCTCGCAAACTAGTCGATGTTGCCCCACTGCACATGCGCACGACGGAGGGAGCTCCCTCGTGCGCATGCGCGAGACCCGGATAGTGACGGGCTCTCCGTCGCTCCGGGTCTCACACCAAAGGGGGCGTGCTGTCGATGTTGATTGACAGCACGCCCCCTTTGGTGGGCGTGCCGGGGGCGTGACTGCCAGACGGAGGCGTTCCCATGGGAACACCTACCGTCTGAGTCCGGCCCCACTGACATCAGTAATGATGCGAGACTACCACAGGGTCTCGTCGCAAGCCCGATGGTCTTTGACCATCGCGACCATCTTTTTGGCCACTCGCATAAGCTGTGGGTGACCACAGCTATGCGAGCGGCCGGGAGGCCGCTCCAAATTTAGCTGGGACGGCCCTGATTCAGACCGAGCACTCTGGTCAGAGCGTTCAGCTCTGAATCAGGCCCTCAGTTCAGTGTGATGCTGAATAGCTCCTGGGGCTATTCATTTCAGCGCGCTGTTAAGTCGGAGAATGCCAATCTCGCGACTTAACCTGGGTGTTTAGTCATGATAACTGGCATTCCCCAACTAAAGTGCGGGCCGCAATGCTGTTAGCACCATGCTAAACCGGCAAACAGTTGCGCACCTGGCACTATTTTCGGATTTCTTCTCACATCCCCAGGGGAACTTAGGTTTAGGCGGCAGGGATGGGGGGGTTAGGTTTAGGCACTTAGAGGGGGGATTAGGTTTAGGTACTGGGGGGGAGGATAGGGTTAGGCACCCCTAAGGGAGGGTTAGGATTAGGGGGTAGAATTAGGTTAGCTAATACTTACCTGAGGACAATCGGGATTTCCACTGCTGCCGATATGCTGGCGTCGGGATTCCGAACCACCGGACAATCATTCCGATTCCCCTGTGCAGTAAGGGATATCTAAACTTTTCGCACATGCACAGAAACAAAACATCGCTCAGCTGCGCAATTGTTGTCACTGCGTCCATCTCTGAATTACACCTTTGCTGCCTTGTGTTCAGTTCAGTTTTTGCATTAAATTCTGCACATATCAGACCAAACGCATTTTTCAGACAGCCGCCAGGAATGTGAAAATCCTCACACAGATGAGAAACTATAGTCACATAAACTCAGGCCTGGCATGCGCAAATCCTGCATTACTCCTGCTCTATGCAGATCAGCCACAGAGGCAGACATTGACGTGATTTAACATGAACGCTTAGGGGGATATTTACTAAAGTGAGAGTTTTTAGAAAAGGAGATGTTGCGCATAGCAACCAATCAGATTCTACTTAAGATTGATTTAATTAGCGGGCCCTAGCTGTTGTAGAACTACACATTCCAGCATGCTCTGCCACAATTTTGCTATTTGGCCATGCTAAAACTGTTGCAAAGCATGCTGGGATTCATAGTTCAACAACAGCTGGAGGACTGCTTATTGCCCACCCCTGTAATAAGATAATAGCTAGAATCTGATTAGTTGCTATGGGCAACATCACCACTTCTAAAAACTCTCACTTTACTAAATGTACCCCTTAGATAGAAATGCAGGATCCCATTTGTTGCCCAGCAATGCCCAGCCATGGCACCCGTACACACTGACTATTTAAAATTAAAATAAAATAAATTAAAATAATTTTCTCAGTCAAATAATATACATTTATGCTATGGAGAACAGGCTTACATTGGTGAGAGTCAGAGAGAATTATTTAGCAGTACAAGAACTGAATGTTGATAATTAATTAGCTTTGTCAAGAGCCTTCAGACACATGCCAGACCTATTCCTCCATTATCAGCCTAGTCATCTCTACAGTTTCCTTCTATCCGCCTCTTCTAAACTCTAAGTATATAACAAAGCGCTATACGTGTGTATATCCCTGCTCCTGCTTTATAAACAAGCCTGAGAACTTTCCTGCACTAAGGGGGAAAGAAAGGAACACAGACAGGTGCTGCTTCCATGGCGTAGAAAGCTTGGATTATTTATTATAAAGAATAAATAAGGGTCATGTAGCAGAATATGTTTAAAGCCGGCGAATGACAGCAGAAGATGTATAATGTATCTGTCCTCTTGCTGACTGGATCCTCAGAGGTGAACACACATCAAAAATCAGGACCTACCCCCAGCCAAGACCCTGACGCATTTCACCATGGGACTTAGGCCTGATTCAGAGCTGGACGCTCTGACCAGAGCGCTCGCTCTGAATCAGGGCCCACCTCCATAATTATGGAGCGTCCTCCTGGACGCTCGTATAGCTGTGGGTCACCACCCACAGCCTATACGAGCGTGCAGGATGATGGTCGCGATGGTCTTGACCATCGCGACTATCGCCAGTGCGAGCAGAAGCCTGCGGTTGAGTTTCTCAACCGCAAGGCCAGGAGTGATTTTGGCTCTATCACAGCCAAAATCACTCCCACTGACATCACTAGTGATGTCAGTGGGGCCGGCTTCTGACGGTAGGCGTTCCCTTGGGAATGCCTCCGTCTGGCAGGCACGCCCACCAAAGGGGGCATGCTGTCAATCAACATCAACAGCACGCCCCCTTTGATCAGACACAACGAGCGATGGAAAGTCCTTCGCTCGTCGCGTCTCGCGCATGCGCACGACGGAGCTCTCTCCGTCAAGCGCATGCGCAGTGCACACCATCGACCCACTTGCGAGCGGACAGCCGCTCGCGAGTGGGTCTGAATCAGGCCCTTAGTCAGTAGGGAAGGGAAGCTTGGGAAAACCAATAGATGGGCTTTCAGCGAATATATACATTTTTGCATATGTCTGTCCTATATTGAGATGGATAGAACTTGGCTGGATCTGTCTTTCCATGAAATAGGGCGTTTTGGGGCGTGAACTGGAAAGTGGCAAATTGATCGCACGTTAACGACTTGTGGGAGTGTCATGGGTGTGTATCAAAGGTTCCATGTGATTCCGAGCCGCGCATAAGGGGGAGGGCAGCCTGTTTCTGATGGATCTCCTTCCCCTGGTGAGGTGGGGGAGCTATGACGCTGTGACAAGTCCTCTTTACTGTAAATGTACCAAATTAGGGATGTATTGCTCTGTGCTTTCCAGCTGCTAAACAATTACGCTTACGTATCACAATTGTACTGTAACCCAAGGCAACCAGAGATGGGCTTTCATTAAAGAGACTGTTAAAAGTTGCAAGACTGTTAGCTCTCTGCACCATGGTATTAGACAAGAGCAAATGACCGGTTCCTATTATCAACACTTGTTTTTAAACAGTAATAAATCGTCTTTAAGTTTAACTGGTCAAAAAAAAAAAGACTCTCCCTTAGATGTGGATTCATTATACATTTTTATCAGAAAGGTGCAACAAAACTCCAACGCTGTACTGCATTACAGATCACACAAAATACACATCGCACATAAAAACACAACACGGGGCACGCAAAGGAGGAGCAGACCTGAGACAGAGGGCCCTGCTCGTGAGAGCTAATAGCTAGTCATAATTAGCATTAGTTACTGATATACAAGTATAATTAGTAAGAACAAAGCGGGGAGTGTAATGGGTCATGTACAGGCAATAGCGCTCACTTTCTGATGTCATGTGCTGATTTGTGTGCAGTATATTATATATAGGACGCCCATGGGTATGCATCTCACAATATAGCACTGTCAGCAGGGGTGCAAACTGCAAAGGTTTACATATTCTGATGCTAAGAGACCGGGGGATAGCAGCGATCTTACCTAAAAGCCAGTTGATGCACTCATACAATTTGTATTGCACCCACATGAAAAATAGAGATATGTTGTTTATGTCTTTTTAATCCATTCTTCCATGACTATATGTTGGTATAACGCTACGAGTTCTGATTGAATTCATTCCTTTGGCGATTTGTACCCCTTTCAGATATACAACCCGGGAAATTTCCTGCTCAGACCCAGGAACTTCTCCTGTGCAAATTCCCGGGTATTTGGTCAAGACCCCCCTTTCACACTAAAGTGTCTACCCGGGAAATTCCCTGGTAGACCACTTTCAGACAAGAGCAGGGTTTTTCTGCTTACCTGCCTCTTCTCTGCCGTCTGCTCCTCCTGGCCTATCACCTCTCTGGCTGATGATGATGATGTCATCATTCAGCAGCCAAAAGCCGGCCAATCGTAATGCAGTTTTTTTTTTTAATTATAATTTTTTTAACATTAATTTTAATTCCCTGGTGGTCCAGCGGGAGTGCGGGTGGCCCACTGTGGCACAGCCAGCCGGTGCTGGGGGTGGTGAGCAGCAGTGCTGAGCATCCTATAGGACGCTCTGCGCTGTCAGCTACATGCAAAAGCTGCTTGGTGCTGCCCAGGAGTAGTAAATTCCCGGGTAGCACCATTCAGACAGAAGCAGGGTAATTTCCAGGGACTTAAGTCCCGGGAAAAACCCTGGTCGATTGCAGGGTCGGCTACCTGGGAATGTGTTCCCGGGTAGGTACCTTTCACACAGACATGAGACCCGGGCATTTTGGCCGAGGCAGGCCAAAATCCCGGGAATCTCAGTATGTCTGAAAGGGGTATAAGAAAACGTATTATTATTCATGGAATATTGGTTGGACATTCCTGATTTATCTATAACTCACAAGATCGATGAGTAAAGTATAAAAATACCCCACAAACTAAGGGCCTGATTCAGACCCGGACGCTATTTGCGTCCGCATGCTGGCTATAAGGGGCCGGCAATTTAAATCATGTACTCGCACTGCATCGCGTAAAGCCGCCCACTAAGTAATAGCGAGCGGCCGCACTATGTGCTCGCACCTGTATAAAGACGCCCCTTTGCCACTCGCAACACACGTCATCTCCGGCAGTTGTAGGATTAATCAGGAACATCGAGAGCCATCGGAGCTGCTCGCAGCGCTTGAAGTAGCCTTTTCCCACCACAATACTGCGAGCAGTTCTGGCTAAAATACAACCCAGTCACGTGTGTAATGACGCTACTTTGCTAATTATGCACACCCATTAAACGCCGTTCTGACGGTCGGGCACGCCTGAGTTCGCACATCCACACCCCCGTTTTCAAGCACCTTCCCCTGTTACCACCCACAAACGGCGCTATCTGTCACTCAAAATAGTGGCCCGACTGCGGGCTACGAGTGAGCACTTTTCCATTGCAATGACTGATTCATGCATGCGCATTGTGACTCATACGCATTCGCAGATTGCAACAAATCGCTCAATGCGAGCGAGCGCAGCATACCGTCCGGGTCTGAATCAGGCCCTAAGTTTCATGGGGTAGTTGTATCTAGCCCTAGAGAGATACAGTTGAATTGTTGCCCATAGCTACCAATCAACTTCTAAGGGTCATTTCAAAGTCTGTGCTGAAGCTGATTGGTTGTTTTGGAGCAACTTCTCCACTTTATCGCTCTCCAAGTCTTGATACATCTACCCCTATAGGACACCACAGGATCTCCCCCACGGACACAATTATCACTCTGCCGTGTTATACTGGGAGGCTTTCCCCATTGGTAGCCTCTCAGTGTCGTAGGCCATGTTTTGTATGTTATTAGGGGGTCATTCAGACCCACTCGCGAGCGGCAGTACGCTCGCAAGTGGGTCGATGGTCCCCACTGCGCATGCGCACGACGGAGGGAGCTCTGTCGTGCGCATGCGCGAGACCCGGCGAGCGAAGGACTTTCCATTGCTCCGGGTCTCGCACCAAAGGGGGCGTGCTGTCGATGTTGAGTGACAGCACGCCCCCTTTGGTGGGCGTGCCGGGGGCGTGCCTGCCAGACGGAGGCATTCCCATGGGAACGCCTACCGTCTGAAGCCGGCCCCACTGACATCACTAGTGATGTCAGTGGGAGTGATTTTGGCTCTGATAGAGCCAAAATCACTCCTGGCCTTGCGGTTGAGAAACCCGACCACAGGGTTTCACTCGCAAGTCCGATGGTCGCGATGGTCAAGACCATCGCGACCATCTTGTTACACGCTCGTATATGCTGTGGGTGGTGACCCACAGCTATACGAGCGTCCAGGAGGACGCTCCATATTAATGGAGGAGGGCCCTGATTCAGAGCGAGCGCTCTGGTCAGAGCGTCCGGCTCTGAATCAGGCACTTAATTCCTAGGGGGTTTGATGGGAGACCCTCCCTCTCCTTCAGCTGCAGATTAAGGTGCACACCCCTTGGGGACGTTCTCAGTATCATATCTGCCGAATGCAGGCAACAGGTGCATGTCAGGTCCTCACTTATCTGATGGGACAATGATGATATGAAACACTACTACTGATAATAAGAATATAATATGGATATAATCCCAGTGCACAGCTATAGCCCCTCAGTAGAACATTAGATGTAGAACTCAGGGACATGGCGACGTATTGTACAGCACGGTTTATTTGTAACACAGATGAAATGCTATTTCTGGTTGTTTTCCCTTTGGAATCAGAATAAAGGTCACTATCTGGGACTCATGTTGTTCCCAGGAAAAGCTCAGTATCCTGTCTACAAAAGATGCTGTGTTCTGCGATGTTACTCAGTGGCACACACTTATATACTTCATCTGCCAGGCAATAATACATCTCTGCCACCATGCTATTTCTATCCGTGTATGAGTCACCCCATAGCTGGGGAATTCACAGGCATAAATTAAGGTATTTTTACTCTAAAAAAACAGAGCTTGCGTGAGTCTATACTGAGCGAATGTAAGAAAATATTACATAGAAGATATCCTGGATGTGGGGCAAATTCTTAGTACCCCAAGGCAAAATATTATTATTATTATTATCATCCTTTATTTAAATGATGCCATAAGTGTTCCAGAAATAGGACCTGATTCAGACCCACTCGTTAAGGCGCGATCGCTCGCTCTGAGCGATTTTTGGGCATCTGCGCATGCGTATAATTCGCAGTGCGCGTGCGCAAGCCATTCGTTTCAATCTGATTTTGGTTGCTCGTAAGCCACTATCAGGTCGCTGCTTTGAGTGACAGACAGCGCCGTTTGTGGGTGGTAACTGGGGAAGGTGCTTGTGAACGGGGGAGTGGATGTGCGAACGCAGGCATGTCAGGCCGCCAAAAAGCCGTTTAAAGGGCATGCATAATTAGCAAAGTAGCGTCATTGTACATGTCACCTGCAGGTATTTCAGCCAGCACTGATCACTGTGCTTGCGACAGGTCAAGGCAACCCCAATGGCTGCAAGCAGCTCCGATGGCTCATGATGGTTCCGATTAATCCTACAGTTCCCCCGAGATGACGTGTGTTGCGAGCGCACTTTGCTGTAGCTCGTTAAAACATAGTGGGCGTCCTTACGCGACGCAGTGCGAGCACTTCATTTAAATATCCGGCCCCTTTTTACAAGCGAGCGACTGCAACTTGCGAGCGGGTCTGAATGAGCTCCATAGTACATAAACAAAAAAGTGTACTAGAAACCAGTGACTTACAGTGCAATACAGTGCAGGACAAGGACACGGCTTATATACATTGCTACATTAGAGACCATGACACTCAAATAAGCAACAGGGTGTAATCAACCAAGTGTTAGGTGCCCTAGTGGGGAGTAAGGGGTAAATTTACTAAGTTGGGAGTTCTATTTAAGAAGTGGAGACGTTGCCCATAGCAACCAATCAGATTCTACTTCTCATTTATCTAGCACCTTCTAGAAGATAATACCTGGAATCTGATTGGTTGCTATGGGCAACATCACTTCTTAAATAGAACTCCAATCTTAGTAAATTTACCCCTAAGAAGTAGATGAATGTATTAATAAGCACGTCAGGAAAGAGGGCCCTGCTCGTAAGAGCTTACATTCTAAAGAGGAGGAGCAGACCAAGAGGCATGACACAGATGGGTTAGACAGGGAGGAAGGAGTATGTGGCAGAGGAGTTAGGATGAGAGCTGGAAGGCTGTGATGAAGTAGTGGGGTCTTGAGAGCCCGTTTGAAGATTTGTAGAGAGGTGGAGAGTCTGATGGGGAGAAGGAGAGAGTTCCAGAGGTAGGGAGCAGCATGGGCAAAGTCTTGGAGGCGGTAATTGGAGGAAGTAATCATTTGTTGAGTGTGTTGGGTTGGGCGGGAGTATGAAGGGAGATGAGGTCAGAGATGTAAATGGGAGAAGATTGGGTGAGGGCTTTCTAAGTGAGTGTAAAGCCGCCTATCCACTAGAAGACAGGCAAAAGACTGCACGATTACAACATTGTAATCGTGCAGTCGTTTGTCAGTCTGTGATGTGCCTACACTGAACGAGCAGTCGTTCAGTGTAGGCACAATCAATCATCTGCAAACATGCTGAACCTGACATTATCGTCGGGTTGACCAGCATGTTTGCACGATGATAGTCGTCTAAAAGACCAATTTTTGAAACAATCTGCAAACGATTTTCAAATGATTTTCAAACGATTATCGAATCATTATCAAACGATTATAGAACGATCGAACGATATCGTTCAATTGCTCATTTTAATCGTCTAGTGGATGGGCACCTTTAGAACCTTGAATTGGGTTCTGAAGGGGAGCCAGTGTAGGGCTTGCAGGAGAGGGGAGGCAGATGTAGAATGTTAGGAGAGGAAGATAAGACGAGCAGCAGCATTGAGGACAGATTGGAGAGGAGAGAGGTGGGAGACTGGGAGGCCAGATAGGAGGAGGTTACAGTAGTCCAATCTGGAGATGACGAGTCAGGGGATGAGAGTTTTAGCAGCACCCAGGGTGAGAAAGGGTCTGATATTGGAAATATATTTGAGATGGAAACGGCAGGACTGTGAGAGGTGCTGAATACGCGCACTACGGGGCTAGAGGTGATAGTTGTGCCATCAATTGATAATGAAATTGTGAGGGGTGAGGTTATTCAGGACGGTGAGAAGCTTAGTCTTAGACATGTTAAGTGGCAGAGAAAGTAGATCTGTGTATCATCAGCATAGAGATGATATTGGAGGTCAAAAGCACTGATGAGTTCACCTAGAGAGGACGTATACAGGGAGAATGGGAGAGGCCCAAGAACAGAACCTTGGGGGACACCTACCATTAGTGAAAATGGGGGAAAATGGTCACTAATTAGAATTCCGACTATCATTATTCATATAATATTCCCATCCGTTATACTAGATGTCAGGTTTCAGTGAATTCTTGAGTCTTATTACTATCAGCTAGTATCAGTGGTACCAAGAGTGTAACGCACCAGTGATTTTTTACCAGGGACCATTACGAAGGTGGTGGCCTTCTGTACTGGGTCCTAGCATAATACAGTGCATCCGGAAAGTATTCACAGCACTTCACTTTTTCCACATTTTGTTATGTTACAGCCTTATTCCAAAATGGAATAAATTCATTTTTGTCCTCAAAAATCTACACACAATACCCCATAATGACAACATGTAAAAAGTTTTTTTTAGATTTTTGCAAATTGAATAAAAAAAAAATCCTTTTGTTTCCCCTTGAAGAAGTCACTGGACAAAACACGTTAGGAGTAGCAGTCTCTTACCCCATGAACTTTGATTCCTTTTATCCAGATAAGCTAACACCCTCCTCTTATTTATTTATTACTTATTTATTGGTTTATTTATTTTCATTATGTCCACTTTGTATTGAATTTTATACAGTATTATTATCTTCTATGCATTTATTAGATTTTATTTATTGCTTGTAGATTAAATTATATATATTTTACATATCCCACTATTGCACTTTATTTTTCTAATCATTGCATTTCAATGATGTTTAATATTTTTTTAAATAAGGCTATTTTATGCACTAGCACTTTTATCAAACTAGTCGCCTGTGTGTCAATCACATTACTTTTTCATAATTATTTGTTAATTTAACACTATTAGCTCACTGTCATTGATTTAAGGCTGACACCCATTATTCTTGGGCAATTGTTGCTTGATTAATTATAGGTGTGATTGAATCTAATTTGATATTGATTCATCCACTATTGTGTGTACTGGCGCCGTAGCCACATATTATAGTCATATATATATATATATATATATATATATATATATATATATATATACAGCCAGGTGCATAAATATTGGGACATTGACAGAATTTTCATATTTTTGGCCTCTATTCACCACCACAATGGCTTTGAAATTAAACAAACAAGATGTGCTTTACCTGCAGACTTTCAGATTTAATTTGAGGGTAATTGCATCCAAATCAGGTGAACGGTGTAGGAATTACAACGGTTTCTATATGTGCCTCCCACTTTTTAAGGGGCCAAAAGTAATGGGACAAACTAAACAATCCTAAATCTAACTTTCACTTTTTAATACTTTGTTGCAAATCCTTTGCAGGCAATTACAGCCTGAAGTCTGGAACGCATAGACATCACCAGACGCTGGGTTTCATCCCTGGTGATGCTCTGCCAGGCCTCTACTGCAAATGTCTTCAGTTCCTGCTTGTTCTTGGGGCATTTTCCCTTCAGTTTTGTCTTCATCAAGTGAAATGCATGCTCAGTCGGATTCAGGTCAGGGGATTGACTTGGCCATTGCATAACATTCCACTTTTTAGCCTTAAAAAACTCTTTGGTTGCTTTTGCAGTATGCTTCGGGTCATTGTCCATCTGCGCTGTGAAGTGCCGTCCAATGAGTTCTGAAGCATTTAACTGAATATGAGCATATAATATTGCCCGAAACACTTCAGAATTCATTCTACTGCTTTTGTCAGCAGTCACATCATCAATAAATACAAGGGAACCAGTTCCATTGGCAGCCATACATGCCCACGCCATGACACTACCACCACCATGCTTCACTGATGAGGTGGTATGTTTTGGATCATGAGCAGTTCCTTTCCTTCTCTTCTCTTCCCATCACTCTGGTACAAGTTGATCTTTGTCTCATCTGTCCATAGGATGTTGTTCCAGAAATGTAATGGCTTTTTTAGATGTTGTTTGGCAAACTGTAATCTGGTCTTCCTTTTTTTGAGGCTCACCAATGGTTTACATCTTGTGGTGAACCCTCTATATTCACTCTTGTGAAATCATCTCTTGATTGTTGACTTTGATACATATACACCTACATCCTGGAGAGTGTTCTTGAGTTGGCTAACTGTTGTGAAGGGGTGTTTCTTCACCAGGGAAATAATTCTTCTGTCATCCACCACAGTTGTTTTCCGTGGTCTTCCGGGTCTTTTGGTGTTGCTGAGCTCTCCGGTGTGTTCTTTCTTTTTAAGAATGTTCCAAACAGTTGATTTGGCCACACCTAATGTTTTTGCTATCTCTCTGATGGGTTTGTTTAGATTTTTCTGCCTAATGATGGCTTGCTTCACTGATAGTGACAGCTCTTTGGATCTCATATTGAGAGTCGACAGCAACTGATTCCAAATGCAAATGTCACACCTAGAATCAACTCCAGACCTTTTACCTGCTTAATTGATAATGAAATAATGAGGGAATAGCCCACACCTGTCCATGAAATAGCTTTTGAGTTGATAGTCCCATTACTTTTGGCCCCTTAAAAAGTGGGAGGCACATATAGAAACCATTGTAATTCTTACACCGTTCACCTGATTTGGATGTAATTACCCTCAAATTAAACCTGAAAGTCTGCAGGTAAAGCACATCTTGTTTGTTTCATTTCAAAGCCATTGTGGTGGTGAATAGAGGCCAAAATATGAAAATTCTTTCAATGTCCCAATATTTATGCACCTGACTGTATATATATACAGGGAGGTCAGAAAATCCCTCCACAGTGACTCTGTGATAAGTGTGTGACAGACAGTGGAGGCTCCAGATGTGGGGCTGCAGCACAGTCCAAAATTCAAATAGTGGAACCACACCAACTGCCACATGCTGCCAATCCTCGCTGGCCGGGGCTCACTGGCAGTTGGTGTGGCTCCCCTATTTCAATTTTGGAATCTGCGCTGCATCTTCCACTGCAGGGACTTTTTTGATCTCTCTGTATAAGAGGACATCCTGCTTATTGAGACAAAAACAGCATAAAGAAGCTGGTAATTGGGCTCAGCTTTGAATAACCTTTGACATTCATTAATATTAATAATGAAAAAATTTACAAATAACTGATAAAAATTGTGATAACAATTTTAGGGGTCTATTTACTAAGCAGTGTTAGGAAACAGAGTGAAAAGTGATAAGGTGCCAGCCAATCAGCTCCCAACTGTCATTTTTCAAACACAGCCTGTGAGATGACAGTTGGGAGCTGATTGGCTGGCACCTTATCACTTTCTTATCACTTTTCACTGTCTCCTAACACTGCTTAGTAATTAGACCCCTTAATATTAAAAACATAGGTTCCCCGCCTCTGCATTTTCATTTATATGGAGTCTCCTAGGGAGCATCACTTAATATACATTGTCGCTACTCAGGGCCGACCTGAGCCTAAAGTTTTTGGTAAGCGAAGATACATTTTGGCGCCCCCTTGCTGAATTTGCACACTCTGAAGGTGCGTGCACCCGACAAAGGAAAGGGGTCTGGTCTCATAGGAAAAGCCATAATCACGAGTGCCAATCATGCTCGGTACATGCCCAGTGCTCTTGGAGCTGCTAGACATGCTCCCAGTCCCTTTCTCCAGTGAATAGATGCCGCATGCATGCACATGTCATCTATTCACCAATTCCCCCCCCCCCCCATCTCGAACACTTTGGGCCTGATTCAGAGCCGGACGCAATTAGCGCTCGCTCGTTCTGAAAATAGGGGTGGCTATTCAAATGAACCGTTCGCTGTTTGCGGTTGTTCACGCCTCTAGGTCTGAACGAGTGTACAAAACTTGCGGTCGTTTTTTGGGAAACTACGCCCCCTGGCCGCTCGCATCCTACGTCATGTCCGCTATTTATTAGATTAATCGAGTACATCGACCAGGGTATGAGCTGCTCGCTATTCTTGTGGTTGGTTTTTGCTACCACAATTTTGCGAGCAGTTCTGGCTATAAAATAACCCAGTGACGTGGTCAATGACGCTGCTGTATTAATTATACATACCCATAAAACGCCCGTTTTGACCTTTAAGCACGCCTGCGTTCTGATCTCCACTCCCCGTTTTCAAGCACCTTCCCCTGTTACCACCCACATACGCCTCATTCTGTCACTCAAATTAGCAGGCATTCGCTATTTTGCGAGCACATGAATTTCAACCGCAGTGACTTGTTCGCTCATGCGTATAACGAGCCGTACGCATGCGCAGTTGGGCAAACGTCGCTCGGAGCGAACGAACTGCCGCTTACGAGTGGCTCTGAATCAGGCCCTTTGTCTGCAAAATAGGGATGTTTGGGAGGCATGCTAAAGGAAAGGTCTCAAAATAAATGGGCGTTGTCACACAATAGTATCCCCAATTCACACTACATCACACAGTAGCACAATCTTATTCACATTACACCGCACATAGTGCCCTTGATTCACATTACACCATGTAGTAGTGTCCCTTATATATGTTCTGACACACAGTAGTGCCCCTTTTACACAATGCCAACATTTGTGTCCCTTATACACAATGCCCACAGTAGTAGTGCCCCTTATACACAATGCCCACAGTAGTAGTGCCCCTAATACAATGCCTACAGCAGTAGTGGCACTTATACATAATGCCCACAGCAGTGGTACCCCATCTGCAGTGCCGTCAGTAGTGGTGCCCCTTCTGCAATGCCCCCATTAGTAGTGGCCCCTAGTAATGCCCCCTGTAGTAGTGCCCCCAGTAGCCCCTGTAGAAGTGTCCCCAGTAGCCCCTATAGTAGTACCCCCAGTAGCCCCTGTAGTAGTATGCCCAGTAGCCCCTGTGCCCCTGTAGAAGTGCCCCCAGTAGCCCCTGTAGTAGTGCCCCAGTAGCCCCTGTAGTAGTGCCCCCAGTAGCCCCTGTAATAGTGCCCCCAGTAGCCCCTGTAGTAGTATGCCCAGTAGCCCCTGTGCCCCTGTAGAAGTGCCCCCAGTAGCCCCTGTAGTAGTGCCCCAGTAGCCCCTGTAGTAGTGCCCCAGTAGCCCCTGTAGAAGTGCCCCCAGTAGCCCCTGTAGTAGTGACCCAGTAGCCCCTGTAGTAGTGCCCCCAGTAGCCCCTGTAGTAGTGCCCCCAGTAGCCCCTGTAGTAGTATGCCCAGTAGCCCCTGTGCCCCTGTAGAAGTGCCCCCAGTAGCCCCTGTAGTAGTGCCCCAGTAGCCCCTGTAGTAGTGCCCCAGTAGCCCCTGTAGAAGTGCCCCCAGTAGCCCCTGTAGTAGTGCCCCCAGTAGCCCCTGTAGTAGTGCCCCCAGTAGTCCCTGTAGTAGTGCCCCCAGTAGCCCCTGTAGTAGTGCCCCCAGTAGTCCCGGTAGTAGTGCCCCCAGTAGTCCCTGTAGAAGTGCCCCCAGCAGCCCCTGTAGAAGTGCCCCCAGTAGCCCCTGTAGTAGTGCCCCAGTAGCCCCTGTAGTAGTGCCCCAGTAGCCCCTGTAGTAGTGCCCCCAGTAGCCCCTGTAGTAGTGCCCCAGTAGCCCCTGTAGTAGTGCCCCCAGTAGCCCCTGTTGTAGTGCCCCCAGTAGCCCCTGTAGTAGTGCCCCCAGTAGTCCCTGTAGTAGTGCCCCCAGTAGCCCCTGTAGTAGTGCCCCTGGTAATAGAGCCATGCAAAACACACAAAAAAAAAACAGTTTACTTACCTTAAGCCCCGATCCTGCGTCCGCTGCCATCCGCCACTCCTCGTTACTATGGGAGAGACGTCATGTTGTCTCTCACATAATGCCCATGGGAGAAGCCTAGCCGGAGCTCAGGAGTGAGCTCCGGCTGCCGCTGTGGGAGCCGGGCGCCCGCTGGTAAAATCTCAGCGGGTGCCCGGGAAATGGAGACTCCCTGCGGTGGCCGCGGGAAGGAGTGTGGCGCGAGGGGGGGGATGGGAAGGAGTGTGGCGCGAGGGGGGGGATGGGAAGGAGTGTGGGGCAGGGGGGACTGGCGGGGAAGGTGTGTGGCTGCGGCAGGAGGGTATTGTGGGGGTCCCCAACTCCCCAGGGATCCCTGGCCTGGGCTGACTAGCGGTCAGGAGTAATGCTTTGGCCGGGGAAACCGATGAAAGGTTTTTCTTGGCTGTGGCATTACGCCCCCGCTAAAAAGAGTTCTGTGCTGGTTTTGGAAAATTCAGGGGACCCCTACTCGTTTAGTCCTCTGATTTTCCATGACCAACTCTTAATATACAGGGGACCCCTACGCATTTTGTGCCCTGTATTTTTAGAACCAGGACAGGCTTTAGAAAGCCCGGGGATGGTAAGGCTTTGGTGGGGGGCTGCATGTCATTTTTTTTTAATACAGACAGAAGCCTTCACGGATCTCACTGATCTGTGATGGCTTCTCTAAAACTCGCACTTTTTAATGCTAGTCGCATTAAAAGGTGTCAGTTTACCTAGGGTAAAACTCGCCTAAACTCGCAAATGGATAAGCCTCGAGCTATTGAATTTGCGAGTAACAGCACAAACTCGCGCCTTTAAAAAATGCTAGAAAGTGCGAGTTTGTGCTGTTAGTTAAACAGAGACACCCTATTACAACTGGCCCATAGTGTTTATTACCAAGGTAATGGTAACATGGCAACAGCAGCAAATAAGCTGCTACTGTGTGTTTATGTTAATGCAGCGGCAGGTGGGCAAAATCACAGATGTGGGTACAAAGATGCTTTATAGGCAGAGCGTTAATTTACCTGCTGCAGAGCATGAACTATGGTCCCTGATGACGGGCTACAGCTTAAATGGTTTGAACAGAGGCCCTGATTCAGAGCCGGACGTTCTGACAGAGCGCTCGCTCTGAATCAGGGCCGGGCTATATTTTTTTTTAGAACGGCCCCCTGGCCGCTCGCATAGCTGTGGGTGACCACCCACAGCTATAGCGAGCGGCCAGGAAGATAGTTGGGGTTTCGACGAGACCCTTGTGGTAGGGTCTCGTTGCCACAAGTCCTGGAGTGCTTTCAGCTCTATCAGAGCCGAAGGCACTCCCACTGACATCACTTGTGATGCCAGTGGGGCCGGCCCCAGACGGTAGGCGTTCCGAGAGGAACTCTGGGCAGCCACGCCCCCGGCACGCCCACCAAAGGGGGCGTGCTGTCACTCACCATCGACAGCACACCCCCTTTGGTACGAGACCCATAGCGACGGCTTGGCCGTCGCTATCCAAGTCTCGCGCATGCGCATGACGGAGCTGGGTCCGTCGTGCGCATGTGCACTGGGCCAACATCAACCCACTTGTGAGCGCTCAGCGCTCAGCGCTCGCGCTTGCTCTGAATCAGGGTCGGGCTATATATTTTTTTAAATGGCCTCTTGGCCGCTCGCATAGCTGTGGGTGACTACCCACAGCTATAGCGAGCGGCCAGGAAGATGGTCGCGATGGTCAAGACCATCGCGACCATAGGGCTAGCGACGAGACCCTTGTGGTGGGGTCTCGTTGCCGCAAGCCCCAGAGAGATTTCGGCTCTAACAGAGCTGAAATCTCTCCCACTGACATCACTCGTGATGTCAGTGAGGCCACCCCCAAACGGAGGCGTTCACATGGGAATGCCTCCATTTGGGCAGCCACTCCCCCGGCCCGCCCACCAAAGGGGGCGTGCTGTCACTCAACATCGACAGCACACCCCCTTTGGTACGAGACCCGGCGCGACGGATTGCCCGTCGCTATCCGGATCTCGCGTATGCGCACAACGGAGCCGGCTCCGTCTTGTGCATGCGCTCTGGGCCACCATCGACCCGGTTGCGAGTGCTCAGTGCTTCCAACCGGATCTAAATCAGGCCCCAAGGGCCTGATTCAGAGCCGGACAGTCTCTTGAAGAGCTCTCGCTCTGAATCAGGGCATTATTTTTTTTTGTTTGTTGTGGCCTCCTGGCCGCTTGCTAAACTGTGGATGAGCACGCACAGCTTTTGCGAGTGGCCAGGTGATGGTCACAACCATCGCGACCATGGGGGTTGCGACGAGACTCTCGTCCGTCGCAAGCCCCAGAGAGCTTCCTTCTCTAACAGAGCAGCAAGCTGTCCACTGACATCACTGGTGATGTCAGTGGTGCCTCCCACAAATAGCAGGCGTTCCTTCGGGAATGCCTCCATTTGTGTAGCCACCCCCTCTACCCGCCTACAAAATGGGGTGAGCTGTCGATCAACATCAACAACCGCCCCTTTTGTAGTGAGCTCCAGAGTGATAGAAATTCTCTCTCGCTCCGGGGCTTGCGCATGCGCGTGCCGCGCGTGCGCAGTACCCCACCATCGACCCCTTGCGAGCGCTATGCGCTTGCGAGCGGGTCTGAAGCAGGCCCAGAGCCCCCTGGCTTTTATTCGCTAGATCTAGTACACATAGGTTTGCAGTATGTTATTGATACTATATTGTATCTGTCATTGCTCCCTCCATAGAACTCTCATTGCACCTTCATTCCACAGATCTTTAATTGCCTCCCCATATACAGTATACAGTATGTCATTACCCCCAATGTAACTATCTCATTGCCCCTTCCATTGCTCTCTCATTGCCCCTCAAGTCCACAAATTCCCTCCTAAATATACAGTTTCTGTCATTGCCCCCTCCATAGCTCTCTCATACCATCTCCTACAGCTCTCTCATTGCCCCCTCCAATACATAAATCTGTAACTGCCTCCTCCATATACAGTGTCTGATATTATCCCCTCCATATACAGTATCTGTCATTGCCTCCTCCATACACAGTATCTGCCATTGCCTCCTCCAAGTACAGTATCTGTCATTGCCTCCTCAATATACAGTATCTGTCATTGCCTCCTCCACACACAGTATCTGCCATTGCCTCCTCCAAGTACAGTATCTGCCATTGCCTCCTCCATGTACAGTATCTGCCATTGCCTCCTCCATATACAGTATCTGTCATTGCCTCCTCCATGTCTAGTATCTGCCATTGCCTCCTCCATGTACAATATCTGTCATTGCCTCCTCAATATACAGTATCTGTCATTGCCTCCTCCATGTACAGTATCTGCCATTACCTCGTCCATGTACAGTATCTGCCATTGCCTCCTCCAAGTACAGTATCTGTCATTGCCTCATCCAAGTACAATATCTGTCATTGCCTCCTCCATGTACAGTATCTGCCATTGCCTCCTCCATACACAGTATCTGCCATTGCCTCATCCATGTACAGTATCTGTCATTGCCTCCTCCATGTACAGTATCTGCCATTACCTCCTCCATACAGAGTATCTGCCATTGCCTCCTCCATATACAGTATCTGTCATTGCCTCCTCCATGTACAGTATCTGCCATTACCTCCTCCATACACAGTATCTGCCATTGCCTCCTCCATATACAGTATCTGCCATTGCCTCCTCCATGTACAGTTTCTGCCATTGCCTCCTCCATGTACAGTATGTCATTGCCTCCTCCATGTATAGTATCTGCCATTGCCTCCTCCATGTACAGTATCTGTCATTGCCTCCTCAATATACAGTATCTGTCATTGCCTCCTCCATGTACAGTATCTGCCATTGCCTCCTCCATGTACAGTATCTGTCATTGCCTCCTCCATGTACAGTATCTGTCATTGCCTCCTCCATGTACAGTATCTGGCATTGCCTCTTCCATACACAGTATCTGCCATTGCCTCCTCCATGTACAGTATCTGCCATTGCCTCCTCCATGTACAGTATCTGCCATTACCTCCTCCATACACAGTATCTGCCATTGCCTCCTCCATATACAGTATCTGTCATTGCCTCCTCCATGTACAGTATCTGCCATTACCTCCTCCATACACAGTATCTGCCATTGCCTCCTCCATATACAGTATCTGTCATTGCCTCCTCCATGTACAGTATCTGTCATTGCCTCCTCCATACACAGTATCTGTCATTGCCTCCTCCATGTACAGTATCTGTCATTGGCTCCTCCATGTACAGTATCTGCCATTGGCTCCTCCATGTACAGTATCTGTCATTGCCTCCTCCATGTACAGTATCTGTCTTTGCCTCCTCCTTATACAGTATCTGTCATTGCCCCCTCCATGTACAGTATCTGTCATTGCCTCCTCCATGAACAGTATATGTCATTGCCTCCTCCATGTACAGTATCTGTCATTGGCTCCTCCATATACAGTATCTGTCACTGCCTCCTCCATGCACAGTATCTGTCATTGCCTCCTCCATGTACAGTATCTGTCATTGCCTCCTCCATGTACAGTATCTGCCATTTCCTCCTCCTTATACAGTATCTGCCATTGGCTCCTCCATGTACAGTATCTGCCATTGGCTCCTCCATGTACAGTATCTGTCATTGCCTCCTCCATGTACAGTATCTGTCATTGCCTCCTCCTTGTACAGTATCAGTCATTGCCTCCTCCTTGTACAGTATCTGCCATTGGCTCCTCCATGTACAGTATCTGTCATTGCCTCCTCCATGTACAGTATCTGTCTTTGCCTCCTCCTTATACAGTATCTGTCATTGCCCCCTCCATGTACAGTATCTGTCATTGCCTCCTCCATGAACAGTATATGTCATTGCCTCCTCCATGTACAGTATCTGTCATTGGCTCCTCCATATACAGTATCTGTCACTGCCTCCTCCATGCACAGTATCTGTCATTGCCTCCTCCATGTACAGTATCTGTCATTGCCTCCTCCATGTACAGTATCTGCCATTTCCTCCTCCTTATACAGTATCTGCCATTGGCTCCTCCATGTACAGTATCTGCCATTGGCTCCTCCATGTACAGTATCTGTCATTGCCTCCTCCTTATACAGTATCTGCCATTGGCTCCTCCATGTACAGTATCTGCCATTTCCTCCTCCTTATACAGTATCTGCCATTGGCTCCTCCATGTACAGTATCTGCCATTGGCTCCTCCATGTACAGTATCTGCCATTTCCTCCTCCTTATACAGTATCTGCCATTGGCTCCTCCATGTACAGTATCTGCCATTGGCTCCTCCATGTACAGTATCTGTCATTGCCTCCTCCATGTACAGTATCTGTCATTGCCTCCTCCATGTACAGTATCTGTTATTGCCTCCTCCATGTACAGTATCTGTCATTGGCTCCTCCATATACAGTATCTGTCATTGCCTCCTCCATGTATAGTATCTGTCATTGGCTCCTCCATATATAGTATCTGTCATTGCCTCCTCCATGTACAGTATGTGTCATTGCCTCCTCCATATACAATATCTGTCATTGCCTCCTTCATATACTGTGTCAGACAGAATCCTTTCATGCCCCTATATATGACAGATAGAGCAACTTGGAAAAATATATATATTTCCTCTGCATCAAAGACTTCCAGCGCTCATCCTAACTCACTGCTCCTTCATCACTGTCTACCCCATCTGTGCCACCTCTGTCTGCCCCTCCTCTTTAGAATGTAAGCTCTCATGAGCAGGGCCCTCCTCTCTCATGTGGTTCTCCTTCCATTTACTTATACTATCATATACTCCCTACAATAGCGACAGACAAATCACAGGTGCACAACTCCAAATTACTGATAACCCATAGCTGCTCTTACCTTTCTTACTTTACATTTCACTTTTCTCATTATGGCGATGCCCTGGGGTGGCTCAGCTGCGCCAATTTAGTGGTGTCCTGCTCTCTGGATTTGAACCCTAGTATGTTGTTGACCTACCCTACAGAGGATACCTGGATATGGTGGGTAGGCCCATAACCTTGGCCATGATTATGCTAAAAACCTCTATTGATTGTAAAATGTTATTGCATAAAATGTATTTATATATAATCAGTAATTTGGAGTTGTGCACCTGTGATCTGTGTGTTTCTGCGCCTGCGAGAAGTTTCATCAGGTAGCACCTCCCATTATATATATTCAGGGTGTGCAGTCCAGGAACCTTTCCTATACCTCCCTACAATAGCACCTAACTCCTGGCTGCTACCGCCCTGCTGCTTATTTGAGTGTCATGATAGCGGATGTCATATCATGTACTTGTCCTCCATTGTTTTGTACTGTAAGTCACTGTTTTCTTGTTTTGCGCATTTGTTAGGCGTCGCGGAACCCTTGTGGAAACATAAAAATAAAGCATAATAATATTATTATGTAAATAGAAGTGTTCAAAGTAAGACCATGGGGGAGATGTACTAAGCCTTGGAGAGATATAAAGTGGAGAGAGATAAACCAATCAGCTCCTAACTGTCACTTTAAAGGCTGTGTTTGACATAATGACAGTAGTTGATTGGTTGGTACTTTATCTCTCTCCACTTCATTTCTCTGTAATGCTTAATACGTCTCCTCTTAATTATTAGGGGTATATTTACTAAAGTGAGAGATTTTAGAAGTAAGGATGTTGCCCATAGCAACCAGAGTCTAGCTATTATCTTCTAGAAGGTGCTAGTTAAATGATAAGTAGAATCTGATTGGTTGCTATGGGCAACATCTCCACTTCTAAAAACTCTCACTTTAGTAACTATAACCCATAGTTTGAACACTTCTATTTACATAATAATATATATGTTTCTATGTAGCTCTGTCTGGCATATGTAGGCAGGGGCGCCGAGGAGGGGGGGAGCGGGTACAGATTACCAAGATTAGGCCACGCCCCCTATTACCAGGGCCCGCCTTGGCTCTTGGCGGCTTTGTATGTAGGGGCATAAAGGGACTGTCTGGCATATGTAGGGGCATAAGGGGACTCTGTCTGGCAGAGTCCAGGAAATCTCTGTCAGTCCACAGAGATTTTGGCCTTGTTGCTCCCCCACATTAGGGCCGACATGCCTCAGTTTTGGCCATCGCGCCCACCCCCGCCCCGATATGGCAGCAAACTGTCATGCACGGTACGGGTCCGCTGCATGCCCAGATTCCGGAACATCAGGAATCTGCGTAAAAAGCTATCCTGCATCCTCTGCTAAATCAGGCCCTATATAGCTTATTCTGGTACAATGTCCTAGTGTATATCCACCCGTCATGTTCCAAACAGCCTAGAAGATGACAGGAGCAGATTGGTTGGTACTTTGGGGTCTATTTATTATCACTTAATTTCTACAAAAGCAGGTGAAAATGAACATTTTCACCTACAATTGTATAAATTAATTTATCGGGCCATTCATCAATAAGGTAAAGCTTATCTCCTGCTTACCTGTTTCTCCCGGAATGGCCCGCTGTCCCCATACACTAGTATCACAGATATCTCCTGCTTACCTTTCTCTCCCGGAATGGCCCGCTGTCCCCATACACTAGTATCACAGATATCTCCTGCTTACCTTTCTCTCCCGGAATGCCCCGCTGTCCCCATACACTAGTATCACTGATATCTCCTACTTACCTTTCTCTCCCGGAATGGCCCGATGTCCCCATACACTAGTATCATAGATATCTCCTGCTTACCTTCCTCTCCCGGAATGGCCCGCTGTCCCCATACACTAGCATCACAGATATCTCCTGCTTACCTTTCTCTCCCGGAATGGCCCGCTGTCCCCATACACTAGTATCACAGATATCTCCTGCTTACCTTTCTCTCCCGGAATGGCCCGCTGTCCCCATACACTAGCATCACAGATATCTCCTGCTTACCTTTCTCTCCCGGAATGGCCCGCTGTCCCCATACACTAGCATCACAGATATCTCCTGCTTACCTTCCTCTCCCGGAATGGCCGCTGTTCCCATACACTAGTATCACAGATATCTCCTGCTTACCTTTCTCTCCCGGAATGCCCCGCTGTCCCCATACACTAGTATCACTGATATCTCCTACTCACCTTTCTCTCCCGGAATGGCCCGATGTCCCCATACACTAGTATCATAGATATCTCCTGCTTATCTTCCTCTCCCGGAATGACCCACTATCCCCATACACTAGTATCACAGATATCTCCTGCTTACCTTTCTCTCCCGGAATGGCCCGCTGTCCCCATACACTAGTATCACAGATATCTCCTGCTTACCTTTCTCTCCCGGAATGCCCCGCTGTCCCCATACACTAGTATCACAGATATCTCCTACTTACCTTTCTCTCCCGGAATGGCCCGATGTCCCCATACACTAGTATCATAGATATCTCCTGCTTACCTTCCTCTCCCGGAATGGCCCGCTGTCCCCATACACTAGTATCACACATATATGCTACTTACCTTTCTCTCCCGGAATGGCCGCTGTCCCCATACACTAGTATCATAGATATCTCCTGCTTACCTTTCTCTCCCGGAATGGCCCGCTGTCCCCATACACTAGCATCACAGATATCTCCTGCTTACCTTTCTCTCCCGGAATGGCCCGCTGTCCCCATACACTAGCATCACAGATATCTCCTGCTTACCTTCCTCTCCCGGAATAGCCCGCTGTCCCCATACACTAGTATCACAGATATCTCCTGCTTACATTTCTCTCCTGGAATGGCCCGCTATCCCCATACACTAGTATCACAGATAACTACTGTTTACATTTCTCTCCTGGAATGGCCGCTGTTCCCATACACTAGTATCACAGATATCTCCTGCTTACATTTCTCTCCCGGATTGGCCCGCTGTCCCCATACACTAGTATCACAGATATCTCCTTCTTACCTTTCTCTCCCGGAATGGCCCTTGTCCCCATACACTAGTATCACAGATATCGCCTGCTTACCTTTCTCTCCCGGAATGGCCGCTGTCCCCATACAGTAGTATCACAGATATCTCCTGCTTACCTTCCTCTCCTGGAATGGCCCGCTGTCCCCATACACTAGTATCACAGATATCTCCTGCTTACCTTTCTCTCCCGGTATGGCCCTCTGTCCCCATACACTAGTATCATAGATATCTCCTGCTTACCTTTCTCTCCCGGAATGGCCCGCTGTCCCCATACACTAGCATCACAGATATCTCCTGCTTACCTTCCTCTCCCGGAATAGCCCGCTGTCCCCATACACTAGTATCACAGATATCTCCTGCTTACATTTCTCTCCTGGAATGGCCCGCTATCCCCATACACTAGTATCACAGATAACTCCTGTTTACATTTCTCTCCTGGAATGGCCGCTGTTCCCATACACTAGTATCACAGATATCTCCTGCTTACATTTCTCTCCCGGATTGGCCCGCTGTCCCCATACACTAGTATCACAGATATCTCCTTCTTACCTTTCTCTCCCGGAATGGCCCTTGTCCCCATACACTAGTATCACAGATATCGCCTGCTTACCTTTCTCTCCCGGAATGGCCGCTGTCCCCATACAGTAGTATCACAGATATCTCCTGCTTACCTTTCTCTCCTGGAATTGCCGCTGTTCCCATACACTAGTATCACAGATATCTCCTGCTCAACATCCCGATTTCAGTGGGACAGTACTGTCCCGCTGTTCCACCGAATTATGGGGACAGAATTCATCAAGCTTTGAAAATACAATATTTTCGGAGCTTGATTGCGGGAGCATTCACCATCATTAAATGACAATTGCTCTTGTGCTCTTGTGCGCATGTGTGCCCTGTAGGTCACGCATTCTCACTTGTCTCACTGCTGAGAAAGGATCAGTGAAGCCGCTCGCAGAGATGGCTGATTTTTGCGGCGAGTTAGTATGTTAATTATCAGGGTCCGAACCGATAATTAACATAGACCTCTTTATCTCTCTCCAAGCTTTGATACATCTGCCCATAAATCTGTAAATAAAATAAAAAGTCATTGTTTTTGTTTTTGTCATCACCTAATTCACGTTCATTGCCATTAGGTCTTTCTGCAAGTTAATCATGAATCAATATAATGTATTATTAATGTAAAGTGTAACATCCCTATGATGATATAAAGCAGACAGCAGGCAAGGTGAGAGGAGCATCAATGCACCCTGACACTCTCCTATCCACACACTGAGAACGTAGACTCATCAGCAACCTTCTGGTCCCGAGTCCCTCGACTTGCTTTTAGGTCAGCAGGTCTCACATAATTTTAATAAGTATCACAGCAGTGGTGCTGGCACAGGTGGTAACCCAGCAGCATCGCAGATGTGATGCGTCACTGCTGGGAGCTGGGTACAGATGCCGCCACTGGGGGAGCTGGAGTTTGGTGGTCCTGGTGTCCATCAGCACTGGCATCATTTGTGGTCGCTCCCCCCGCATCGCTGCTGGCTACGTCATTGCCCCCTCCATTGCAAGGGGCGCCAGGTGGGAGCGGGTACTGTCTATCAGGGTCTGGGCTTGTTGGAGGGGTCATGCCACTCCTCCCATATTTGGCCACACCCCCAGTACCCGGGCTTTTGTCATCAGCCAATGGCCCTGTCCATTGCTTTCTTATTGCCTCCTCCAATCCATAGACCCCTCCATATTAAAGGGGAGATGTATGATGTCTTGGAAAGTGATAAAGTGAAAAAGTTGCCCAAAGCAACGAATCAGCTTCTATGGGGTAAATTTACTAAGAGTCGAGTTTTGTTCTTTTAATAACTCGATTGGCTCGCCGAATCTCGGGCGAATTTCCCGTTTTTCATCTCGCAAAAGCTACTAAGAAGTGAGTTTAGCTGAAAGTGAGTTTTCCGATGGTGAAGTAGATCGAGATTTCTTCCCCTAGTTGCGAGTTTAGAGGAGATTACTCACCCGAGATTGCAGTGTTTTCTCTCTGCAAATCTCTCCTGAGCTAGCAGCCTGCACATATCAGTGAGATATATCAGTGAGATATGTGAAAGCTGCTTGTTTTGTACCTGTAAAAAAATGGGTTAAATGTTTTTAAAAAAATTACATCGGATTCCCCCCCAAAAGCATAACCAGCCCCGGACTGGTCAGCCAGTCCTGGTTCCAAAAATGACAGGGAACAAAACGAGTAGGGTTCCCTCATAATTTAGTAACCAGCACTTGGTTGAAGGGATAGTGCTGGTTTTAAATATAGGGGGGAAAACTTGCATAGGGGTCCCCCTATGTTTAAAACCAGCAAAGGACCCAAACTGACCAGGGTGTAATGCCACAGCCAGGAAACCCTATTACCGGGTCTCCATGGCCAAAGTATTAACACACCAAGCCTGTCAGGCCAAGCCGGGGATCTCAGGGGAGGTAGGGACACCCCAAGAAGGGGTCCCCCTCTCCCAAAACCCCAGGCTAGATCTGAAGCCCAGGGCTCTTCCCCGCACCCCTGGGCTGTGGGTACGGGGGTAATAAAGTGTTAAATAGTAGTAAACTATTGTATTTTACAGTGGAACTACAAGTGCCAGCATGCCTGCCCTTTAGGACTTGTGGAACTACAAGTGCCAGCAGGTGGCCAGCACCTGTACCTCCACTGTAAAATAAATAGTTAAATAAAGACACAACACACACACACCGTAGATAGTATAAATTTCTTACACACATACTTACCTGCTGCCAGATGTTCACATCCACTTGTCCTATGTAGAAATATGTTTGGAGTACCTGAAAAAAAGATCCTATACTCACCTCCATCCTCGCGCTGGTCTCATTAGCATCCAGGGGGGTCTTTGCAAAAAAACAAACCGGTACCAGATCCATATACTTACCATTAGCCGTGTATGTGTGTGACCACATACACCGCTAACTGGCTCCCGACTGATCAGTGAGAACTGTCAGGAGCCGGCAGCCAATCAGCGGCCGCTAACTGTAGAGCATTTGCTGATTGGCTCCGGCTCCTGACTCACTGACCAGCCCACGTGAGAACTGTCAGGAGCCAGAGCCAATCAGCAAATGCTCTACAGTTAGTGGCCGCTGATTGGATATCATCAGCCCCACTACAGAATCCCGACACCTGGCATACCGAACAAAGGTATGCCGGGTGTCTCTGTGTCTAGCCGCGGAGGGGGAGGGTTAGGTTTAGGAACCCCCGGGGGGAATTAGGGTCAGGCACCCCCCCGGGGGGGTTAGATTAGGGGAAGGGGGATAGGCTTAGGCACTACTAGGGGGGTTAGGTACCCCCTGGGAGGGTTAGGTTTAGGGTGCGGGGATGGGGGTTAGGTTTAGGCACTAACGGGGGGAGGTTAGGGTTAGGCACTAGGGAAGGAGGTTAGGGTTAGGCAACCCTAAGGGAGGGTTAGGGGGGAAGTGGGGAGGGTTAGGGTACTTACCTTCAGCTGTCAGGATTTCGACCCACCGGGCTGCCACTGTCGGTATTTGACCCGGCGGCATTACATACCGATTTACTCCATTTTCTCTCTTCACGGCTTTATGCATCTCCCCCCAAGTATCTGTCATCCCCAGTGGCGTAACTAGGGTCTGCGGAGCCCAGGGCAAGTTTCAGATTGGCGCGCCCCCCCCCACACACTAGAAATATATCTTGCACGCCGTAAAAATATGGGTGTGGTCACCTACCAGAAGGGGCGTGGCTACTGAATATGGGGCGTGCCAACATGACACGACACCCATATTTTGGCACATTCCTTTACATTCCATGTGCACCTTACCTCTGCGGTGGTTTCTCACAACGTGGAACCTCTGAAGAAATGTATCCTCCCTGGGATGATGGCGTCTTCAGTCGGTATTCACTATTCATGTAGGTCACATCGTCCGGAAGATGCCTGTTCGTGTGGAAATAATAACAAAGTCATCATCATACAACAGCGGTTCAACCAGCCTCGTGCCTCCTGTGTAACTTCCTTTCCCCTGCGTCTCTCAGCCACACCATCATCCCACTGCATCATCCGTCAGCCACACCATAGCCTCCCCCCTGTGTCGTCTCACAGCACACCATCACCGCCACCCTGTGTCGTCTCACAGCACACCATCACCGCCACCCTGTGTCAACTCTCAGCACACCATCATCTCCCCCCTGCCTCATCTCTCAACATACCGTCACCTCCCCCTCCTGCATCGTCTCTCAATCAGGCGATCAGCTCCCTCCCTGCGTCGTCTCTCAATCAGGCGATCAGTTACCCCCTGCGTCATCTCTCAGTCAGGCGATCAGCTCCCTCCCTGCGTCGTCTCTCAGTCAGGCGATCAGCTCCCTCCCTGCGTCGTCTCTCAATCAGACGATCAGCTCCCTCCCTGCGTCGTCTCTCAGTCAGACGATCAGCTCCCTCCCTGCGTCGTCTCTCAGTCACACCACCATCTTCCCCTCGCGTTCTCTCTCAGGACAGACACACTGACACAGATATATATACACACACACACAGACACATGTATACACACACACATATATATATATATACATATACACACACACTGACATATACACACTGACATATATTCACAATGACACATATACACACACACACTGACATATACACATACATACACACTGACATATACACATACAGTACATACTGACACAAACACACTCAGGGCCGTAGGGAGGGTGGTGCGGCCGGTGCCTCCGCACAGGGCGGAATCCTCTAGCGGCACTGGCCACGAACTGCCCGACTCCGGAGAGGTCTGCAGAAAGTGACCTGCAGTGCTGCGCGGCGCACACCAGCGATGCCGGCGAAGATCCCCGCCCTCCACCCACCTCCGAGAGGAAAAGGTAAGCGCTCAGGGGAAGGAGGGGGGTGGGGGTAAGCGAGAGGGGCGGAAGTGCAGCACAGGGCGCACTGCCGTCCTGCTACGGTGCTGCACACACTGACATATACACACACTGACACATATACACACACACTGACACATATACACACACACACACTGACATATACACACTGACATATACACATACAGTACATACTGACACATATACACACACTGACACATATATACACACACACTGACATATACACATACACACTGACATATACACATACAGTACATACTGACACATATACACACACTGACACACACAGACACACACACTGACATATACACATACATACACACTGACATATCCACATACAGTACATACTGACACATATACACACACTGACACACACAGACACACACTGACACAGACACATACATACAGACACACACAGACACATACACACACTGACACAGATACACACTAACACAGATACACACACGGTGACACAGATACACACACGCTGACACAGATACACACACACTGACACAGATACACACACACGGTGACACAATTACACCCACGCTGACACAGATACACACACACTGACACAGATACATACATGCTGACACAGATACACACATGCTGACACAGATACACATATGCTGACACCGATACACACGCTGACAGTAACAGATACACACATGCTGACACCGATACACACGCTGACACGTATATACACACATGCTGACACAGATACACACATGCTGACACAGATACATACATGCTGACACCGATACACACGCTGACACGTATATACACACATGCTGACACAGATACATACATGCTGACACATATATACACACATGCTGACACATAAATACATGCTGACACATGCACACACATGCTGACACATGCACACACATGCTGACACCGATACACACGCTGACACGTATATACACACATGCTGACACAGATACATACATGCTGACAGTAACAGATACACAAATGCTGACACAGAAACACACATGCTGACACAGATACATACATGCTGACACCGATACACACGCTGACACGTATATACACACATGCTGACACAGATACATACATGCTGACACATATATACACACATGCTGACACATAAATACATGCTGACACATGCACACACATGCTGACACATGCACACACATGCTGACAGATACACACATGCTGACACAGATACATACATGCTGACAGTAACACAGATACACACATGCTGACACAAATACATACATGCTTACACATGCACACACATGCTGACAGATACACACATGCTGACACAGATACATTCAGTACATGCTGACAGTAACACAGATACACACATACAGACACATGCACACACATGCTGACACAGATACACACATGCTGACACAGATACATAAAGTACATGCTGACAATAACACAGATACACACATGCTGACACATGCACACACATGCTGACATAGATACACACATGCTGACACATATATACACATGCTGACACAGATACACACATGCTGACAGTAACACAGATACACACATGCTGACACAGATACACACATGCTGACAGTAACACAGATACACATATGCTGACACAGATACACACATGCTGACACAGATACATACATGCTGACACAGATACATACATGCTGCCACAGATACACACATGCACATGCTGAAACAGATACACACGCTGACACATATATACAAATGCTGATGCATATACACACATGCTGACATGCTGCTCCCCCATCCCACCCCCCCCCCCCAATACTGACCAGTGGTGAAGCTGCAGAGCGCTGGGGATGGAGAACTGTCACTATCCGTGTCCCCCGGCGCCGGCAGCAGCTCTCAGCCTCTCAGGGTCAGCATGCTGCAGAATACCAGGAGGACTGCCTTGGAGGGGCTGCGTGTCTCTGCTGCAGCTCCCCCTACAGTCAGCACCAGCAGCTTGCTGCTGTAGTCACTCACTATACACTGTACTGTGTACAGTAGTAGATTTTGTCAGGGGAAGCGGGGGTGGGGGAGCGGAGAGCAGGCGGAGCGGGGGGGGGAGCGGAGAGCGGGCGGAGCGGGTAACAATGCCCTGGATGGCGCCCCCCTCTGCTGGGCCTGCCACGTCACCCAGGGCACAAGCCCCGCTCGACCCCCCCCTAGATACGCCACTGGTCATCCCCCATAGCTCTCTCATTCCCCCTCTATAGCTCCCTCATTGCCTCTTACATTGGTTGTGACAAGCCTCCCTGCTGCCGCCTCTCTACGCGCTCCTCCTGTCATGCTCAGGCAGGAAAGGTAGAGAACACAGAGACTTCCTCTGAGCATGGGCTCCCAGTTGGGGGGTTGCTGCTGTCCGACATCTCCTTGGATCACTAGAACAACAATCTAAGGGGTCACATTAGCTATCACTAACTGTAGAGCGGATGCTGATTGGCTCCAGCTGACAGTTCCCACGTGGGCTGGTCAGTGAGTCAGGAGCCGGAGCCAATCAGCACCCTAGATTGTAAGCTCCTAGGAGCAGGGTCCTCCTCCCTACTGTCTCACAGCCTTCTTCTCTAACACTTCATTGACAGCCTTCACCTTCCCAGCTGTATAGTGTATGGAGAATTGTGTTGCTAATTGTTACTTGTGCTCTGTTTATATTTTGGTTACTGTATTGTAATGTAATGTTCTGTGTACTCTGCGCCTGATTCAGACCCGATCACAAGCGCTGAGCACTCGCAACCGGGTCGATGGTGGCCCAGAGCGCATGCGCACGACGGAGCCGGCTCCGTCGTGCGCTTGCGCGAGACCCGGATAGTGACAGGCAATCTGTCACTCCAGGTCTCGCACCAAAGGGGGCATGCTGTCGATGTTGAGTGACAGCACGCCCCCTTTGGTGGGCGTGCCGGGGGCGTGGCTGCCCAGACGGAGGCGTTCCCATGGGAACGCCTACCGTTTGGGGCCGGGCCCACTGACATCACAAGTGATGTCAGTGGGAGTGCTCTCAGCTCTGATAGAGCCGAAAGCACTCTAGGGCTTGTGGCAACGAGACCCTACCACAAGGGTCTCGTCGCAAGCCCAACGGTCGCGATGGTCATGACCATCGCGACCATCTTCCTGGCTGCTCGCTATAGCTGTGGGTGGTCACCCACAGCTATACGAGCGGCCAGGAGGTCGCTCTAAAAATCCAGAAGGCCAGCCCTGAATCAGGGCCTATGTACGGTGCTGCCGACCACTTGTGGCGCCCTATAAATAAAATGTAATAATAATAGCTATCAAGTGTCACCTTCCCTGTCACTCACGCCACTCCACACAAGGTGACCAGGGCCCAAGCCTCAGCAGCCCCCTCCATAGTAAAACAGAACAATGTACTTTATCCTTATTTCATATGAAAATGTATATTTTTATCTTTAGTTGTTCCATAAAGACCATAGAACTGTAAAACACCCACCTTGAAATGGTCCTTGGATTTGATAGGTGGACTTGCCGGCAGTTTACATTCCTGCACGTGTGCTGCTGCTGCTATGTATGAAGGCCAGTTTATACACAGCCACAGATTAATATGTAGCTCTGTAGCAGAGTTAAATCAACCGAGGGAAAAATCCAGGTCATTGGCCAGTCGGAAAAAAAAAATAAATGAAACACTCCCAGCAAATTTTTCTCCTCTATAAATAGCATGAAATGAACGTAAAAGCAGCAAAGCTGTAACAACACAGGCGGCCATAGGAAATAATGAAGGCACGTAAGGTCTGCAGTATCTGATCACATACAGAGAACCGTACACAGTATATTAATCAATGTTGGCATATATATTCTGTATATACACAACTGGCCTCGGTGTCCATATCAGGATGGCATGCACAACTCCAAACAAGAGACAGGCACTCAGAGGCACGATTTAGATGCACAAAGAAAAGTGTATTAAAGACTTCAACGTTTCACCAGCCCCTTCGTCAGGACACACAATCCAAACAACATGTAATGTACACTTACCCACCATAAAGAACCCCGGTACCTGCGTCCGCCGCCAGTCACATCCAGCCGCATACATTGTGGAGCTCAGGGTGAAAGTTCCCAGTTGCGCCCCCCCCCCCCAAAAAAAAACAAAACTTTTTTTAGATGGTGACCCTCTTCGTGTGCTGAAAACACCCCCAATTCATCACACTGTGGGGCGTGCCCAGCACTTACGAAGGTGCTGGGCTTCCCCCAAGCTCTCCCCTTGTGGCGATTAATTGCCATGTGTAGTAATGCGCCTTACACAGTATGTCTTACACAGTAATGCCCTTTATAACACATTATGCCACATGCAGTAATGCCCTTTATAACACATTATACCACACGCAGTAATGCCCTTTATAACACATTATGCCCATGCAGTAATGGCCTTTATAACACATTATGCCACATGCAGTAATGGCCTTTATAACGCATTCCCTTTATAATACATTATCCCCAATTCAAATTACACCACACAGTAGTCCCTTATTCATGTTATGACACACGGTGGTGCCCCTTTTACACAATGCCCAAATGAGTGCCCCTTATACACAAGGCCCACAGTAGTAGTGCCCCTTATACAATGCCCACAGCAGTGGTGCCCCTTACACAATGGCCCCGGTAGTGGTGCCCTCCATGCAGTGCCCTCATTAGTAGTGCCCGCAGTGTTAATGTCCCATTGGTAATGCCCCCAATAGTAGTGCCCACAGTAGTAATGCCCCCAGGGGCGTTTCTAGAGAGGAGGGGGACCGTGTGCAGTCTCCGATACACGTTCCCCTCCTCTCCGCCCGGTGGCCGGCAGCACACTGAGCAGTGCGCGGCCAGCGCCGGAGTTATAGACTCTGGGCACTAGAGTGTGCCCAGAGTCTATAGTGTATGCACAGATCACCAGGAAAATGGCCGCGGCAGCCATTTTTCAGTCGTTTTAAAGCACTGGACCCCCGCGCCGACGTGGGACTCCGGAGAGGTAAGTAATATTATGGGTGCAAGGTGTACGGTGCGGGGCCCCCCTGGACCCAGGGGCCTGTGTTGCCCGCTCACCCTGCACCCATTATAGATACACCCCTGAATGCCCCCTATAGTAGTGCCCACAGTAGTAATGCCCACATTACTAGTGCCCCCAGTAGGAATGCCCCCTATAGTAGTGCCCACAGTTGTAATGCCCCCATTAGTAATGCCCCCTATAGTAGTGTCTCCTGTAGTAATGCCCACTATAGTAATGCCCCATTAGTAGTGCCCCCAGTAGTAATGCCCCCTATAGAAGTGCCTCCAGTAGTTATGTCCCCATTAGTAATGCCCCATGTTGTAATGCCCCCAGTAGTAATGCCCTCCTATAGTCATGTCCCCTATAGTTGTGCCCCCAGTAGTAAAAGCTCCCTATAGCCATGTCCCCAGTATTAATGCCCCCCTATAGCCATACCCCCTATAGTAATCCCCCCTATAGCCATGCCCCCAGTAGTAATGCCCCCTATAGCCATGCCCCCAGTTGTAAAGCCCCCCTATAGTAATCCCCCCTATAGCCATGCCCCCAGTAGTAAAGCCCCCTCTAGCCATGCCCCCAGTAGTAATGCCACCAGTAGTAATTCCCCCCTATAGCCATGCCCCCAGTAGCAATGCCACCAGTAGTAATCAACCCCTATAGCTATGCCCCCAGTAATAATGCCCCCCTATAGCCATGCCCTCAGTAGTAATGCCCCCAGTGCTGGTGCTTCTGAAAAAAAAATACAATTAAAATATAAACACATTACTTACCTTAAGCCCCGCTCCTGCGTCCGCTGCCGTCTGGTCCGATCGGGGCTCCACCATGGATCTATGGGAGAGATGTCATTACGTCATGACGTCCCTCCCATAGTGCTCTCTGCGGGAGCCGGAGCTCCGGAGTGAGCTCCAGCTTTCAGGTGCCGCTGCAGGGAGGGAGCAGTTGCTGAATGTAGAAAATGCCCGTAAATTTTATGGGCCACAGAAAGCACAAATCTAGAGGAGAGTAAAGTGGGGTGAGCCATTTTGCTTTCACATCCCTGAGTTTTTTAAACAGGTTGACACCGGTGTGCCTCTTAGTGAAGCCGGTAATACAGAGAGTAGCTTGCCTGTGAATGAGCTGCCGTTGTGTGTTAGATGATGCTGATGAAAGCGATACACCCACCCAGTGGGTTGTCACAGTCTAGTAATCTTTCGTTTGACCAGTACCGCTTGTCCTCATATCTGTAGTTAAGTGGATAGTCAATACAATGGAATTTTTTAGACCAAGACTAACTTTTTGTTTAACATCCCATTGCAGGTGAGAAATTGCTGTTCTGGAAAAATAGAATTAAGATTAAATTTGGTAGCAGGGACACATGACCTCAACTAATTGGCTAAAATCAGATGCTTAGATGCTGGATATTGGAAGCAGATCTAATGCTAACATAGCCGTCATGGCTTCAATTATCCACTGTGCAACAGGATGGTGGCTGTCATACTTATACCCTCTTGCAACTACACATTTTCTTGGTCTTCTTCTATGATGAAGATTCATCCCCAGCAGCAGCAGCCCTAGCACGCAAGGATTCTGCTTGGGTATTGTGGTTTGAATTAGGGGAACCAGTTTGCCTTTGCAAATTGATTGTAGGAGGACTATCTCTGATCGTTAATGAGGAGGTGGATGATGAAGGTGTTTGCTGTGGAGATTGCATGTTCTGGTATTTATCCATACTGCTAGTAGCTGATGCTGGACTGCTCATATATAATTTTCCAGATTGTAATAAACATCCCTACTGCTACTTACTTTGGCACTGCAAATGCCACAGATGCCTTAAAAAATGTTGTCAGGATTTGGGTAAAAAAATGTCCACATGGATGTGTTATGAATTGGAGGTATAGACAAGGAGAGTTATGCTGTTACAGCCTTGAGGCAGGTGACCTTGGCTGATTGTGGCCTGTGGGCTATAAAGAAAGATGCGGCCTTTGGGCCGTGTAGCAGCCTTGAGGGTTGGAAACCTTGGCTGGTTGCGGCCTGTGGGCCGTAAGCAAGATGTGGCCTTTAGTCCGTATAGCAGCCTTGAGGGCTAACAACCTTGGCTGGTTGCGGCCTGTGGGTCGGGAGTAAGATGTGGCCTCTGGCCTGTGTAGCAGCCTTGAGGGCTGGAAACCTTGGCTGGTTGCGGCCTGTGGGGCGTAAGCAAGATGCGGCCTTTGGGCCGTCTAGCAGCCTTGAGGGCTGGAAACCTTGGCTGGTTGCAGCCTGTGGGCCATGAGTAAGATGTGGCCTCTGGGCCGTGTAGCAGCCTTGAGGGCTGATATGTCTTGGCTGGTTGTGGCCTGTGGCCATGAACAAGACAAGGCCTTTGGGCCATGTAGCAGCCTTGAGGGCTGGTATGCCTTGGCTGGTTGCGGCCTGTGGCCGTGAACAAGATGTGGCCTTTGGGCCATGTAGCAGGGCTATGAACAGATAAGGTCTTTGGGCTATGTAGCAGGCTTTAGGGCTGGTATGCCTTGGCTGGTTGTTATTGAAGGTAACCTAGTGTCGCCGGGTTGACATTAGTGATGCTACACTGGAGATGTACTTAGGATGCTGGATTGCGACCTGTGCGACCTGTGCCGCCGGGTTGACTTGACACAAGCGTTAGTACGCTGAGTTGCTTACTTAGGACACTGAGGTGTGGCCTGTGTCGCCGGGTTGACACAAGCTATGGTACACTAGGTTGCATACTTAGAACGCTGAGATTTGACCTGTGCTGCCGGGTTGACACAAGCCACTGGATGCTGGTTTGCACACTCAGGACTGCAAGTGCACTCAGTGCCACCTGGATGACACACATGGCAGAGGGCTGGAATGCGCACCATGCCGCCTAGATGACACAAGTTGCAGGTAGCAGAAATTATGCAGACCGTGCCGCCTCGATGGTACAATGGCAGGCAAGAAATAAAGCTGACAGGATCACTGGAACTCGACTGTAAACAACAGGAGACTGACCACAACCGTGAAATGCTATCACCGGCATCGGAGCAGCGCTCACACCAGGAGGAAATAGATGCAGGAGCCAATCAAGATCAATCCCTTCATGATGGACAGGAGCTAGGAGGAGTTTCAGTGAATCCTCACCCGGTGTTCGTCTCAACCTGCGTTCGCAGTCCGGTGGCTTGTGACAGGATGAAGTGGCTATTTTGGTCTTTTGTCCAGGCATGACAATTCCCTTCTTATTGGCATGAACTGCTACCACTGGTGTCTGACATACTTCACACAAACAACATCATACTCCTGAATTTTATCACCTTATTATTGTCCAACACATTCATCAACATCCTCATCCTGTTGCTCTTCCAAAGTAGCATCCTCAATTTCTATGTCTAAACCATCATCATTGCTTTTACTACTACTCATCCTCACATTTGCAGAAAGTTGGAAAAGAGGCTTCTCTTTTCCAGCGTTAGAATCAATATGTCAGACTCACATATAGCACTTGTAGACACCATTAGACTCTCCTCAGGGAAGAGTGGCATCACTAGGAGGATGCGGGGGATGTGTACTGCCCCAGTTGTCATCCACCAAGGGTGACTGGGAGCCAGGCATTGCACTGTTATATTATTGTGTAGTGCCCGACTCCTGGTCACTGAGAAGGAGCCAGCAGTGCAGGGAGAGTTTCTGGGGGCAGCCCATCTCCAGGAGTACTGGGTACAGCCCTAAAGTGATGCCCCTTCCCAGAAAGATCACACCCTCTTTTTGGACAGTTTGTTTTCCGCACCGGGTGTCACCGACCCCAGTACCGCCACTGTCTGCGAAGTTTGTGAACACACATTTTGTTCTTCAGCCTTAGGGTGGACTTCAATTATCGGGAGAGAAAAAGGGAGGCAGCCTCAGACTTTATTGCCTGAGGCTATTCAATTAGACTCCCATTTTATCCCGATACCTGTGCTAACGCCTATTAAATGAACAAATTAGTGTGCGATAACTCAGGTTATCGGGCGTTAACACTGGAATCCGTGAAAAGTTCACGGATTTGGGTGGTAAGTGGTTGTTATCCCCTGATAACAGCACACTTATCGGGGATTTCTTTTTGGGTACCGAAAAGACCCAAAAAATAAATCCCCTTTAAGTGGGGCTAATTGAATAGCACTCATCGATCAACTAGCCCGCGTATAAATATAATTATTATCAATGGATTATGATAGGATAAGTCCTGGTGTGTCTCAGAATGTAGACTGTCAGCTCCAATGGAGCAGGGATGATGTGGATGATTGCACAAGCTCTGTAAAGTGCTTTATAGGATGTAGATGCAATAATTAACAAGGATAATAATAAAGGAAAATAACAGTTATATAGCTATGAGATGACCGGCTTGGGCACTGCGCTCCCTGTCCCCTTCTCTGACTCTTGCTTTCCTATGTCATCGCCTGTAAGGTTTTAGCCTATGTGGGGAGAACGTGGTAATTTTAGGGCAGACAAATCCTCTTTCTGCACAATTTGAACATATCTTGATAAAGCTTGATATTATGATACTACTTATATTAAAAATTCCTTTTATATTACAGTTTTAAATATCTCCCTGCCCTTCCGTGACCCTTTGCCTTTTTTCCCTTGAATTGCAAATCTGCTCTAAATTACCAGCTGCGGTGGCTGTTTAGTGAGTTTGTGTCTGTGTTGTTGTTGGCTGACTGCTATCTTGTCACATAATCTCATCTCTTCCCAACCCCCCTAAACCCCCCCTGCCCCCCCCTCCCTGTTTCCCTGATGCCAACACAAGGAGCAGGCGGCTGTCCACCTGTTGCGCTGATAGTCACCGATCGGCAGAACCAGGGCATCGTGCTGATAAATAGCCAGCAATTGTCCCATTGTAATCTATTCTGGTACTTTGATTAGCCTCTAAGGGGTATATTTACTAAAGTGAGATGCAGGCTATTATCTTCTTGAGGGTGCAAAGTAAATGTTAAGTAAAATCTGATTGGTTGCTACGGGCAACATCTCCACTTCTAGAAACTCTCACTTTAGTAAATATACCCCTAAGACCTAACTTGCTTTATTCAATCACCAGAAGTCCTATATTTGTATGCACTATTGATCCATGCCTTCCACTTTACAGGCTTAAATGCTCTCTATGGGGGAAATGTACTAGCCTGCGAGATCCAGTCATCTACCCCCGTCCATCGACTATGCAAGGTTTTTTTTTTTTTTTTTTAAAGCAGCAACAATTGAAAAGACAAAACCAACCAGTTTTTGACATTTAAATTATTGCCACTTTAAAACATCACTCAGACTCGCCGGAATCGCGCAGGCTATTACATCCCCCCTAAGGGATAAACTTACTAAGTGGCACTTTCCAAAGCTGTCATGTCGTCGGCGGTACTGACTGCTGGATTTACAGAGGTGATATAATTAAATGCAAAGCATGGCGCGATTGTATACAATATTACTCGTCCCTTTAAATCCAGTGGCCAAAAGCACCCAAGATGCAACGGCTTTGAAAAGAGCAGCTTAGTAAATTTACCCCTAACTTTCATGATTTATCTCATAGGCTTATAAAGGATATATGTTTGTGTGGAAATGCCTTATGCACATTCTATTACTGCACGTCTTGCAAA
This sequence comes from Taudactylus pleione, assembly GCA_031769625.1. Classification (NCBI taxonomy): domain Eukaryota; kingdom Metazoa; phylum Chordata; class Amphibia; order Anura; family Myobatrachidae; genus Taudactylus; species Taudactylus pleione. Next base: position 1,232,112 of record JAUIMM010000824.1, on the reverse strand, counting down.
TCGCAGTTAAACAACCGACAATTGTTCTTGCTCCTATCCCCCGCCCCCAGCTCAGTCTGCACGGTTCCATTTCAGTACTTTATTTTATTATCGCAATCTTGTAGAGAAGGGAGGAAGATAAGCACCTGCCCCCCTCAAATGTATGAACCTCATATTTTGTAGTTTGTAAATGACCTTTTCCGCATCCCACAGAAACACCTAGAGCTAAAAAGAATACAAAACAAGCAATATTTTGACACTAACTTTTTTGCACAAATAAAAGAAAATCGAAAAGTGTTGAAGTTAGCATTTCTTGCCCTGGGTTTTGTCATTTAGGATAGGGACCGTAGTGATATTTCCTCTCTTGTGGAACATCTTAATTTAACACCTTTCAGTCTTTAATTCACTAGAATATTTAGTTAGTTTCTGCATTTCACCCTGTTAGCAGAGGGCAGCACAACTCTGACAGAAACCCTCCAAAAGAAGCTCGATTACAACAATTAATGTTTGGTACACACTAGGACGATGTCGGCCTGATATATATCGTTTCTGCCCGAATCCGAGCGACATATCGGCCGGATCGGCCAGTGTGTACGGACTATCTGCGTGCCCCCGCAGTCGCATGCATTATCGTCTGGTCGTTGGCGCTGCACGGCCAACCAGACGAAATCACATGTGGCGCCTTTGCAGGTAATGAAGGGTGGAACGGGAGATCGTTCTGTCCTTCATTACATCGCACAATGGGCCTAATTCAGAGCCACTCGTAAGCGGCAGCTCGTTCGCTCCGAGCGATGTTTGCCCAACTGCGCATGCGTACGGATCGTTATACGCATGCGCGAACCAGTCAGTGCGGCCAAAATTCATGTGCTCGCTAAATAGCGAATGCCTGCTAATTTGAGTGACAGGATGAGGCGTATGTGGGTGGTAACAGGGGAAGGTACTTGAAAACGGGGAGTGGAGATCAGAACGCAGGCGTGCTTAAAGGTCAAAACGGGCGTTTTATGGGTGTGCATATTTAAAACAGCAGCATCATTGACCACGTCACTGGGTTATTTTAGAGCCAGAACTGCTCGCAAAATTGTGGTAGCAAAAACCAACCACAAGAATAGCGAGCAGTTCATACCCTGTTCGATGTACTCGATTAATCTAATAAATAGCGGACATGACGTAGGATGCGAGCGGCCAGGGGGCGTAGTTTCCCAAAAAACGACCGCAAGTTTTGTTCGCTCGTTCAGACCTAGAGGCGTGAACAGACCGCAAACAGCGAACGGTTCATTTGAATAGCCACCCCTATTTTCTGGATGAGCGAGCGCTAATTGCGTCCGGCTCTGAATCAGGCCCAATGTTATTAATAACATTCATATATTATATATATTACTGAGGATGGAAGAAACTCTATAACCTCCTTTAAGGGACCAGGCACAAGTGGTGCTCAGGAAATCACATCATCTTAAAATTAGACTGGATACTTTTAGAAATAAAGATGCAGAAGACCAAACCAGACTGGCTACCTGCCAAACCAAAATGTCTTTTCCCCCATTATGGGAAAAAGAGAGAGACGTGGTTTTACCATACACTGTGGGCCTGATTCAGACCCGTTCGTAAGCGTCAGCACGCTCGCTCTGAGCGTTGGTTGCTCAACTGCGCATGTGTATGGTTCACAATGCGCATGCGCAAACCAGTCATTGCGGTCGGAAATCGTGCGCTCGTAAAACACAGAGGGGCTGCTATTTTGAGTGACAGAATGTGTCATTTGTGGGTGGGAACGGGGGAAGGTGCTTGAAAACGGGGGAGTGGTTGTGTGAACGCAGGCGTGCCCAACGGTCAAAAGGGCGTTTAATGGGAGTGCATAATTAGCAAAGGAGCGTCATCGACCACGTCACTTGGTTGTCTTTTAGCCTGAACTGCTCGCAGTGATGGCGGGAAGTAATTCCTACCTCAAGCGCTGCGAGCAGTTCAGATGCCGTTCGATGTTCTCGATTAATCTAATAAATACCGGAGATGACGTGTGACGCGAACGGCAAAGGGGCATCTTGAAAAAATAGCAAGCGCATTTAGCGGACGCTCGCACAGAAATAGAGGCGTCCTCACACCGCAAAGAGCGAGCGCTCAATTTAAATATCTGGCCCCTTTTTGAGAGCGAGCGGCCGCAAATAGCGTCCGGGTCTGAATCAGGCCTAGAGTTTTACTCTTGCAATGTACAAGAACGTTACCCCATTCAAAGTTTCACCAATTGTCAATTAATTTATAGAGTTTGTGGAGTTCGGTCTGTAAGATGAAAACATCTGTATCCTCAATATTAGGCTTTTTGGAGCATACAGTATGTGGAATGTTTTAACAAAAGGACGAAATTTCTCAACATACGAGGGGGTGGCTCTCGGGACTGAAGAGATTAAACACCCAAAGGCACTGCCAGGGGTGTCCTGGCCATAGACCGGTTCCGGGAGGCCCTACTGATGCATCAAATCAATTATTAATCTCACTGTGCACTTACTATCCAGGTGAAGGTGTACAATGTCTATTATAGATTTCAGATACATTTTCAAAAGTTGTTATGTAAATACTGTATAATGATTGGCATACAACTGGTTCACATTTCCTTTGTGTTTATTGATTGTTTTATTAATGAATAAATTGTTTCTTAATGAATCATTAACCTTTGAATTACAGTCACATCCAGATTTTGTGGCACTACAAGAGTAAGATTGATGACTCTAGTCTTCATGACACAGACTGTTAGGATTAGAGATGTTGCTGTATGCTAGATTTCTGCTAGACCGACCATGCAGCAGCTAATCATGCTGACTCCTAAGGCAGGGGCGTTTTTAGGGGATGCAGTCAGAAAACCGAAGGTCGAAATGGCGACCACTGGCTTCCTGACTGTCTAATCCCAGCAGGGGTCTAATGACAGGCATCGAGATCCAGACGCCTGTCATTTCACCTACGCCGGGAGCCCGACGCCCGGCATACCGATCGAAGGTAAGCCGGGCACGGAGAGCCGCAGGGGGAGGGTTAGGCTCCCAGGGGGGACAGGGTTAGGCTCCCCCCGGGAGGGTTAGGGCTAGGCTAGGGGAAGGGGGGGAGGTTTAGGCCCGCCGGGGAAAGGTTAGGGTTAGGCACCCCCCCCAGGAAACTTAGGTTTGGGCTGCGGGGAAGGGGGGTTAGGTTTAGGCACTTTCAGGGGGGGTTAGGGTTAGGCACTTAGGGGGGAGGTTAGGGTTAGGCACCCCTAAGGGATGGTTAGGGTTAGGGGGGGTTAGGTTAGTAAATAGAAAAAAAACTTACCTGTCGGGGTCTTCCCTGCCGGTGTTCCAGCGTCTGGCGGTATTTCATACTGATCCCGTTTTAAAAGAGGAGGGGGCCCATGTGCAGCCTCTGTTTGGGCCCCCCTCTCCATCAGCGCACAGAGCGCTGTAGATTCTAGCATCATGCGCCTATTTTTCTAGGGACATCTTTTTTGCGCAGATCACTTGGAAAATGGCCGCCGCCATTTTCCCAGTGAGTTTTTGCTGCTCTGTAGCGCTGGTCCGGCAGCAGGCACTGAAAGTGGGCGTCTCTGAGCTTGCACATTCTGGCGCATGCTAGTACAGAGGGAGAAAGCTGAAACTAGCATTTGCATCTTATCACCACCGCTGTGGCTCCGCAAGGAGATGCAGCTGCGGTTGTGACTGAGGCATGGCCAGAAGCTCTTTGGGGTTTTTTCTAGTCACACCTACCCGACTAGCCACACCTACCCTACTAGCCACACCCACCCTTCTAGCAACACCTACCCTACTAGCCACACCTACCCTACTAGCCACACCTACCCTACTAGCCACACCTGCCCTACTGCCACACCTACCCTACTAGTCACACCTACCCGACTAGCCACACCGACCCTTCTAGCCACACCTACCCTACTAGTCACACCTACCCTACTAGCCACACCGACCCTTCTAGCCACACCTACCCTACTAGCCACACCTACCCTTCTAGCCACACCTACCCTACTAGCCACACCTGCCCTTCTAGCCACACCTACCCGACTAGCCACACCGACCCTTTTGGCCACACCGACCCTACTAGCCACACCTACCCTACTAGTCACATCTGCCCTTCTAGCCACACCTACCCAACTAGTCACACCTACCCTACTAGCCACACCTACCCTTCTAGCCACACCTACCCTACAAGCCACACCTGCCCTTCTAGCCACACCTACCCTACTAGCCACACCTACCCGACTAGCCACACCGACCCTTCTGGCCACACCGACCCTACTAGCCACACCGACCCTTCTAGCCACACCTACCCTACTAGCCACACCTACTCTTCTAGCCACACCTACCCTACTAGCCACACCTGCCCTACTAGCCACACTGACCCTTTTAGCCACACCTACCCTATTAGTCACACTGATCCTTCTAGTCACACCTACCCTACTAACCACACCTACCCTTCTAGCCACACCTACCCTACTATCCACACCTACCCTTCTAGCCACACCTACCCTATTAACCACACCTGCCCTACTAGCCACACCGACCCCTCTAAGCACACCTACCCTACTAGCCACCCCGACCCTTCTGGCCACACCGACCGTTCTGGCCACACCGACCCTACTAGCTACACCAACCCTTCTAGTCACACTGATCCTACTAGCCACACCTACCCTACTAGTCACACTGATCCTTCTAGTCACACCTACCCTACTAACCACACCTACCCTTCTAGCCACACCTACCCTACTAACCACACCGACCCTTCTAGCCACACCGACCCTTCTAGCCACACCGACCCTTCTAGTCACACCGACCCTTCTAGCCACACCTACCCTACTAACCACACCGACCTTTCTAGCCACACCGACCCTTCTAGCCACACCGACCCTTCTAGTCACACCGACCCTTCTAGCCACGCCTACCCTTCTAGTTGAATGTAGGATCAAAACTAAATTTAATGATTATTTTATCTTCAGAACAAAGCCATACAGTTACTGGCACTAAGTACCATTGGAATGCCGCTGTGATTGTCTTAACAACGGCACATTGAGATCTCCAACATTGGTAAAATGGCGATGCTGCGTTACCATGTTCTACCACATTGGGTGTAGCCAAACATTGTGGCCGTGCATCACAGGTAACCAAATATGGGTCTTTTAGTCTTATGAACAGTTTATGCTGAACTTTCTATAGTTATGCTTCTTGAAAGTGATGTGTTTTGCCTATTGGTCCTATACATCTTCATGGCGTGATGTGCTTCTACACTATATGATGCAGCAGAAAAAAAATAACGCAAGGAAAGATTAGTAAACAGTAGAGATGTGCACTGACCCCCGTGTTTTGGTTTTGGATCTGGATCTCCCCTGGTTTTGGATCTGGATTGGTTTTACCAAACCCTCACCTCCGTGTTTTGTTTTTCGGTTTTGAGTTTGGATCTGGATTTTTTCTTAAAAAATCATAAAAAACTTTTTTTTGTTCCTACAGTGTTATAAACCTCAATTACTTTTATTTCCACTCGTTTCCAGTCAATTTTGACCACCTCACAGCTCCACTATATTGTTTTCATCCAGTTTAGGCAGTGGGTGGCACGAATACGTGGCAGTTCACCTTCCAAAGTGGCACATCGGGAAACAAATTATTTTATTATTCAAGAGAGGCCTGAGGGAGTTGGAGTATGTATGTAGTTGAAGGCAGGGCAGGGACAGCAAGGGTTGATTGGTAGTAAATTTAATAAAATTTTTTGATTCCGAAGAAAATGTATGAGGGAGAAGGAGAGGGGAGGAGGCTTTTACAAAAAAAATATTTGACACATTCACATCAGTCCTTTCCCCAGAAGAATCCTTGAGGGCCATGCCTGCTGCTGCGAGTGGATTTTCTCATCCCAGAAGAGGACCAGGAAGACTGCTAGTAGTGCTTTCCACATGAAAAAGCATTTCCCAACCTGTACAGTGACATTAACAAAACATAGTTAGTTAGTGGCCTCAAAGTGCCACTTAACCAGCACAGATATGTGGACAAGCGTAAGATCTATGATTTAAGGCAGGGATAGCCAACCCTGGTCCTTGAGAGCTACCAACAGTGCATGTTTTTCAGGTCTGCTCACAGAATCACAAGTGTAATAATTTCAATTCTTTTCAAATGTGTTGGTGAGTAATGAATATACTCTTAGTAGCTCTCGAGGACTGAAATTGGCTACCCCTGATTTAAGGCCTTACGTTGTGTCTTTCTTGAGAATCCTGAACCTGCTTCTGCGGATAGGAGTGGATTTTCATCCCAGAAGGGGACCAGGAAGAGTGCTTTCCAAAAACAATTGACTGTTAAATAATCCTTTGCAAACTTTCTGAAAAAGAATTTCCCAACCTGTACAGGGACATTGAAAAAACATAGGCCCTCATTCAGAGCCGTACGCTCTGAGCAGAGCGCACTCTCTGAATGAGGGCCGGGCTCCATTTTCATGGAGCGTCCTCCTGGACGCTCGTATAGCTGTGGGTCACCACCCACAGGCTATACGAGCGTGCTTTGTGATGGGCGCGATGGTCGAGACCATCGCGACCATCGAAATTGCGAGCCGGAGCCTGCGGTTGAGGTTTTCAACCGCAAGCTCCGGAGTGATTTTGGCTCTATCAGAGCCAAAATCACTCCCACTGACATCACTAGTGATGTCAGTGGGCCGGCTTCTGACGGGAGGCGTTCCCATGGGAACGCCCCCGTCAGGGAGGCACGCCCCCGGCACGCCCACCAAAGGGGGCGTGCTGTCAATCAACATTGACAGCACGCCCCCTTTGATCGTACACAACGAGCGAAGGACTTTCCTTCGCTCGTCGCGTCTGGCGCATGCGCACGACGGAGCTCCCTCCGTCGTGCGCATGCTCAGTCCATAACATCGACCCACTTGCGAGCGGACAGCCGCTCGCGAGTGGGTCTGAATCAGGCCCATAGTTAGTTTGTGGCCTTCAGTTCAAACTGCCATTGTACCCACTGTCCTCTTAACCAGACCAGATATTGTGGACAAGCAGAACAGAGTAGCAAATGCAAAATTTAAGATTTAAGGTTTAAAGGTGCATACACACACAACGATTTTTTACCAAAGATTTTATGAACGATTTTCTGTCAGATTGTCTGTCAGATTTTTTAAAGCGTAATGAACGATTTTTGAACTACAAACGATTTTTGTACCTTCCCTTAATGAAAATCGTTCAGTTGGTCAGTCAGAATGAACTACAAACTACAAACGGGAACGCACATGAATGATAACCGTTCATCGTCCATATCATCAGCACCCCCCCTACACATCTTCTGATCTGAGCTACAGGAGGAGCAGCTGCACTCTGGAATATGGTTGCATGGAGTTGCCCCTCTGCCTCGCTAAAATTCAGATAGAGGGGCCATGGGTAGGGACTGGGAGTAGGGACACTATAATAAGAGAACGCAGTTTTAGCTGCTTTATTCCATTTTTTAAACCATATCCTCTAATTTCACCTTTGAAAATGTTTATGTAAATCTCAGCAGAGGCGTTTGTGATGCCATTGCTAACGCGCGCACTCAAAAAAAAAAACCCAACAGATTGATTGATTGAATTCATTTTTGGGGGGCACTTGGGAGGGAGAGCACCTGAACGAGGCAGCAGCCTCTTGATAAACGACACAGGCAGCACAGCACCCCTGCGCACCAACGTTGTTGATAAACGCAAACACAAAAAAAATGTTTTTATTTTCACACTGGGGGTGAAGAGCACCCCTGATGGACAGAGCACCCCCTGGACAACACAGCAGAACAGCCAGCCACTATGGACAACAGCCAACCAGCCCCTATGGACAGGACAACAGCCAGCCAGCCCCTATGGACAACAGCCAGCCAGCCCCACAATTAATTTATTACGCACAACAGCAGTGCTGCACCGCCCCCAGCACAACCTCACAAATAATGCAAGTGCAACAACAGCACAGCACAGCTCCCTCTTCACTCTCCACAGCCAGAATCAGAAATGGCGGTGATCGCGGGACCTTTTTACAATCCAAAACCCATGAGAATCCGACAGCGGGATGATGATGTTTTGCCTCGTTTTGAGATCCGAGTCAAGCGGGAAAACCCGAGCCGGCTCGGATCTGACTCGGATCCCATAAGTTCAGGTGGGTTCGGATCTCTGAGATCCGAACCTGCTCATCTCTCGTAAAGAGGGGTAATGCAATCTGCCAGGTTAGGGTGTCAGCGATGGGTAAGCAAGAGTCTGCCAATGTCCACTGGGGGTACTGTGGCATGTGACCTGTGAGCAACAGTTGTCCTCAGTAAAATGTTAAGAGTTTGGGGGGCTGGGGCGAGTCCAAGTGTGGATTGAAGGCCTAATTAAGATGAACGTACATCTCCGATGGTTAGGGGTCTGCATGTGCAGAACACAGGTCTGGCACTAGGTGTCTCGGCACCCTGCGCCGTCCCGTGTTCCCCCCGCCCCTTCCCACACTGCGCCCTCCCCCTGTGCTTACATTTTGCACTACTACCGACGGGGTACAGTGCGGAACTTTCCTGCTGCAGACACCGGTGCCCCTGTGCGACTGCACAGCCCCAAACATACCTGGAGCCGGCCCTGGCAGAACATATCCTGCGATTACGCTCACAGACCCCCCCCCAAGCATTTTGGGGCGGGGTGGGGGCGTGGCTAGTCACCGATCCCAGAAACGGGTCAGGCTGTAGGAAATACATATCGGATTTGAGTAAAAATGGATTATTTAACTTTTGTAATAAATAGACAACTCCTTTAACAAACTGTATTTGACAGCTGGGATTCCTATGCTAAGACTGCAACACGTAATCATTGTATACATATAGATAACATATTTGTCATACCATAGTACGCACACTTCCAAACAAAGTATCAGTTCTTCCTATGTCTACACTTTGCTAGTCTTTCCACTGGTCCTTGGAGCGAGGAATACAGCACAGCACGATCTATGGGTGCTTTCAGAAGAGACAGATCGATTACAGCCCAATTACCATGAAAGTCCATCGTATCCTTCTTTCTTGTCAGGGGTAAATTTCTTGTAAGGGGTAAATTTACTAAAGTGAGAGTTTTTAGCAGTGGAGATGTTGCCCATAGCAACCAATCATATTCTACTAAACAGCACCTTCTAAAAGATAATAGCTAGAATCTGATTGGTCGCTATGGGCAACACCTCTACTACTAAAACTCTCACTTTAGTAAATTTAACCCCTAAGTGTTTTGGTAACCGATATGACCAAATGACCGGCAACCTGTGTGGATAGATAATTAATTAGATGATTAACAGGTGTTCAGTTGACTGTCATTTAAATATCTAAAATTTGCTGTTCAAGTCCAAAATATTAAAGAATAGTCAGTCTAAAAAGACATTTTGTGCCGCAAGAAAAATCAAAATATGTTGTTATCACAGGGGACCGGTCACCTCTGAGGCTGGACCAAGCGAATAAAGGCTTAAGGGAAAAGATGATCCTCACTTCCTCCCTCACTTCCTCCCTCACTTCCTCCCTCACTTCCTCTTGCTTGGCTCAGGGGGCTCTGATACGTTGGGCAAATAGCATGCTAATCAGGCTGTTCAGTATGCTAATCAGGCTGTTCAGTATGCTAATCAGGCTGTTCAGTATGCTAATCAGGCTGTTCAGTATGCTAATCAGGCTGTTCAGTATGCTAATCAGGCTGTTCAGTAGGTAGGTAGTTATGTGACCGGCGGCCCACAATCCCTACGACAGAATGCGGGCTAGGAATTTATGACAGGCTTCGAGATACCAATGCCTGTCGTAATCTCGATGCTGGAATCCAGGACGACACCGGCCCGAACGAGGTGAATACAGGGCACCCGTCCTGTTAGCCGCAGGAGGGGGGGTTAGGTTTAGGGTACCCCAGGGGGACTTAGGGTTAGGCACCCCCCGGAAGGGTTAGGGTTAGGCTAGGGGAAGGGAGGGTTAGGATTTTGGCACCCTCCCGAGAGGGTTAGGTTTAGGGTGCGGGGAGAGGGTGTTAGGTTTAGGCACCCCTGGGGGGAGGTTAGGGTTAGGCACAAGGGGGGAGGTTAGGGTTAGGCACCCCTAAAGGAGGGTTAGGGTTAGGGGGGGAGAGGGGAGAGTTGGGGGGTGAGAGGGGAGGGTTAGGGTACTTACCTCACGCTGTTTTTGATTGCCATCTGTCGGGCTCACAGTGTCGGGTTTTGAACCGCCGGCATTACAATGCCCTTCCGTTCAGTATGTTGATCAGTGGTTCACATGCTAGACACCCCGACTTACATGCCAATGTCTGCAACTGAAGCCTCTCTGCTCTATATTAGTTCTCTAGACTTCGGAGAAGTGCTGCCAAGGAGGGACAGTGCGCTGTGCGGTATGAAATGGGCATGCTGAGAAAACTTCAAATCTATTTCCAAGAACCAAGGGAACCAAGATAGGGGAATAGCATTTATCCTACTTAGACTTTAAATAGCTAATGCAGTGGTTCCCAAACTGTGTGCTGTGGCACCATGGGATGCCTCGGGACACTTACAGGGGTGCCTCAGCATGGCCGCACCTAGGGGGGGGCTGGAGGTGCATGTAATGACGTCTCTCCCATAGTGCCGAGGAGCAGCAGGGCGGACCCGATGGCGGCAGTCACAGGAGCGGGGTTTAAGGTATTTTTTTTTGTGTGTGTATGTGGCACTATGGGGGCATTAACAGGGGGCACTACAGGGGGACTACAGTGGCATTACCTACAGGGGCATTACCAGGGGGCTCTACAGGGGCATTACCAGGGGTCTACAGGGGCATTACCAGGGGGCACTACAGGTGGCATTACCAGGGGGCTCTACAGGGGCATTACTAGGGGGCATTACTAATTGGTCACCACAGGGGCATTACCATATGGGCACTACAGGGGCACTACTATGGGGACATTACCATATGGCCACTAGTACAGGGGCATTACTATGGGGCACTGCTGCAGGGAGCATTACTTTGGGGGAAGTACCGGGGGGGGGGGGCGCCAAATTACTGTCTTGCCCCGGGTGACAAGAAACCCTAGTTTCGGCCCTGGCCTCAGGTTGGTGGTACAGCACCAAATCAAATTATTTATGGTCGATGTCATGTAAATATGTGAACATACAGAAGCACAAACCTGTCACCACCACATAACTCACCCTAAGGATGACAGGTAGCACAATTTACTTAATCACTTTTTTTCTCAACAAACAAACAACCTTTTGGCTTAGGGGTGCCATGAAAACAATGCTAATACACCAGGGCGCCATGAATCAAAAAAGTTTGGGAACCACTGAGCTAATGAATAATTTAAAAAAGGGAATGGGGCTGATTCAGCCTACGGCGTGGAATTTTGTGGTTTATTTGCACACGTACAATGCTGCAATGCACAGGCCCAGAAATTAATGGATGCTAGTGCATGAATGTACTGTAGAGAGAGGGCAATATGGGTGCAAAGAGTTTGGAGGGGGATCTTTTACCTCAGGGATCTCTGTTTCAGAAAAGTGCGAACTGATGATTATGACCTAAAGCAATGGACGCTAATGCCAGCACAGCTATGGATTTTGACGCAGCGGCTCTGCACAAAATATGCAATTGATGCAGCCACCAGGATATGTATTGAGAGACGCCCACCAGGGGCTTTGCAAATCCAAGTGACTGTGTGCAAAGGCGCAGCTCAGTTGTGAATCGGATGATTATCGAACTTTTGAGTAAACCCGTGGTCACGCAGAATGGGCGTAGGAACTGAAACACCGGAGCCATTTTGTCTACATATGGGATCGCAGTTGTAGTCAGAGACATGCCCCAACACCTGTCATGACATAGTATGGGGAAGAAGAAGAAAACTCTCTTGTTGGGGGCACTCGAATGTAAAGGTTATAATAAGAATAATATATAAAAAATTACTTTTATTAGATATATTTTAAAATACCAAAAACAAGTCTGAGCCTGTTACTTATTGGCATTACTGTTGGAATAACAGCTATAAATTATCACAAGCAGAACACGAACATACATAGAACATAAAACAACATATAATACAATACTTATCACAATTATGTGAAGCTAAGTGAAATATTACAAATAGGTCTATAATTCTCTGTCTCATACAATATTGAGACCTATATAAAACATTTACTAGTTCAATGACCTCATAATGTCGTCATAGCACAATGGCTAATCAGAATTACGGCAGAAGCATACAAGGAAATCTTCTAGAAAAGAATGTGATAATAACCATACAATATTCAATATAGGTTACGTGAGAAATCACAGCACAATAACACTGAACAGTAATCAGAGAAATACAATGATAAGGGGGTCAGATGAAATAATAGCTGACCCTGCAAATATCAAAATGAATATAAGTAAATCACAGGTTGTAATGAGAGGCAGATCACACGTAGGTCGCCTGTGATGCCACCCAGGTACTTGTAGACTGTAAGGTTATAGGAAAAAGTAAAGCTACTCCTTTATGTGGAGTTTACAAAATAGCAGCTGCTGCATGCCATTGTATAGCCATTGAATGGCATGTGAGCGTACTATAAAGGTACTCCCAGGGTAGGGAATAAGTACAATGAGTATCTGCTGTTGGACTGCGTTAAAAAGAAGGTCCTGGTGTAAACATTGCAGGAACCTCTAATAGGCGCACCCCAATGAGAGCACTCATAGAGACAATAGTTATCGTAATGAAATAACACAGCATAGGTTTGCGATCTGTGCTGCTGCCAGTCATATACCAAAGGTAGTGGTGAGTGGTGGGAAACCCAGATCGCATATGCAGTGATAGGAAGAAAGAGTATGAGTGTAGCTGCACTATGGCTAGTACAGGACAAGTGGAGCTCTGTTGCCCTAAAGGTATTGCAGGGTCACAAACTTGTCTCTGTTAAATAAAGTCACTCAGTGCGCTAAAGAAAGTGTAGTATGAAAAGATGCATCTGACTGAGGAAGCGACAGTGAAACGCGCGTCTCAGACCCGCGAATCCGGCTGTGTACAGGCGGGATTCGTCATGGCAGCATACTGACAGGCTCTTCTAGTGGCAGATTTTCTATACTACACACCGGCTCCCTGGAGGTGAGCGCTCAGGTACTTTTCATACTACACTTTCTTTAGCGCACTGAGTGACTTTATTTAACAGAGACAAGTTTGTGACCCTGCAATACCTTTAGGGCAACAGAGCTCCACTTGTCCTGTACTAGCCATAGTGCAGCTACACTCATACTCTTTCTTCCTATCACTGCATATGCGATCTGGGTTTCCCACCACTCACCACTACCTTTGGTATATGACTGGCAGCAGCACAGATCGCAAACCTATGCTGTGTTATTTCATTACGATAACTATTGTCTCTATGAGTACTCTCATTGGGGTGCGCCTATTAGAGGTTCCTGCAATGTTTACACCAGGACCTTCTTTTTAACGCAGTCCAACAGCAGATACTCATTGTACTTATTCCCTACCCTGGGAGTACCTTTATAGTACGCTCACATGCCATTCAATGGCTATACAATGGCATGCAGCAGCTGCTATTTTGTAAACTCCACATAAAGGAGTAGCTTTACTTTTTCCTATAACCTTACTGTCTACAAGTACCTGGGTGGCATCACAGGCGACCTACGTGTGATCTGCCTCTCATTACAACCTGTGATTTACTTATATTCATTTTGATATTTGCAGGGTCAGCTATTATTTCATCTGACCCCCTTATCATTGTATTTCTCTGATTACTGTTCAGTGTTATTGTGCTGTGATTTCTCACGTAACCTATATTGAATATTGTATGGTTATTATCACATTCTTTTCTAGAAGATTTCCTTGTATGCTTCTGCCGTAATTCTGATTAGCCATTGTGCTATGACGACATTATGAGGTCATTGAACTAGTAAATGTTTTATATAGGTCTCAATATTGTATGAGACAGAGAATTATAGACCTATTTGTAATATTTCACTTAGCTTCACATAATTGTGATAAGTATTGTATTATATGTTGTTTTATGTTCTATGTATGTTCGTGTTCTGCTTGTGATAATTTATAGCTGTTATTCCAACAGTAATGCCAATAAGTAACAGGCTCAGACTTGTTTTTGGTATTTTAAAATATATCTAATAAAAGTTATTTTTTATATATTATTCTTATTATAACCTTTACATTCGAGTGCCCCCAACAAGAGAGTTTTCTTCTTCTTCCCCATACTACGTTTATCTATACTCTCATGGGGAGCACCTCCACACTTTACAATATTGTTGCTTGACACCTATACTAGGGTTTGATATTTATAATTGTGGATTTTCATTATTCTTTTGACTAATTATATCCAATATATTATATCCTGTGCTCAAACTATATCCCCCTATTCCCCCCTTCCCTGGTCATTTATGTTTAAACCTGTCATGACATGCCTGCGTATGAGTCTCCACCTCCCAGTTGACGCCCACTAACGGTCCCTGTCTGGCAATCACTTTGCGAATAAATCCTCGCTGCGAGCTGTGGCATTACAGCCCGGCCCTTTTGGGTCCGGTGCTGGTTTTAATTTTAGGGGAACCCCTACGCAACTTTTCCCCCCTATAATTAAAACCAGGACTGGCCCTGCAGCCTGGTGCTGGTACCTAAATTACAGTGGAACCCTACTCGTTTTGTTCCCCGTAATTCTAGGTACCAGTACAGGCTGACAATTCCGGAGCTGGTTAGGCTTTTGGGGGGGGGGGGCCTCACATAATTTTTTTATAAAAATGAACCCATTTTTTTCCTATCTACAGGCAGATACATACGTGGATCACAGTGATCTGTGTATGTTTCTGCCAAACTCTCAGATCACAGGCAGGTGATTTTTTTTCACAAGTTTTTACAGGAGAGTTTTCTCATCTCATGAGAGTTTAGAAACTCTCTGCTTGGTAAATTCCCGAATCCTATCTCCACTAGTGAAAAGGTTCTCGGAGTTTAGCCGATGGTGAATTGAAGAGAGTTTGCTACAGCACCTCTCCAGTATTTTCCTGTAGCAAATGAGATCTCTCTCCCGAGTCTTACATTAGTAAATTTGCGAGTGGAAAAAAATGCCCAAACTCTCCAGAGATAGCAAACTCTCCCAAACTCGATTCTTAGTAATTTGACACCTAGGGCCTGATTCAGACCCACTCGCGAGCGGCTGTCCGCTCGCAAGTGGGTCGATGTTATGGACTGAGCATGCGCACGACCGAGGGAGCTCCGTCGTGCGCATGCGCCAGACGCGACGAGCGAAGGAAAGTCCTTCGCTCGTTGTGTCTGATCAAAGGGGGCGTGCTGTCGATGTTGATTGACAGCACGCCCCCCTTGGTAGGCGTGCCGGGGGCATGCCACCCTGACGGGGGCATTCCCACGGGAACGCCTCCCGTCAGAAGCCGGCCCACTGACATCACTAGTGATGTCAGTGGGAGTGATTTTGGCTCTGATAGAGCCAAAATCACTCCGGAGCGTGCGGTTGAAAACCACAACCGCAGGCTCCGGCTCGCAGTTTCGATGGTCGCGATGGTCAAGACCATCGCGGCCATCAAAATGCACGCTCGTATAGCCTGTGGGTGGTGACCCACAGTTATACGAGTGTCCAGGAGGACGCTCCATTTTCATGGAGGCGGCCCTCATTCAGAGCGTGCGCTCTGCTCAGAGCGTACGGCTCTGAATGAGGGCCCTTATTTTTTACAAAAGTATGTGAAAGTTTTAATTTCACATGCTTTTGTGAAAAATAAGTGATGATGAATAGGCCCCATAGTATAATTAACATCAAATAACAGTAACTTACAGTCAATGACCACCTCACAGCATCTGAAATCATGAGGGAGGGACTTATATGCAATCCAAAACACGCAAAATCCGTTTCTTAAATCCAAGTTCCAAATTGCACAAAGACCCGAGTCGGGAATCAGTTCTGCTTGAATCCCAAAGTTATTCTGAACCGGGACATGGTTTGACTCGGAAACCCCACAGTTCTGATGTGTTCAGTTATCCCAGAAACCGAACGGCTCATCTCTAGCGGAAACCTACACTTTTTGCGCCCAGGTCTCTCATAGGAGCTAAGCAGGAGATTTCTGTCTCCCATCATGTCATTCTACACAGTACTCAGTAAAGATGGAGCCGTCACTTGTGCAGTAGCACATCAGGTTGGAGGTCGGACCTTCCTGCAGACTCTGGGTCTTAGTGCCCGTGATGTATGCATTAGGGATTGCCATCGGAGGGGTGTCCATCGATGGGTCCATCTGTGGTTACCATCGATGGCATGCAAACCATCTATGGTGAACCATCAATGATTTGCAACCCTTGCTGGCCACCGCTGCGTTGGAGAACAAGGGGCCGTGGATCAATCAAAAAAAGGGTGGGGCTTAATGAACATCAGGGGGGTGGGGTGCTAAGCTCTGGCCCTTCCAGGGGAAAACAAAAATCGTCTCCTACTCCTCCATTCATGGTTCTCTGTTATCGATGGTAAAAGTATTTGACATCGGCCATATAAACCATCGATGGTTTCCAAGGTATGCACAATGATGAGACAGTGCAGGTGCACACTGCTTTCTAACACAAACATCAGAGGTTTACGTAAATCTCCTCTGCTGTGCCGACCTGGCTGTCCCAAGCGGAAAGTCTGCAAATATGAGCTAAGCTAATCAGCTGACCATTGCCTCTAGTATCATTTGAAGAACGGAGGCTGCTGAATTGCAATAGAATAGAATAGGATAGAATACTTTATTGTCACAAGTGATGTCAACGAAAAACCATACTTGGCACTAGAGATGAGCGGGTTCGGATCTCAGAGATCTGAATCCTCCCAAATTTTGAGATCCAGGGTGAGAACCGAACGTGTGTTCGGTTCCCTCACCTGCCCCGGAACTCAAACCAAAGCAAAACCTCTCGGAGACGAAATCTTGCGGCTTGCGAGCTTTTCTCTCTGCTATATAAAGAGTTCCCGCATCGGCGCCATTTCACTCCGGCTGTTGAGAGTGAACAGGGAGGGTGGGTAGTGTAGGGCTGGTGCTGTCTGCTGTGTCCGGCCTGGGCTGGTGCTGTCTTCTGCGTCCATCTGGGCTGGTGCTGTCTGCTGTGTCCATCTGGGCTGGTGCTGTCTTCTGCGTCCATCTGGGTTGGTAGCGTGCTGCCTGTGTTGTCAATCGCTGCTGCCTCAGTCGGAGGTGCTCCGGGCCCCAAGTTCTGGACAAAAAATATTTATATATATATATATGTATAAATAATAAAAAGTGTAATTTTTTTTCTGTGTGTGCATGTGAGTTAGCCGCACTTATTATCATCAGGCAGCAGCAACCTAGTGCTGCCTGTGTCATCAATCGCTGCTGCCTCGGACAGGGGTGTTGCGGGCCCTAAGTTCTGGACAAAAAATAAATAAATATATATATATAATAAAAGTGTATTTTTTTTCTGAGTAAATGTCCAGAAATTGTAATGACCACACTCAGCATCTCCTGTATGCCCCTTTCATTTTTTAAAAATGACCACATGTTAGTGCCACCCAATGCTGTCGCTTAGTTTAGTCAGCCAGCTAGCTGGATGTAACATTTTGGCCCTAGACCTAACCTAGATGAAAAAAATCAATATTGTGAGCTGTGAGGTGGTCAAAATTGACTGCAAATGACTGGGAATAAATCCTATTAAGGTTAATAATACTGTAGGAACAAAAACAGGCCCAAATTATGTGGTTTTACCTGTTTTTATAATTTTTTGAAAAAAAGAACCAGATCCAAAACCAAAACCAAAACATGCAAGGGTGGTTTTGCAAAACCAGATCCGGATCCAAAACACGAAGGAGATACAGATCCAAAAACAAAAACAAAACACAGGGGTTGGCCAGGCCCGAAACTAGTGTTTTTGTCACCCGGGGCAAGACAGTAATTTGGCGTCCCCCTCCCCCTGGTAATTCCCCCGCAGCAGTGCCCCCATAGTAGTGCACCTATAGTAATGCCCGCTGAGGTAATGCCCCTGTACTAGTGGCCATATGGTAATGTTCCCATAGTAATGCCCCTGTAGTGCCCACATGGTAATGCCCCCATAGTAATGCCCCTGTAGTGCCCAAATAGTGATGCCCCTGTAGTCCCATATAGTAATGCCCTCTAGTAATGCCCCTGTAGTGCCCATGTAGCAATACCCCTAGTAATGCCCCTGTAGTGCCCATTTAGTAATGCCCCTGTAGTGCCCCCTAGTAATGCCCCTGTAGAGCCTCCTGGTAATGCCCCTGTAGTGCCCATGTAGTAATACCCCTAGTTATGCCCCTGTAGTGCCCATTTAGTAATGCCCCTGTAGTGCCCATGTACAGCCCCCTGCTAATGCCTCTGTAGTGTCCCCTGGTAATGCCCTGTAGAGCCCCCTGGTAATGCCCCTATAGTGTCCCCTGATAGTGCCCATGTAGAGCCCCCTAATAATGCCCCTGTAATGCCCCCTGTTAATGCCCTCATAGTGCCCCCTGGTAATGCCCCCATAGTGCCCCCTGATAATGCCCATGTAGTCCCCCTGGTAATGCCCCCGTAGTGCCGCTTACACACACAAAAAAAAAGAAATACTTACCTTAAACCCCGCTCCTGTGACCGCCGCTGTTGGGTCCGTCCGACTGCTCCATGGAACTACGGGAGAGACGTCATTACGTCTCTCCCATAGTGCCTGTGGGGAGAACCAGAAGCTGGAGTTCAGAAGAGAACTCCAGCATCCGGCTAGCGCGTCGCTGCAGAGAAGAGCCGGGCGCCCGCTGGTAATAACATCTCAGCGGACGCCCGTCTTAGAGTCTCCCTGCGGCGCCGGGCTGGAGGTCACTGACGCCGGGTGCAGCGGTGCACGTGCACCTCCAGCCCCCCCCTAGTTGCGGCCCTGGGTTGGCGCATATCCCTACTCGGCATATTACCATATAATAAGACAAATGGCAGTTACAAATATAAAAAATATACGAATCAATCAACGATCATTACGACCATTTAACATACGCACAGAACTAGGGAAGAAACCGTTTTGTGCGCGATAGTAAGGCTCTAAGACGCATGTTTGATGGTAACCACTCAAAGATCGCATAGTTTTGGTTCAGGACTCTCTGTACATAGGGCCTGATTCAGAGCCGAACGCTCTGACCAGAGCACTCGCTCTGAATCAGGGCCCTCCTCCATGAAAATGGAGCGGCCTCCTGGCCGCTCGCATAGCTGTGGGTGACCACCTACAGCATATGCGAGCGTCCATGATGATGGTCGCGATGGTCATGACCATCGGGCTTGCGACGGAGACCCTGCGGTAGGGTCTCGCTGCCGCAAGCCCTGGAGTGATTTTGGCTCTATCAGAGCCAAAATCACTCCCACTGACATCACTACTTCAGACCAACGGTAGGCGTTCCCATGGGAACGCCTCCATCTGGCAGGCACGCCCCCGGCACGCGCACCAAAGGGGGCGTGCTGTCAATCAACATCGACAGCACATCCCCTTTGGTGCGAGACCCGGAGCGATGGAGAGCCCATCGCCCGCCGGGTCTCGCGCATGCGCACGACGGAGCTCCCTCCGTCGTGCGCATGCGCAGTGGGGGAACATCGACCCGCTTGCGAGTGTCCTGGGCTCGCGAGCGGGTCTGAATGACCCCCATAGATCTCCTGGGAGCCTGGTAACAGAACACCAATTATTTTACCAGCCGTCCTAACCACCCAATCCAGAGCCTTACGTTGTGCAGCAGTGCCGTTCCCAAACCATACGGCAATCCCATAGGTCAGGAGACTCTCCACAATGCTGCCATAAAAATTCAGCAAGGTCCCTCTACTCACACAAGCCCATCTCAAGCGTCTGAGCATAAATGCTGATTTTGCACATAAAGGGTGGATGTTGTTCAAAACTGAGTCATGATTTAAATAAAACCTATAACCAAGATACATTTTTTCCCCATAATCTATTTTTTTTAGTGTACAGGAGGTTTTACCGGAGTTCAAGAAATGTTGAAAGACGTAGCTACATGTTACATGGTAACGGAAAGTCAAAGCACAAAACACTTGAATGCAGCAATTTGATGCTAAACAGCATTTCCCTGGCAAAACAGAATAATCGCAGCGGTATTTGTGTGTGTCATTAGCTTTTTATAGCTCCTAATAATAGGCTTGCAATACATTTTTCTCTACTGCAGGGTCCATAGGGATCCACAGGAGACGTTGGGGGTATAGGCTGATGACGTCAGCCGTCGAGCACCTCAATAGTTAAAATTGTGCTCCCAGGATGCACCAGGTCCCTCTCTTATACCCCGCCCCCATGCCAAGGCACCTCAGTTTCATAGGTGTTCGGCACGGAGTCGGGTCACTGCAAGGGGGGCTGCGTGGACAGCCTCTGAAAATAGTTTTTTTCTTCAAGAATGGTCAGCATGGGCTGTCCGGAGGACGCCCATGCTGCCACTCCGACACCCCGCCGGTGCCGAGATGCTGGCATGGTGCCAGGGATCACGGCGGGTGTCTGGGGGTTTTGGCTAGCAAAAGCCCCCAGACGCCCAGAACTGTGGCCAGACTGCATGGGGGACATTCAGGTAAGCAGCGGGCATCCGCGGCGGGTGCCCGTTGATACACAGTTCCTATTTCCCAGGGCAGGGGTCCCTGGGATGGGCTGCGCGGGTCAACAGGCACAGCGCCTGCTCTGACACTAGACCACCATCGAAAGTGGGCCACAGCGTGCGGACGCTGTGGCATCCCTGGGGTCAACAACATGCCAGGGGAGCGGGCCTTCCCTGTTAAGCACAGCCGGTCCCTCCCCCGCTGCTCTGCGCACCTTTCCACTGCGGTCTGGCAGTTGCAGACAGCTCTCCTCCCTCAGGCACGCCCCCTGTGAGTCCTCCAGCGGCCATTTTATGTTCTATAAACGCTGGTCTCACTGGGAGCTGCAGAGCCTGGGTCCCCGTGCATACCTCTCCTCCAAGCAGGTCGGGGTATGTAGCACTATTCCTACTAGACACAAGGCCTAGTTAGTTGATGATAGTGCAGTATAGTGCAGGTTTTTCCTGGCATTGTATGTGCCTGTTGCTAGCGCTGTCTGACTGTATTCTTTTCTCTGTCAGCCATTTTAACTATCCCTGTACTTCTATGTCACTAGCCCTTGTGGTGACCGTGCTGCTGAGGGATCAAATTACTTCAAGGTTCAGTTGTTATTGACCTGAGGAGTTGACACATACATTCATCATGTCTGGCAGTGATTCTGGACAAGCTGATAGTCCCCTCACACAGTCCTGCAACAGGTGTTTGGCTGGAATAAAGGAGGAAGAGATTACTGTGGGAGGGTTGTGGACCTCATTCAGAGGCGGTCGTAAGCAGCCGCACAGTCGTACGCATCCGATGTTTACAAACCACGCATGCGCACGGTTAGTTGTGCGCATGTGCGTACGAGGCTTTGCGATCCAAAATGCTGTAGATCGTACGACTTACGAGCAGGAAGTGGCTTCCGAGAGTTGATTGACATGAAAGGCCATTTGTGGGTGTTGACGGGGGTGGTGGTCTGAAAACGTAGGCGTCCCTCAGTGTTTTGAGGGCGTTTAGGGGCTACGTAAATTACCTGCTACGACCGACATAGAAGGCCGGAAGTAGTAAAACGTCACTCTGCGAGCAGGTTAGAGGCCTGGCTGATCGTACAGCTTAAGAAAGGGTAGAAGCACCCGCGAGCCACACAGTGCAATCGATACTATCGAATGTGACTGATGTTAGGAGTGATGTTTCTATTTTGAGCCACACAATGCATGCAGCTAATAATCGATTGTTGAAGCTAATAACACTGCTAATTGGCTTGTAATTGATTCAGTTGCGTTTGCATTAGCGAATAATAAGAATAAATACATTTCATGGTGACGGCTTATTCTATGTGTTTTTTTTATTTTTTGTGGGCATCAACACAAGCGGCCGCAACCATCAGAAGAAAATGAACATACAGCGACTGACAACGATTGACTAGATCGCTAACTGCTATCACTCGTTAGCTAGAGGAGGTGCATTGTTCACGTATGGGCTTCACTTTGGTTGCGACCAACCGGCCATGCGATTGCTTTCTTTTTCAGTTTCTCGTCATTAGGCGTACGCCCAAGCGGCCGCAATGACCGCCTCTGAATGAGGTCCTGTGTACCCTGTGTACCAGAAATGCAGTATTACCTGCTGGGCCCAGCTCTTCTCAAGAGCCGCCCTGGGCTTGTTTCGCACAAGCACTAACTACCCTGATGGGTCGGCTTGCTGCTCCTCAAGTGGCCCCACAATTGGGGTACACTCCGCAGGTAGCTATGCCATCTACATCACAGGGATTTCCCCAATAGTTGGTTGTGGCTCATAATATGCCTTTACAACCTTCTCCCTACCAGGTGTCTCCTGAACCTGTATGGGTTATACTCTCTCCAATACGGTACAAAACCTGATGGAGGTGTTACAGGGGGAGTCCTTCCAGCGTACCGCTATCAAGGAGGTACTGTCGTCCCAGTCCACTTACTATCATGATGACGTGTCGACTGATGATGGGGAAATTCAGGATTTATCTGATTCAGAGCCCCCTCAAAAAGAGTCCAAAACCAAAGTCCAAAATGTATGTACATGGCCACATTCGGGCGGTCCATGTGGCAATGGATATTGGGGATGAGGATACCCCAGAAGCCAAATCCAGGCATGCTTTCTTGAAGTCAAAAGCTCAGTGACAGCTTTTACTTTGTCGGATCAGCTAGTTGAGCACCTGGAGGAAGCCTGGAGGACTCCAAGCAGGAGGTTTCAACCACAGAGACGGTTGGAAGCCACTTATCCGTTTGAGGAGAAGTATTTCTCTAAAAGGGAAACTCCTCAGGTGTATTCTCATATTACGCGCCTTGTCAAAAGTGCGACACTTCCTATGCCGTCCATGTCATCATTAAAGGATGTTACGGACAGAAACGTGGAGGTGTGCCTAAAGTCCATTTATTCCCTCTCGGGGGGGTCACTAGGCTGGCTATGGCTATATGCTGGGTGGCCATGGAACGTTGGGCTAATGCTTTGGAGGCGTCATTACCTGTAGAGGCTACCAGTGAACAAATTGAACTGGTAGGTTTCCTCAGAGACTCGGCTACATATGTGAATGAAGCTGCTTTGGATGTTAGTCTCCTGACATCTCGCATTTCATCGGCTGCAGTATCAGATAGACACTCTCTTTGGTTGCAATCTTGGAGAGCAGATGCTGAGTCCAAGAAAGGATTAGAGGGTTTACCCTTTAATGGCCAGGTCTTATTTGGACCAGATTTGGACAAAATCGTGGACACTTTGGCTGCCGCCAAGTTGGCCTGCTTACCCTCGGCCCCAATGCCGTCGGGATCAGGAACTCAGTCCTTTCGGACTTTCTGTCCCCAGAGTAAGGCCAAGGTTCAGTAATTTCCCAGACCGTCAGGAACTAAGAAGGTCACGAAGCCCAAGAAACAGACTTGGAGTGCCAGGCGCCCAGCTGCCAAGCCAGACGCTAAACCTGCAGCCTGACGGGGTGGGCCTCTCCTTGGGGGACCCCAAGGTGGGAGGCCAACTTCTTCAGTTTGCCCAGTGTTGATGTCAAACCACTACAGACACTTGGGTAAGGAAAGTGGTCTCAAGGGTACTCCCTTTCCTTCCAGAACAGACCTCCTCATCAATTCTTCCCTACGGGAGTTCAGAGGGATCAGGAAAAGGCCTTGGAACTGCAGAAAGTTATACGATCTATGCTTCTGCAAGGAGTTATAGTTCTGGTACCTACTCCCCAGAGGGGAAAGGGATATTATTCCACCCTCTTTTTGGTTCCAAAACCGAATGGTACATACAGGCCTATCCTAAACCTCTAGTCCCTGAACAAGTTTCTCCGAGTGCCTTGGTTCAAAATGGAAACCCTGCGTTCGATTATACTGGCTATGGAACCTGAGGATTTTATGGTGTCTCTGGACATTCAGGATGCATACCTGCATGTCCCGATAGCCTCAGCTCAACAGAGGTACCTCAGGTTCGCAGTGTTACAACAACACTTCCAGTTTCAGGCCTTGCCGTTCGGACTGTCTACGGCACCCAGGGTATTCACAAAACTTATGGCAGTAATGGCGGCCCAACTGTGGCTGCAGGGGATCCATCTATTACCCTACCTCAACGACCTGCTGCTGTTTGCCAGGTCTCTGGATTTGCTTCTTCAGCATCTACAGCTGACTATAACAGTGCTGCAAAGCCAAGGTTGGTTGATCAATCGCAAGAAGTCCTCGCTGATGCCCTCACAGAGGATGTTACATCTTAGGGTGTTGTTGGATTCTCAACAACAGAGGATTTTCTTAACCAGGGACAAGATAACCACACTACAGCAGCAGGTTCGCAGCTGCTTACACAGTCGCCGGGTGTCGATTCACTCGGCAATGCAATTACTGGGCTCCATGGTGTCGACATTCGACATGGTGGAGTATGGCCAGTTTAATTCCCGGCCTCTACAGACACTGATCCTTTCTAGATGGGACGGGTCTCCACGTCGGATATGAACCCAGACATTGGTACTGTCTCCGGAGGTACATATGTCTCTGACTTGGTGGATACACACAGGTCACCTCACCAAGGGCCGTCCTTTTTGGATCCCGGAGTGGGTCCTGTTGACAACGGATGCCTGTCCCCGGGGTTGGGGTGCAGTGACAGATTCACACCTCTTCCAAGGAAGGTGGACAATAGAGGAGTCCGTGCTTCCAATAAGCATATTCTAGGCTGTTCTAGGGGCTCTTCAGCAAGCAAGGCTCATACTTCATGGAAAACCCGTGCAAGTCCAGTCAGACAATGCCACCACAGTGGCCTACATAAACCGCCAAGGAGGCACTCCAAGTCAGGCGGCACTAAGGGAAGTGTCCTGCATTCTGACCAGGGCGGAGGAAAATATCCCAGCCATATCGGCGGTGTTTATCCCGGGAGTCCTGAACTGGGAAGCGGACTTCCTAAGCCATCACGACGTACATCCAGGGGAATGGTCACTTCACCAGGAAGCATTTCAGCTTCTGGTGGACAAATGGGGCCTTCCCGAAGTAGATCTGATGGCATCTCGGCACAATCACAAGTTGCCAAGGTATGGCTCAAGGACACGATACATGGGGGCTCTGTTGGTAGACGCTCTGGCGGTCAAGTGGACCTTCCAGTTCGTGTACCTGTTCCCTCCATTCTCCTTTCTGCCTCAGGTGATTCGGAAGTTCAAGCAGGAAGGAGGTACGCTGCTGCTGGTGGCTCCAGCATGGCCCAGACGTCACTGGTACGCAGATCTTCAGGCTCTGTCCATAGACACCCCGATGCTGTTGCCTCAACATCCGGACCTGTTGTCCCAAGGTCCTTGCCTCTACCCGGACCTGAGTCGTCTGTCTTTGACGGCGTGGCTCTTGAGGCTGCCCACTTCAGTTCCAGGGGTTTTTCCAGCTCGGTGGTAAACACCATGCTCAGAGCTCGCAAGCATGCTTCTGTGAGAATTTATCATAGAGTGTGGCACACCTTCTTTGAATGGTGTCGCCCCAGAGGTTATAATCCTAAAACATTTGGATTATCCAGGATTTTAGCATTTCTACAGACGGGCTTAGATCACGGTCTTCGTCTTGCTTCTCTCAAGGTGCAGGTTTCTGCCCTGTCAGTACTATTTCACTGTAGGATTGCTATCCTTCTGGATGTACACACCTTTATGCAAGGGGTGCTTTGCATCAAACCTCCTTTTATCCCACCGGTGGCTGCGTGGGATTTGACTGTGGTCCTTAGGGCTCTACAAGGACCACCATTTGAACCACTGGGCTCTGTGGATTTAAAATGGCTTATTATTAAAACTTGTTTCTTCTGGCCATTGCTTTGGCCAGAAGGGTTTCAGATTTGGGGGCTCTTTCATGTCGTCCTCCCTTTCTGATTTTTCATAGGGACAGGGCGGCTCTTCGTACTCGCCCTGGTTTCCTGCCTAAGGTGGTATCCAGCTTCCACATTAATGAGGAAATTGTAGTGCCAGCTTTTAACTCCCCAGACCTCTCAGCTGGTGAGACCTCCTTGGATGTGGTACGGGCCCTAAAGACCTATGTGGACCGTACCAACTCATTTCGGAAGTCGGACTCATTGTTTGTCCTTTTTGGTTTCCAAAAGAAAGGATGGCCTGCCACTAAGCAGACGTTGGCAGGCTGGATTTGCCTGGCAATATCAGAGGCTTACATTCATGAGGGCCTTTCTGTTCCGTCCTCTGTCAAAGCTCACTCTACTCGTTCTGTGGGTCCCTCGTGGGAAGCTCGTCGTGGCGCCTCTGCTGTTCAGCTGTGTAAGGCAGCCACTTGGTCTATGTCCATACATTTATAAGGTATTGTGCATTCAATACCTTTGCCTCTCAGGATGCCTCCTTTGGGTAGCGGATTCTTCTCTCTGCACAGGAGCATCCCCACCCTTAAGTAGACTGCTTTGGGACATCCCCAAGGTCTCCTGTGGAGCCCTATGGATCCTGCAGTAGAAAATAAGAGATATGGTAACACCTTACCTTTGTTATCTCTATTTCTACGAAGTCCATAGGGATCCACAGGACTCCCACCCTGTCGCACCTGTGCGGCAGATGGGCTATATTTTGATCACCGGTTTTCCATCTCCTTCTATTTGTGAGAATGTGATACTTGTGTGTTCCAGAAGTTCTTTCTTCTCCTCCACCGGGAATTGGCTTGTTATGAAACTGAGGTGCCTTGGCATGGGGGCGGGATATAAGAGAGGGACCTGGTGCATCCGGGGAGCACAATTTTAACTATTGAGGTGCTCGACGACTGACGTCATCAGCCTATACCCGAAGGTCTCCTGTGGATCCCTATGGACTTCGTAGAAATAGAGATAACAAAGGTAAGGTTTTACCATATCTCTTATTTTTTAAAGCCGAAAACAAATTTTAAGAGAATAAATCTGGGCTGTCAGTTCTGCTGCTCATGTGCGAGCAGGTTAACCAGCCTGAGCGTCTATCTGCAGAGACTGTCCTATGGAAGCAGTAAGCTAACCCTTCCGGCAGCGGGCCTGCGTCTCCCGGGCACCTGAGAGTGGCGGATAGTAACACCATCATTTTCGGAATTTGACTAATAACCTAATTTCTACATCCCCATACTAATGTACTAATGTATGGGGAGTGTGGAAATTAACGCAGACAGACTTAGCCAGGAGATATCAGTGATGTCTCCTGTGTTAAGTGTCTTTATGAATACTAAAAATAGGTAATTAAGGAAAATGTCCTTAAAACCATTATTTTAGTGTTGATGAATAGGCCCCTCAAACTCTTCTTAGCATAGTGACAGAAGCAGACTGAGACAGTCCTACATGACATTCTAAAGCAGGAGGCACCTCATAGGAAATTGAGTAATATAGTAATATAGTAGTAATATAGTATATATAGTAATATTATATAATATAATATATAGTTTAATCTCTGTTAAGTTGAATTATATTTGATTTTGCACAAACTACGAAATCCTGTATTTTAATTATAGTCATTTAAATTCTATTACCATATTAATTTATCCAATTAGGCCTTGTGAATTCCATCATCTAATACAGTTTCATCACAAACCTTCCTCTGATACATAATCTCCTTCTGGCAGCAGAGTACAGACATCTCCACACCGGCTGGATGGTTTGGGAGGAATGCTGTTGTCTTGCATCTTTGTCTGGGTTATTTTCAGGTATCAATAACCCAGGAAGATTTATTTATATATATATATATATATATATATATTATACCCCTTTTACACTTAAGCGATAACCCAGATTATTGCTGGGTCTACTCGGGTCGCAGCTTAGAGTAAAAGGGTCCCTGAAAAATAACCCAGGTCTAGTGACCCGGCAATCCAACCCAGGGTCAAACCCAGGATGGACCTGGGTAATGGTGCAGTGTAAACGGCGTAACCAGGGTTATCCGACCTGGGTCATGCCTAAAATGAGGTAATTGGTGGTCGTGGAGCAAACACCTCTCAATTTTTATGACCTCACAAGTTTAGCAGGGCAGACCCAGGTTCAGTGTGAACGGGGCTGACCTGAGAATAACCCAGATTGATGGTGCTGTGTAAACGGTGTCTGACCTGGGTGTGAACCATGTCTGAAAACCCAGGTTGGACCAGGGTTTTTAGTGGAAAAGAGGTATTAGAGACGAGTGGGTCCAGTTCCCTGAGAATTGTTTTGCGTTCTGGGCTGGGATCAGAGACCGGCTCGGGCTTTCTCCTCTGACTAGGATCCCAAAAGGAGGCAAAATATCATCATCCAGCTGTCGGATTCTCGCGGGTTTTGGATACTATAAAGGTACCCGGTCATCTGCGCCATTTCACTCCGGCTGTGGAGAGTGAAGTGAGCAGAAGTGCTGTGTCTGTCCAGGGAAGGGGCTGCTGTGTCCATCAGGAGTTGCTGTGTCCATCGTAAAATAAACCTAATAAAAGCTAATAATATATATATATATATATATATATATATATATATATATATATATATATATATATACACACACACACACACAGTACCAGTCAAAAGTTTGGACACACCTTCTCATTCAATGGTTTTTGTTTATTTAAATAATTTTCAACATAGTAGAAGTAGATTAATACTGAAAACTATGAAAGATCACATATGCAATTATGTTGTAAACAAAAAAGTGTTAAACAAATCAAAATATGTTTTAAATTTTAGATTCCGCAAAGTAGCCCCCTTTTGCTTGGATGACAGCTCTGCACACGCTTGGCATTCTCTCAGTCAGCTTCATGAGGTCTTCTGGAATGGTTTTCCAACAGTACTGAAGGAGTTCCCAGAGGTGCTGAGCACTTGTTGGCTGCTTTTCCTTCACTCTGCCGTCCAACTCATCCCAAACCAGCTGAATTGGGTTTAGGTTGGGTGATTGTGGAGGCCAGGTCATCTAACGCTGAGAGAGGGAGACCAGGGGTACCCATTCTATGTGCCCCCATTAATTAGGCTGTCAATAAGCCCCTCAGGGGTGTGTTGCTAGAGCTGTGATGTACTGACATAGCTTAGTAGAACTTACTTGATACCTTTCTTATAGGAAATGTTCAATTCTGCTATCACAGGCATCTGCGGCACCTCACTCTGGTAATGAGAGTAGTGGTGCCACTGGCGGACCCAGCCACGGCCCCCGGGAGAGTGCAGGCTGCTGTGGGTTCTGTCTTGACTGGTGGATGTATTATAGGAGGCAAGCCTGTGCTTGGACACTGTGCCTTTGTGTTGGAGACCACCAGACTGCCCTCAGTAACAGTGGCCACCCCTCCAGCGACAGCGGCCATGCCTCTCAGGGACAGCAGCCACGCCTCTCAGGGACAGCAGCCACGCCTCTCAGGGACAGCGACAGCGGCCGAACCTCAGCGACAGCGGCCGACCCTCAGCGACAGCGGCCGACCCTCAGCGACAGCGGCCGCCCCTCCAGTGACAGCTGCCACCCCTCAGTGAGTGACCCCAAGGTCTCGGTGTCTCAGTGACAGTGACCCCAAGGTCTGTGTCCCAGTGACAGCGGCCACCCCTCCAGTGACAGTGGCCGCCCCTCCAGTGACAGCTGCCACCCCTCAGTGAGTGACCCCAAGGTCTCAGTGTCCCAGTGACAGCGGCCGCCCCTCCAGTGACAGCGGCCGCCCCTCCAGAGACAGCGGCCGCCCCTCCAGAGACAGCGGCCGCCCCTCCAGAGACAGCGGCCGCCCCTCCAGAGACAGCGGCCGCCCCTCCAGAGACAGCGGCCGCCCCTCCAGAGACAGCGGCCGCCCCTCCAGAGACAGCGGCCGCCCTCCTCACAAAGCAAGGACATTTGGGGTTACAGAACCCAATTCCGATACGATCCTGGAAATACCGGGACGTATAGTAACACTAAGTTACCATTATAAACTCTACAGAGCATCCTGCCCCTTGTAATGCAGTAATCTGGTCCAGGGAGCAACTACTCCTGTAACCGATCCCAAAATCCAGCCCTCAGATGGCGCACACCTGTACAGCTCAGAGCCGTAACTAGACATTTTGGGGCCCTGTGCCAGTAAGCACATTGGTGCCCCCCCTACTTTAAATAGGGAGAGTCCAAAAAAGTGGCGTGGCCTCACAAGCAGGTGGCGTGACCACATAATAGTACCCCCAATTCACATTACACCAACCAGGAGTCCCCCTAACAAATTACTCCACACAGTAATGCTCCTTACACACTAAGCCACACAGTAATGCCCCTTGCACATTATTCCACACAGTAATGCCATTACATGGTGCAAGGAGGGCAGTTACAAGATGTGGGGGTGCAGTTGCAGGCGGGTGCACTTATAGCATGCAAGGGTACAGTTGAATGGGGTGCAGTGGTGTCACTTGCATAGGTGACAGTTACACAATGTAAGTTACAGCGTGTAGGGGGGTGCAATTACAGGGTGGAGAGGTGTCACTTGCATGAGGGTAATTACACTGTGCAGAGGGGGCAATTGCAGGGGTGCAGTAGGGATAGTTGCAGGGTGTGGGGGGTTTCAGTTGCAGAGGGGTCAGTTACACTGAAACAGGTTCATGTTTCAAGGGTGGAAGGAACAGCAGAGGGGCATCTGTTTATAACTATTCATTCCTAAATCTCACAATTCCCTCCCCCCCCCCCATTTCCGCTCCTCCTCTACCTCCTGCTTCACTAAAAGACTGTTGACCAGGAGAGAGGGGGGGGTTACTTACTGTTGCCGGTATTCTGCTGCTACAGAGGGAGCGAACAGTCTCTGCGCGGCTGCGCGTTCAGTAGGAGGAGAACAGAGTAGAGATGGCCAACTGGAACTGGGAGCACTGCGCAGCGACGTGGTGAGGTACTTTGTCAGTACTAGCGGCCCGCGGCGTGGATGTCAGGTCCGAGCACCTGAAGTCGCGAGAGGAGACGGTTATCGCTTGAGTTCAGGAACTCAGAGCTGAACTGACCTCCACACTGGGGGCTACTGACAAGTAATGGGCTGGCGGGCTGCCAGTGCCTGTAATACATCAATGGTGCAGTGAGTGACATGCGACTGGGGGCGAGGCCACATACATCATTCGGCCCCACAGTCCAGCCGGCCAGTCACAGTGTGAAAGAATCGGGCATTGCGCGCCACCCTAGTTACAGCCCTGGTACAGCTCATCCTGCCATGTGAAGCAGCAGCCAATATGGTAAAAGAAACCGTAGCACACGCATACACACACATACATAAATCTATACACATATTAGCACATGCCTTGTTTTATTACATACACATACATACTGTATACATAGAATAGTTGTGCTGAACTTATGGCAAATAGAAGGATTAAGTGCAGATGGAGTACAAAAAGTTCCAAGTCCATTTTATCTTAACACCTTTAGAGGCCATGAGTTGGGCAAAAATTGCTGAACATGGCTACAAAATCCGCAGAAATTTCCTCTTCAATTAGAAATCAGCACAGGCTTCCATTGGAGTTGATTGGACACTGATTGTACATGCACTGAATAAGTCTTTCTGCTCTGTCCCATCCAACTTGTGTCAGCAATTTATTTTGTGATGGATAATCGAATTCAAGACAATCAGATCAGCAAAAATGCTAATCAATTATGGGCCTGAATCAGACTGAGAGACCATCAGTAACATGGAGTACCATCACAGCCTCACACACACTTACACAGGCTCTGACCTTACTCAGGAATTACTAACCTCATCACACGCAGTGATTACACAAGACTGAGATACCATCAGTAACATGGAGTACCATCACAGCCTCACACACACTTACACAGGCTCTGACCTTACTCAGGAATTACTAACCTCATCACACGCAGTGATTACACAAGACAGAGACACCATCAGTAACACGGAGTACCATCACAGCCTAACACACACTTACACAGGCTCTGACCTTACTCAGGAATTACTAACCTCATCACACGCAGTGATTACACAAGACTGAGATACCATCAGTAACATGGAGTACCATCGCAGCCTCACACACACTTACACAGGCTCTGACCTTACTCAGGAATTACTAACCTCATCACACGCAGTGATTACACAAGACTGAGATACCATCAGTAACATGGAGTACCATCACAGCCTCACACACACTTACACAAGCTCTGACCTTACTCAGGCATTGCTAACCCCATTGCACGCTATCAGGCCTTAGGCTGCGTACGGCATCACAGTGGCTAATTCATGCACGCCCCCGCAACGGCGTTCAAATGCACTGGCACACCTGCGTTTCGCTGACCACCCCGCCGCCACCACCCACAAACGGCACTTCCCGTCAATCACTCTGCAATGGGTCTGCGTAGTCACTGCGATCACAGACCCGATTGCAGTGGCTGGTTCGTGGACGCGCACTGCGATGCATAAGCGGGCACAGTACGCAACAATCGGCCGATTGCGTGTGCAATTAGAAGTTGCGATCCTCGCTGAATCAGGCTCTATGTGCGCATGAGATGTCTGTGTGTGTGGAAAAATACAAAAGTTCATTCAGAGCGTGGCAAGCCTGGCAGTGTCTATACTTGGCAGGGCAGCCAGTGTCACCCATCAGCATGACAAAAGCAAAGTGAAAGCTTTGCCAGGGCAATATAAATGGCTCATTTATCCCTGTAAGGATCACAGATGCCCAAAGCTGGTGCTACCATTAGGCTAATCTAGACCACTGCCTATGGCACCAATTCCCAGAGGGCTCCAAATACTATGACTGCGTGGCATAATCTTGTATATTTTATGCCCCATCTGAAGCGCCAGCTGTTGACATGAAAGAGACACAAACAGTAGCGTCTGATACGTAGCCCAATACTGGTAAACCGCACTTTACTCTTTCTTTTTATGTCCTATTCTGGTTGCTTGTGTCAGTAGCTCTTGATAAATAAAGGAAAGCCCTTTAAATATGTGGAATTTATGGAGGTATATATCATGCATGATTGGCAGAGCTAAAGAGGAAGCCCAGTGCGCTTGTTATGAGCCCTCAAAGACGAGTTAATGGCTGTAAATCAATAACAACCTGGGAAGAGTATGTGAACGGAACAAGTAGAATACATACAGCTTACAGAAGCCACATATTGATTTACATTAGCGTATAAGCATAACCTTTTATTACTACTATGTGGGCTAAACAGCATGTACAGCATCTCGAATACTGTGTTCAGTTCTGGAGGCCATAGCTCCAGAAGGATATTAACACATTAGAGACTGTACAAAGAAGGGCAACTAAAATGGTGCAAGGTCTACACCACAAAACGTACCAGGAAAGACTAAAGAAGGAAGGAGACATTCTCCAGAGAAAGAGAAAGAGAAGTATTAGAACAAGAGGACATGTTCTGACACTGTAGGGTGGTAGGTTCAGGGGAAATTTGAGGAAAAACTACGTCACAGAAAGGGTAGTGGACAAGTGGAATCGTTCCCACCAGAGGTGGTAGAAGCTAAGACAGTAGAGCAATTTAAACATGCATGGGACAGACATAAGGATATCCTTCAGAAGAAGTAAGGATCAATAAGGGTTGAGGTAACAATATGTTTAAAAATGGGGCAGACTAGATGGGCCAAGTGGTTCTTATCTGCCGCCAAATTCTATGTTTCTATCTTTGTATAAACCTAGCAAACCTAGGTGTGTCGTGGGTGTGTCATCATCGTACATAACCAAAACTTATCTCAAATAAACACATGGAGACAGTAAATGGATTTAAAAAAATAGGTCAGCTATTTATTTGAAGAATTTCATTTTAATTTTAAAATATTATATGGTGGTTAGAAAGGATGGCCCCTACACAGAGCAGCCCAACAATGCAAACCAAACAACCAAACACTGCATTGCGGGCGGTGTCCACCCATTGGATGCAAAAACCAAACACTAGGGAACTAAGCACACAATCCCATCCGGAGATGGCCATACTGCCCCCCGTAAAGGTGGTACAGTATTTTTCCATAATTACTAGAAGGTGAGTGCACCCAATACATCAACTGCACCTGGGCTGATGATAAGCCGTACTTTCACGCCAACGCCAGTTTCTACCTAAGAGAAAAGGAGACCGCCACCATACAAAACTAAACCACCTGACCTATGCTAGCGAACTAACTACTGCATCCACAAACAAGACCAAAAGCTCCTCCATCAAATGTACCCCCTCAAGCCTATAGAGATGCCTACCATGGAAACAGATCAAAGGAAGCTTCACCACAAAAACACCATGCGCCAGCACAAATTTAGCCACAACAGCATGAAAACTTCTTTCTAGACTCGTTTAAAACCCTCGGACAATGGGCACCACGACACTGCTGCCTAGGGAGTAATGCAAGACCACAGTATTGTACAGAACGGCCAAGCCCCATTATGCATAGGCAAACGCAGGGGGGGTTTCCGTCTGCCTGGAAACCCCCCTCCCCATCACCACAATAGAAATTGTAATGTAATAGAATTTTACTAGTGCTGCATGTTCTTCACAGTATCACAAATTAAATAATTAGCACCACCTGTGGATCTTCTAACATGTATCAGTCAGTAATAAATAACCTGTGCACCAACTAGGAGATCTGGAAAACATTCACTGTTAGGGATGTGTTGCTATAGAGCCCAATATGTACATATATGCCCAGGGCAGTGCTAGGTTATTCTGCTGCTCTCCCGGACTTGCTCTAATGCTCTGCAATGGTGCCCACATCTAATATAAATACATTCAGCTCAGGCAGGATGGGCCTACTGCCGCATCTAATGGCTTACTGTGATCGCTGGTCCTGTATATGCTGGAATTATGACACATAATATACTTTGTATGACGCATATTAAAGCTGGTTAAATGCTAATTCTGCCCTCTTCATGGACCGGCCACACTCACTCTAAAATCAAGCATTTAGAAACCCCCCTCTAGAAATCCTGCGTTTGCCACTATTATGAGTAGGTTAGACACAATGTTAAGGCGTAAGTCAGGAGCTATCCTAGAGCCAAGGTTACTCCCACCTAGATGGATTACCATCACTTTGTGGACACCAAACTGCGTCGCATCCGCTAACAAATCTGGGTTTCAAGGAAATCCCAAAGAAGACCTCTGCAACCCAGCCAGGATCCTTAACATCGCATATCAAACGTCAAACAGATGGCAGGAGAGAAACCTGAAAGAACATCAATATTGCATTAAAGAATGTTATTAGGTAGGTTATATTAAAGAATATTAGGTAGGTTATATTAAAGAATATTAGGTAGGTTATATTAAAAAGCAGAGGAAAAAACAAATCTATACTGCGCTATACACTGGTGTTGTATTGAAATATAAATATCTATAATAGGTTTGCTGTCTGTTAATAAAAAGGAGGCTTAATATGAAAATAAAATTGATATTTTAATAAACACAATATAATCCACATATAAAACACCAGAATTACAATCATGTGCACATGAAATACATCCTAGAGATAAATATGGCAAGTAAATTATTTTTTAGCTGTAATGTATTGCTAAATGCATTTAAAAAGATAACATTTATCTGAGGTATCACAGCGTAACGTTACGCTGTGATACCTCAGATAAATGTACAAGGGACACTCCAGAGAGAGCTCAGAAGCATAGGGAATGTGGACTGAACACTCCGGGACCAAATTGCAATGGGATTGAGAAATGTCCCACTATAACCATGTTTTACAGGATCTCCCCTAAATGACGCCCTCACAGTCCTCCAAGTGCAAATGAATGCCATTGCACGAGAACGTGAATTTTGAGACCCGACTCAGCAATGGGCTCAGGCTGCCGCAGTCACACCACAGGAAGACAATAGCCCCTGGGAGGTTGGAAAAGAAGGCGCTTCAGGACTTACTGACCCTCATAATGGAATAACTCACCCAGCTGAGATCCCTACCAAGTGGAGCGGAGCACGAGACAGAGGAAGCCATGGTGGAGGCAGAGGGTTGAGGATGTACAGTGTTTCAGTGGGGGAAAGGCACAATCGTGATACTGGGTCACAAGTGACCACCATGATCACCAGTGCTTCCAACAACACTATGCTCATCTCCTGGAAACCAGGGAAGATACCTGGGTAACACTAAATGCCGCAATTTGCCCATCCTAGTGATTGGCATGGTGTGGATGGAAGAGGAGTTGTAAGGCCAAAACCTAGGGCAAATAGGAATTTTGGTCATGGTCATCGATGGCCTCAAACATGGTCCCATGATGGTGGGGATGAACATTCTTCAAGATCTTGGACAGGATTTGTACCTGGACAAGGCCTATGCAGCAGGTGTTGCAACCAATGTTGCTACAATGCAAACAAGAGCAAACTTCTGCAGTGAATTAAGTAAAAAGTCAATACCGGCTGCCTGCAGAACCTGGCAATTCCACTGAGTCAGGAAGTTATGTTATTCCTGGACGTACGTACCAGAAGGAATTGGGAAGGAGTGGAAGTCCTGGTGGATGCTGAGGCATCAATGGAAAAGAAGGAATTCCCTTGGTGGCCCACACTTTGGCCAGAGTGACGGATGGAAGAGTGCTGGTGTGCTTCTTCAACATAGAAGACCAATCCCGATGGATATTGCCCTCTACAATCATGGCGAAGGTCTTTAGGGTGGCCCCCGTGTCCGAAGGAACCAGGCACCAGATGGAACTGGAGCAGGTGGCTGACCAACCATGGATGCTGTCAGTCCAGATTCGGATAGAAGAGCCAACAGCTGACAGGAATGGACGAGCCATCCGGGAACAGATAGGCATCCCCATAGACGACTTAACCCCACAAGAGTTATCCCAATTGGAAGACTTACTGTGGAAGCAGCAGAAGGCTTTCTCCCATCATGAGGATGAACATATAGAACACAAGATCCCCACTGGCGATGCTGCTCTTATATGGGAGAGATATTGGCAGATGATGGACAGTCAGGTGATAACCAAGAGTAATAGCCCCTGGGCAGCCCTGACCATACTTGTGAAGAGGAGGGATGGGACCATGCGCTTCTGTATGGATTATAGGTGACTAAACCAATGTACCACCTGTGACACGTACCCCCTCCCATGATTCCAAGAGTCATTGTCCGTGCTTGAATGAGCCCAATACATTTCCACCATAGCTCTGGCTAATGGCTATTGGCAGATCCCAGTGGCTGGGAAAGATTGGGAAAAGATTACACAGCAATGACCATGGATCTAGTGGCGGGCCACTACATCCACGGGCAAAATGTCGGAAGGCCTCAATCTGTACAAATTCAGGTCCCAAAAATCATGGCGCTGCATATCGAAAAAGGTGCTGTGGGCGAGCCAGTTGGCGCTTGCAATAGCACAAATTCAATATATTGGGCACGACTGTGTGGCATGTGTATAAGGGGCTTTACTGTGTGGCATAACGTGTGGTAACGGAGGAGAGACGTTATGATGTCACCCCCGGTCACAAGAGACTGCACTGCACAGCGGGATCAGGTCGGGAGGAGGCAGAGACTAGGGTGCCTGAGTGACATGCCTGTTCAGTGGAAGAGCCGGGCGCCGCACACCGCACCATTAATATATAGCAGTGGAAGTCCGGCGGTTAGAAATTGTGGGGGGCGGCCGGTTCCGCCCTCAGGAGCTCATTCAGACCCGCTTGCTAGATGCGTTCTTTCGCTCCCAGCTTATGCAAATTCGGCTAAGTGACGGCACGGCAGGCGAACGCACGGCAAGCCATAAGCACGCCCACTATGTCTTGGCGTGCATTCACTTTGTGTATGCAGACGCCCACCAGCCTGTCTTAAGACGCCCACTAATGCACATCATCTCCAGGAAGTGTATGCAACGATCGGTACATCGAGTACCATCGGAAGCGAATGCAGCGCTTGAGGTAGACTATACCCTACCTCAAGCACTGCGGTCACTTCAGAGTGAAATTCAACCAGGTGACGTGTACTATGACGCTGCCTATTAATCATGTGCGCCTCTGAAATGGCGTTAAATTAGGTCAGGTATGCCTGCGTTCACATCTACACTCCCCTGCTTCTAGTGGCCAGCCCCTGTCACCACGCACAACGGCTTCTCCTGTCACTCACTCTGCTGGGCTCTGCTATGTTTGGCGAGCGTACGCTTCCCGATCTTTCGCAGCGGATCGTGCAAGCGCACTGCGATGCATGCGCACAAAGCGAACCATCGGGAGCTACGAGCGAATGCTTCTTAGCCTCCAGGTCTGAAATAGCTCCTCAGGGCGATAATGGAGCACAGACAGGCGCTGGGTGCTGAGAAACCTAGCACCGGCCTTATTTCCAGGACCGACACTCGGCGTAGCGGCAGCCTGAAGGTGAGTGACGTGAGGTAAGTGACCGACAACACCTGCAAGGCGCACACAGATATACAAGTGTTGAACATCACATTGATCAGTGTCAGCTCGCAATGTAGTTTTGTCACTTCCAGCAATGTGAGTGTGACATGAGTGCGTGTCTGTGAGTCATACTTGTCAACTCTCCCTGGTTGTCAGGGAGACTCCCTAAAATAGTAGCAATCTCCCTGTATCCCTGAGTTTAACGATCTCCCTGATTGTGCCAAAAACAAATGACATCATTAGTATCATTTCCCTGCATTGGTTATAAGGCACAATGATCCCTATGGCTACATGCATTTTCTGAAAAGTATCAGTGTGTTTTCATCAATAAGAAGATTATACTAACTGCCTTGGGGCTCATTTACATTTGGATGTAAGTCAGTTATATGACACGCCTCTCAGATGTAGCAGCACACGCCCAATTTACGCCGCGCTCATAGGTGTCGCTTTCACAATCTCCCTGACATGCATTTTCAAAAGTAGGCAAGTATGGTGTAAGAGGGGCCCATTTATCATTGATCGTTTTTGCAACGCGATCAGGGCACGCCAGTAATGCCTCTGATCGCATTGCAAAAAGCGATCCTATCGGCCAGATGCAGGGCTGGATTGGCCATCAGGCACTTCTGGCAGTATACAATCGGGAAGCCAGCTGCCTTAATACCGGCAGCCGGCTTCCCGACTGTCATATCCCGGCGAGGGTGAAATTCCCGGGCGTCTAGATGTAGACACCTGACATTTCCCCGACGCCGGGCAATGAGCGGACAGCCGCAGGGGGGGGGACGGTTAGGTTTAGGGCACCCAGGGGGGACTTAGGGTTAGGCACCCCCCGGGGGACTTAGGTTTAGGCAGCGGGGAAAGGGGGGGTTAGGCACTTAGAGGGGGGATTAGGGTTAGGCACTTGGGGGGGGGAGGAGGGTTAGGGGGTTAGGTTAGTCAATACTTACCCATCGACGACCGGGATTTACAGTACTGTCGGGCTTCCGCTGCCGGGAACTCTGCTGTGGTCGGCCAGGCGCTGCCGGGAATCGAACCACGCGGTCGGCGGTATTTCATACATATTCCCTTCTGGCATATGCCAGAAGGGCAGATGGCCTAAGGACTGACTCGAGGAGGGGTAAGGAAGAGTCCCCCGCCCTCCACCCAACGGCTCCAGAATCATTATGATATCACAGAGACAGAAGGGGTGGAGGCGTGTATGGGCCGCCGGCGGTTGTGCTGGGAAGAGACAAGGGGCGTGTCGCGAGGCCAGTCCCGTGACTCGCGGCAAGCCCCCTTAATTTAAGCATGCCCCCCTTCACATGCGAGTGCAGGGCGGACTGCCAGGGCTGATATACAGCCCCAGTCCGTCCGTGGCCGGATGTATCATCCAAGACATGAAGGGACACGGGCTCCGAAAGGAGCCCGTCCCTGCGATGTCGCCAGAGAGCTGCCGGCCAGTGCAGGGGGGTGGTGCACATGCACATCCGCCATAGCCGGGGTGAATTCCGGCAGATCCCTCCGCCGGCTAATAGTGCGCAGTGTAGCCTATAGGCTACAGTGGCTAACGCCATCTTAAGATGGCGTTAGTTAGCTGCGGTGGCCAATATCCAGAATGCATCGCATTCCGGATATTGGAGAATTTGTCAGCATCGCTTCCATCATAGAAACCTATGGGGGAGGCGGCTGCCAGCGGCAATGGAGCGATCACAGCAGGTATCGGAGATCCTGCTGAGGAACCTCCTTCATACGGGAAGCCGACGGACGGAATCCCGACCGTCGGCTTCCCAACTGTCGAATCCCGGCAAGGGGTTAAATGACAGGCGCCTGTCATGTTACCGGCGCCAGGAGCCCGACACCCGGCTTACCGATCAAAGGTAAGCCAGGCTCAGACAACCGCGGGGGGCAGGGGGGGAAGGTTTAGGGTTCCCGGGGGGGGACTTAGGTTTAGGCGGCGGGGAAGGTGGGGTTACGTTTAGGCACTTAGAGTGGGGGTTAGGGTTAGGCACTTGTGGGGAGATTAGGGTTAGGCACCCCTAAGAGAGGGTTAGGGGGTAGAATACGGTAGGAAATACTTACCGTGGGACGATCGGGATTTTCACTGCTGCCGGGATGCCGCTGTCAGGATTTGAACCATGCGGCCGGCGGTCAGTCATACTGAATCCCTTCATACATACGGGGGATACTTAGTATACACTTTGGTAAATGGGCCCCTAAGAGTAAGAGGAGAATGTGAGTGTATTTTGTTTTTATAGTAAGGTAGGCGGCGCTGCTCACCCTGTCACGCCCCCGGCCAGCGTTCATTGGTCTGGAAATCTCACACACGCACCTCATAGGTCAGGCCCCGTCCAGCAGGCCTGTCATTGGCTGGCGCTCCTGTCTATGTCGCGTCATCTCCGTCTCCATGACAACTTGCCGCTCCCACCTCTGGGCGCCGGGCGGTTCCTGTTACTAATGTGTTATTTAGACGTCACTGTGGGCGCCACGCCCCTCCCCAGCTCCCGGCTGCCCCCTTCCGGCCAGGATCGTGAATCTCCATTCAGCCGATAGCATGCCGCGCCCGTCACAGTGCTCCCGCCCTTCTATTGGTCGGCTGGGCTGACAGTCAGTCTCCCCGATGGTCTGCCGCCCTGCAAGTCAGTCTCCCCGTTCTTCCATTGGCTTGCCGCGCTGTCAGTCAGTCTCCCTATTGGCCGGCCGCACTGTCAGTCTGTCGCCGGCGCCTCCCCATTGGCCGGCTTCGCTGTCAGTCAGTGTCCCTCCGGTGCGGGCAGCAGCAGGCACACAGGTCTTCCCGGTTCCCCGCAGCCCCAGCGCCGAGCGCACGGCCCATGGAGCCGGCGCTGTGAGGTAAAAGTTCCCCGGAGAAGATGACGGGGCGGAGTTCGGCTGAGAGCTCCCAGCAGGGCAGCTAGAGGGGCCGGTTACCCGAGCAGGGCACCGCACACCCGGATTACTGTGAGCAAGGAGCGGGCACTCCGCCATGTCGGCCGTCTCCCCCTCGGAGAAAGTGGACGGCTTCACGCGGAAGTCGGTGAGGAAAGCTCAGCGGCAGAAGCAGGCGCAGGGCTCGTCCCAGTTCCGGGGGCAGGGGGCCCTGGTGGAGCTGTCCCCGCTGCCCACACTGAAAGGTAACCTGGCCTGTGTGTCATACATGACCCTGCTCATACATGACCCTGGTCATACATGGCCCTGCACACACGTTTCCTGCTCATACATGACCCTGGTCATACATGGCCCTGCACACACGTTTCCTGCTCATACATGACCCTGGTCATGCGTGTCCGTGTCCACGCGCGTTTCCTGGTCATGCGTGTCCGCGCGCGTTTCCTGGTCATGCGTGCCCGCGCGCGTTTCCTGGTCATGCGTGCCCGCGCGCGTTTCCTGGTCATGCGTGCCCGCGCGCGTTTCCTGGTCATGCGTGCCCGCGCGCGTTTCCTGGTCATGCGTGCCCGCGCGCGTTTCCTGGTCATGCGTGCCCGCGCGCGTTTCCTGGTCATGCGTGCCCGCGCGCGTTTCCTGGTCATGCGTGCCCGCGCGCGTTTCCTGGTCATGCGTGTCCCTGCCCACATTTCCTAGTTACACATGTCCCTGGTCATATATGTCCCTTGTCCATACCAGGGACGTGTGGTCAGGGGAGGCAGAGCCTCCCGTCATACTCCCTCCCTTATAGTACCTGTCATGCTCCAGAGTTTTGATATAAAAACTGTTTTTATACATGTGTGCCTCCCCAGTCATTGACCTCACAGCACATCACTGGGTCATACATGTCCCAGTACACCCCACACTGTACCTACGTTCCTCCTGCCCAGTCATACATGTGCCAGTACACATTATGCTGTATACATGTTCCTACTTGGTCATCCATGTGCCAGTACACCCCACACTGTACCTATGTTTCTCCTGCCCAGTCATCCATGTGCCAGTACACCCCACACTCTACCTACGTTCCTCCTGCCCAGTCACACTATGCTCTATACACGTTCCTACCTGGTCATACATGAACCAGTACATATGTTGCTGGTCATACATGCAGTTGGGGAGGGGGCAGCACTTTTGTGGGGGCTTCTGCTGCTAGTCAAGAGCTTTTGCATCAGGTGATTGTCACTTTCAGGCAACACCTGTGGTGTAAAGTGCTGATGGTCACTCTCTCAGGCAGAAGGTGCCCGTTGTGGGGGTCACTTAATTTCAGACAAGATTTGGGCCATTGGATAAGGTGGGGAGCGCTCGACTATCCAACGGGAACACACAGGGTTACGCTGTCTGTCAGCCATCTGGGGTAATGTGAGGGAAATAGTGTTAGACAGGAGCAGCAGCTGTGGGGGACACAGTCTGACTAGTCTTGTGTTAGGAGGGGGCATAAGTTTAGGAAGTGGTTTATAAGGTGAGGTCAACATAAACTGAGGAAGGTGTACCTAGGGTGAGTGAAAGGCTCACTTACTGCTAGTCAGGGGGTCACCCCTGTTGGGTCATGTGTTTTACTCATTAGAAGTGATTAGAGCATTTGGTGTCAATTATTGCCCTGGGGTAAGGTGAGGAGGCCACTGTAAGATGAGGTTAATACCCAGGGAAGTGTGATATGCTGGGAGCTAATGCTTTGCATGCAGGACATATAACCAGAGTTTATATTCCAGTTTGTTTATCCCTGTTACGTCAATGATAACTGGACAGTAAACTGTTAATTAGCTGGTATTAATTAATTTCCTGATAGACAAAGGCAGCTCGTGCTCCCTGGTGATTTGTGCAAGTCTCTATGGCTTACCTTTCTAGTTACCTATGTGCCTTATTAATTGCTGATTGTTAGGATGATTTGCAAGCTGTGTTTATACCCGAAAGATGCTCAAACTCTTCTCATGCAAAGATGATATGTAATTGCAACAAGCAGAATCTCTCTACCTTGTGCCAGTAATACCCCTTTTACACCAGAACTAAAACCCGGGTTATTGCAGGGATAACCCGGGTAGCTCCTTGGTGTAAAAGGGGAGAGGGTTGGATCCCCGGGTGGAGTGACCCAGCAATCCAACCCAGGTAACTTGCAGGGTTTAACATGGGAATGACCCGTGAAACCCTGCAGTGTAAATTGCGCGATCCGGGTCACCTGGAGCGCGCTGTATGCCTGCCGATTGGCCGGCTTCAGTTGCGCTTGGAGATTGCGTCATCTTCAAGCCTCCACTTCCACGCCGGAACAGCCAGTTCACTGCAGCCCTGGCTCCGTCGTGAACGGCGCCGGCTCGGGAATATTCGGCGCCGGCTAAATTCCTGGTCTGATCCCCTTTGGAACCCTGTTCCAACCACTGGGTCAGACCCGGAATTTAGGCATAAAAGTGGTATTACTGTCCTCAGCGCTGGCATTTCAGCTTGCGCAGCTTAGGAAGCTGAAGTAGTCGTATGGTTCCTCTTTTCCTGGGAATATCGCACGCTTGCCATCTTGTGTTTCTC
Source organism: Taudactylus pleione (assembly GCA_031769625.1). Taxonomy (NCBI): domain Eukaryota; kingdom Metazoa; phylum Chordata; class Amphibia; order Anura; family Myobatrachidae; genus Taudactylus; species Taudactylus pleione. Next base: position 1,188,615 of record JAUIMM010000824.1, on the reverse strand, counting down.
ACAGGCCAGATTTAGGTAGGGGTGTGTATTTTAACCCACTTAGCTGCCAGGGCTTGGTGTAAGGAACCTCACAGAATTTTGTTCTCAGCCCCATAGGGCTGTGTACTAAAATCCAGAAATCTGGGGCGAGCTGATGTGCCTTTGCCAGCTCTTATATGGCACTCCAGCTTGTTCGTTTCTAATTTAATTGCCTCCCCCCTCTTAATGGTTACATATCGTTCTACACAATGAACGTATTAAACTTTGCACCGTTATGTGGCAATTGTAACATTTGCCTACTGGGGAGCATTAAGGTGTTCCACACATGCATATACTTGTAAAAAAGGGACCACTCATATCTTTTATAAACTGTTCAACAGTATTATCTTAGAAAAGGAGAAGTTGCATTGGAATCACTTCTGCAGCTGTCATTCCTCACATGTCTGTTGGAAGTTCTTGGAAATATCCCCCGAGTCTGTTCCTGGAGTGACTGTCAGGTGTGTACGGTCTGTAAGAGCCAGCCTGTAGTCGGAAAAACGTGTTCCCTTTGCTAATGCGCTTTCTAAGGCTCATCCCCCTCGCTCTCCTGTTGTGCTGGTATCCTAGCTATAGCTCTCCTTAGCAGGGAGTTGCCTGTACTTGATGTCCATTATCTGGAGATGCTGGTTCCATTGTACACACAGAACTATTCCAGGGTGATTGCACCATGCTAAGTCAACACTATTCTGTACAGGAGCAGCGTTTTTATGGCCTGTTGTAGAGTTACAGCTCACCGGGGTTCTCTCATTGGTGCGACGCTTTGGAATTCTATTACTTGGTGCTAGCGGGGAATTGGAAACACCTAAGACTCCTTTATAGACTATAGTACAGTTGAGGCCTGCAGGTCTTTTCTCTGCATATTTTATGCCAGGACACGTGTTACAAACATCAATCACGAGCCATCAGTTTTCTAACAACTTTCAAATCGCTCCAATAGCTTCGTGATGCTGTGATGCACATGGAACACAGCGTCATCTATAATAACTGACAGTATATAATTACAACACATTATTAGTGATCGCGCTGAGCGGAAAAAAGTGGCTCTCAGGGAACCCTCACTTTAAAAAAGTTGGGGTCCTACTCCACTGTTTTTGGGTCCCATCACATATTATAGGGGTGAGGGCAGGCGGTAGTTAGCAGTTGGAGTAGAGCTGGGGGTAAAGGCAGGGAGACGTGTGGGTTAGAGGGGAGTAGGGGCAGGTATAGCTGGGGGTAGGGAGGGGTAAGTGCAGACAGTAGTTGTGACAGTGCTGGGGGCAAGGAGGAGGCTAGGAGCAGGTAGTGCTGGGGTAGGAAGGGGGCAATGGCAGATAGCAGCTGGGGCAAGGAAGGGGTTAGGGGAGGCAGTACTAAGGGTAGGGGAAGATAGCAGCTGGGGCAGTACTGGGGGCAAGGAGAAGGTTAGGGGCCGGCAGTGCAGGGGGTAAGGTGGGGGGGTGCTCACAGTTAACAGTCAGGGTAAATGGGAAATACACACAGCTACACAGTCAGGGCTAGTGAAGGAATACACACACACACAGACGAGCAGGGGAGGGGGCCACACAGCCGGCCAGTGACACCAAGGACAGGGGCCTGACAGCTGGCAAGTGACACTAGGTATAGGGCCACATAGATGGCCAATAAACACAAGTTACGGGCCACACAGCGTTCCAGCAACACCAGGGACGGGCCACAGATGGCCGGCCACGCCAGGGAGCACATGGCCGAAAACCTAATGCAGCCATCTACACATTTGTGCTACTTCTAATACATCAGTTGCATGCAATTCACACGTTGTTACAGAGGACTTTAATTGCTTCAGCAGCTGCATCTGTCAAAGTTTAAGTGTAACTACTTTTAAGCAAAATGTAACCGCTATTGTACACATATAAAGACTCCTCTTAGAATTAATTTTAAGGGATTACCCTAGATAGGCTACATTGGGCTCCATTCAATTGAACACGAATTAAATAGCGCAGGGATGGAGCTCCCGGAGCTATTAAATTCTGCGCGCTGTTAGGTCGGAGAATGCCCGTTCTCCCGCCCCTCGGGCCTTAAACAGGGTGTTTAGTAACTAGAAAGGACATTCTCCGACGAAACTTCCCGGCGCGATGCTGTTTCCACCGCGCGGAGGGCAAAAAACAGCATCGCGCCTGGAGATTTGTCGGATTTTTACTCGCACCCCAGAAGGGATGAGAGAAGAAATCCTTAGTCGGGCTTAACAGCGCGCTGAATTTAATAGCTCTGGGAGCTCCTTCCCGGCGCTATTCAACTTGCGTTCAATTGAATCGAGCCCAATGTAATAGGCTGCGAGTTGTGGCAAGTGGTCTTCTATACCGGGGCTACCTGTCTGTAAACCACCTTTGCAGTAGGGACATTTTTTGTACTGTAGTTTGATACTCGTGCTATGGTGATGGATTTGATGCATTGTAATGACTCTGCTACCTATTAGTTACTTATGTACTGTAGTCCTTGCTGCTATGGACATGAAATATCAGTCGGCTATGGACTGCTGTGTGATCTTGGGCCCCATTTATTAATAATCGCTTTTGCAATGCGATCTGGCAGTGACATCACCGCCCATGATCGCATTTCAAGATGCGATCATAGCGCCGGAATGTATCACCTGGCAAACGCAGGGGCACCGAAAGGGGCCCGTCCCTGCGATGTGCCCGGAGAGCTGCTGGGGGTCGCTGCACGTCTGCTGTCCCGCTGACTGCACATGTGCGGCCGCCTCTGCCAAGGTGGATTCCGGGCGATCCGTTTGCCAGCTAATTATGGGTGGTATTTAATATTTGCCGTTGACCACAGAAAACGTGTGTTTTCGGGGATTAAGCCACCAATAAACAAAGATATATGGGCTCCCTTGTGTGTAATGAAATGGCCGATATGTGCGCAGTTGGGCATCGCATTAAATTGAATCTGCCCAATAGTTTGACCAGAATGTAGAGTTTCTGGATTTCATCAAGTAAAAAATATATATTGGTCGATTCTATTTTTTTCTCCTTTTTGTTTCATATAAATTACTTCCCTGGGAGGTAATAATAGTTCCTGATATGCATTTTAGTATTGTATGGTTTACATTTATGATTTAAGCTTTGCACTCAGATGTATATGTTATTTTTGCTTTTTGTTTTAAAATAAAGCTATATATGTGCATACAGTGCTTTCATATTGTGTTTTTGGCGGGGACTTCAATTCAATGCGCTAAATAGCTCTCGGGGGTTTTCAATTCTTCGTGATATTTAGTCGGGCTAAAGGATTTCTTCTCGCACCCCTTGTTGGGGATGCGAGGAGAAAATCTGACAAAAAGTGCCGGGCGCGCCACTGTTTGTCAGCTTAGCGTGGCGCTAACAGCCTCGCGGCCGGCACTTTAGTCAGAGTATACTGGTTCTCGCAACTAAACACCCAGGTTTAAGTCGCGAGAACCGGCATTCTCCGACTTAAGAGCGCGCTGAATTGAATAGCTGCGGGAGCTCTCTCTCAGGGCTGTTCGGCATCACGCTGAATTGAACTCCGCCCTTTAAGTGTTATATATATATAAAAATCCTGCATAGTCCTAGCATTCCCCTTATAGAGAGTTCCTTTAGCACCAAGAGGATATGTTGGTGTTGGAGTAAAGTTTGATAGTGGTTACACCGGGTCCAATGGTTACGCAGAGGCTAGTGATGTCTTATTGATAACCTGTCTGAGTGGCCGATAAGCAGAGAGCATTGCAGAATTGAGCATCAGGTGGAAAGCCACGTTCCTTCATCTACAACAGGCCTGGCCAACATGTGGCTCTCCAGCTGAAACTACAAGTCCCAGCATACCCTCCCACCGATCAGCTGGTAAAGCATGCTGCGACTTGTAGTTTCACAACAGCTGGAGAGGCACAGATTGGCTAGGCCTGATCTTAGGACATGGGTAGGCAACATGCGGCGCTCCATCTGCTGTGGGACTACACATGCCAGCATTCCCTGCCACAGGTTTATGATTAATGTGTACTGGTTATTTTAATCTTGTTTCTGGCTAGGTATAATATGTTGTGGACATGAGAATCGCTAGAAGCAAGAACCTGATTTATAGTTAGAAGAAAATCCAACTACAGACGGAACCATATTGCCCTGTGACGCAACCATTGCACCGTGTGAAGCAGATTTAGGGGTATATTTAATAAAGTGAGAGGAGTTAGAAGATTAGATGTTGCCCATAGCAACCAATCAGATTCTAGCTATTATCTTCTAGAAGGTGCTAGTTAAATGTTAAGTAGAATCTGATTGGTTGCTATGGGCCACATATCCATTTCTAAACACTCACTTTAGAAAGTATACCCCTAAAGATGGGTACACTGTACAGATATATCTGCAGATGATGGTCGTTCATACACACTGAACGACCATCATCTGATTGTGACCGCGGGTCCCGCTGGCATGGGGGGCGTGTCCTGCCCCCCTCCCCGCGGCTGCCGCTGCATGTGCGCACTTGCCGATAGAAATATCTGCGGAAATATTTGTCCATCGGCTGTGCAGCTCAGCCGACGCCATATGTCTGTGAACGACGTCGTTCAGACATATTGCTGGTACACACTGGCCAACGGGCACCAAATATATTGCCCGATCAATTGATCGGCCAATATATCTGTTCTAGCTCCACTCTAAGGGGGGTATTCAATTTGGCTGCGAAAAGCCGCTTCGACGATAATTTATCGCCGATGACGACATTTCCGCCTGTTTGGATTATCCCTTTAATCAATTTCAAAAATCTTTCGCCGGTGCGATAAGTCTTTGTTAAAAAACGGGGATAACTTTTCACCATGTTTTACAAAAAAAAAAAAAAAGTGCAGAATTGGGGTTTAGGGGTGCAGGCTTTAAAAAAAAAAAAATAGCCTGCACCCCTGGGAGTGTCCCCTAAAAATAATCTGTGTCAAAAAAGTAAAAAGAAAAAAAACTGGATCATTTTAAAGGGTAAAAAAAATAAAAAAAAATATTTAACTCGCTTCTAAAATAGTGATTTTGAATTCAGAGGCATTCCCAAGCGTGCGGCAGGTGTTTTCTTTATTGTGGGTAGTAGCGGCTGGTGCAGTTTTTTAAGAATTTGCAAAAATAATTTTAGGGACTTAAAAATTAGCTTGCACCCATTTTCATGTACCCCAAATTTGATGGGCATAGCTTTTTTGGGGGGAAAAATAACTAAGTGCTATTCTTCACCACCTTCTTCCAGGCGCATTTATGCACCTGCCGGGGCTATTTAATAACCCCCGACTCCCTTCAGCAGGCAAAAAGGGGGGTACCCATAGTGATCCCCCATGTCTGGACGTCTTTAGGGGGGTCCCACGAACATTTCCTGAAAATTCCTGAATTTTTTTCGATACTTACCTTTCCTCCGGCCCCCGTTATCGCTGATTCCTAATATAATACGGGGATAAAGTGGGCATGCGCCAGATACTTTATCCCTGTCAAAACCACCGATGTGGAGCGAAAAGTCCAGCATGGACTTTTTCCTCCAAATTGAATACCCCCCATAATCTTTACTTTTTATTTACATTGTCCATACATCATTAAAGCAAGTCATGCGGGCTCTGTTTGTTCTTAGTCAGTTTTTAGCTCATCCTGTTGTGTCCTGTATCATTGGTGTGTGTGTGCACTTTCTCATCCACAACTGGCGGGTGCACGTCAATCAAACACGCATGCATTTTGTGTTAGCGCATTGCTCCTGCCAACCGAGTGAATGGCGCTAATTAAATCGTTTTTACCTTTTGTCACCAAATTGGGCACCAATTTGTCACCTTGGCTTTGCAGCTAAAGAATGAAATGGAATAGACCTTTTAATTTAGTACATAATCTGCTAGGTTCTCTTAAGGAAATGTTTCCCCTATTATGCCTGTATTGTATTTACATCTCCTTTATTTTCTCCTACTAAACAAGTTCTGATTGGTGCAGAATGCTATGTATTGCCAGGAACATGAACATTGTCCTGGTGTGAGCGCTGGCAGAGGCTTGTCTCGCCCAGTGTTGTATGGCATGTGATATGGGCTGTACAATACTCCGCTAAGGGTGTTATGTTATGCGATAGCCCATAGATTGCATATTAATCTATAGGTTAATGCGCATTAGCCACTGGTTTATCAAGTGGGGAAAATGCATAGTAATTGAATAGAGCGTTAAATCCGGAACTTTACCCACGCCGTAAACACCGCGGCAAATTGACTCTGCCCGTGAGACACACAGCCCAATAAGTAACGAGTGATGTCAGTAGTGAGCTTCCGGCTTTATTAGAGCCGAAAGCTCACAGGGGCTTGCGGCAGACGAGACCCTACCACAAGGGTCACGTCGCAAGCCCCAATGGTCGCGATGGTCAAGACCATCGCAACCATCACCTGGCCGCTCACTAAAGCTGTGGGTGGTCACCCACAGCTTAGCAAGTGGCCAGGAGGCCGGCTTTAAAAAAAAAAAAAAAACTGCTGCCCTCATTCAGAGCGAGCGCTCGCTTTTTGCATGTAGGATGGGTTGTATATGGGATCCCGGCGGTCGGGATGCCGCCGGTTAGAATACCGACAGCGGCATGCCGAAAATGAGAGTCCCGACACCATTAGGTAAGTATCCTACCACTAACCTTTACCCCTAATCTCCCCTGTGTCTAAACCTAACCCTCACCCCTTAGTGCCTAAACCTAACTCTCACCCCTTAGTGCCTAACCCTAAACCTAACCTCCCCCTAACCCCTGGTATTTTGACCGCCAGCATCCCGCACGCCGGATGCTGACTACGTCCCGTATAGGAAGCCTTTACAGCAGTGATTTTTTAAATACGTCACCAGTTCTCAACCCCCCTTTTAGAAGTGAAAGCACGTCCCCTTCAGCTGCTTTCCATTCCCTTCTTTCACTAGTAGCCTAATCAGTACGAGCTTTGGGCCTGATTTAGCAAAGGACGGAATTGCGAAGTCGCACACAAGCAGCTTTGCAAATCCATCCTTGCTATTATGTTAATGCAGCAGGAGGCATCATGCCTTAATGCATTCATACATGCAGCATCAGATCATCTGTGTGATCCTTGGCCTGCTGCGTAACCATGGGGTCATGCAGGCCGACCATCGCAGCTCAGGAGAAGAGGCCAGGAAATCTCCCATCAGCTGACGGAGATCCCGGCCTCTCCCAAATGGCGGCGGCACGCCTCCATTTTTGGAAACCGAGGCCGTTGCTGCCCCTCCTCGCCCAGAAACGGCAGCAGGCCGTGCGCCCGTATCTCTGAGGCGTTCAGCTATGAGATGACAGGTCACCTCTGTTAGTTCACAATTGTCATACAGCAACAGATTTACATGAGTGATGTACTATGTTTCTGTTGTGTACAATGTAAGAGGCTTCTATTTCAAAGTGCCTTTTGTGGTTCTAAACTGGCGTAAACAGTAGTGGTCGCCTGTCACAGAATGATGGGTTACTATATCTCCATCGTAATGAATTTTCAGCTCCTACTTCTATAGTCCCCCTTAATCACCAATCCACCACATCAGAGCGAGCGAGTGTGGCTGTCCCTTCATACCTGGTGTATCTCTGATCTCCGTATGTGCGGAATGCAATGGAACCAGCGACATGTCACAGGTGTCTTATATTAGCAGTTTCCTATTAAAATGCCATTTATAGTTCCTGTCAAAACACAGCCTCTGCTTTATATTGTCTGTCTGTCTCTTGGAACCTACTGGTGCCTACTTTAGGCGCTATTTACACACCCTAACACTGCGTACTCCTGTCAGCAATGTGTCGGCAGACGCAGAATGCGAAAAATGTATAGAAAACCTTATTTTGCGAGTGCTCCTTTTCTCTGTGTATGCTGCAACGTCACATAGCTTTAGTTTTTAGTCTTTTTTGCATGTGTACAAATAATAACACTGGTGCGTAGTGATCTGCTATCATTTGATGAGCAAGTGTAACAAGATATGGCTCATCTAAGTGAGTTAGTTGTCTGTATATCACTGAGCCTCTCCTCTACCTGTGATGAAGAGAACCCGGTTCCTTAGGCCACCACATCTGGCTTTGTGCACGTGGGAAGTTTATATGTGTTTAATTTCTTAGGCAGCGGACTGACTTTTACTGTGACTGATGTTGCAGCAAGGAGGAAACAGAACCCCAAATCTAATTTGTGTTCTATGATACGCTATTCCACCAACAAAAAAAGTTCATGTCTCCTAAAGATATAGTAAAATGTTGCATTGTGCTGCCCTAAGAACAGTAATGTCTGTACTATAGTGCTGTGGGTTTTTTTTTTTTTTTTGGTATGACGCTAAAGTCTTATGTGTTTTATATATGCCACGTATCGCATAAAGTTTGTGCAAACGCTGTCCTGACTCTGCCATTCCCCTACAGTACTCTTCGGTGATTCGTGTAGATGAGTGTGTATTGGTACCAGGTTCATCCTTGTTTGGTGTGGTGTAGTCCCTCTGACTTCTCAGTTACGTTGCATAGTTATTGCTATGTGGGATTATCATTGGTGCGCCATGTAAAATGCTGGATTCCAATGCACATGTAGATGGCTTTTGGGTATTGTGCAAAAAGAAGAGTTCATTCTGAGTTGTCTCCTTTCTCAGGTACTGTAGTATGATTTGTATTTCATATGGCTAGTAGGTCTTAGGATGTTAACATAATTACTCTTTTCTAAAATGTTGTCCAGTTGGTTTGGTTAGGCACAGCGAGAGGACTGCACCAGCGAGCAGTTGACCGTGTGTTAACGCAAGTCAGCCCAGAGGTCATCCTTCATAGAAAAAATCAAACTGAGGTTTAATCTGGGTAATGCTCCAGCTCCTAAGGCGATTTACCACCCTGCTCTTTCCATAGAGCTCCCTCAAACGTCCCAGAGCAGACTACCCCAGTGGGACCCGCTGAGGCGGACAGTGTCCTGATAAACAGGCCCCCAATCTGGCTGGGAAGTGTCATCTATACCATAGCCCAGAGGTTCCCAAACGCGGTCCTCAAGGCTCCCCAACAGTTCAGGTTTTAGAGATCTCCATGGTAGACCACAGGTGATTTAATTAGTACCTCAGTCAATTTGATTTAACCACCTGTGCTTAGCCATGGATAGCTCTAAAACATGAACTGTTGGGGTGCCTTGAGAACCGCGTTTGGGAACCTCTTCCATAGACACTTCACCGTGGAAAACGGACCAGGCTCGAGAGACCTCTTGCTGCTAGTGTTCTCTTCTTGTTCGCGACAGTAATGACACCTGTTGAGTTTGTCCAGGATTGTTCCTGCAGTCGGATCTTCATAGCCTCCATGGACTTTGTCATACTCTGTAACTACCAAAAGTGGGAGGACAGAGGACTGGATCCCTCTCTCATGAATACAGGAGCGGAACTAAAAGGTTAAATCTGTTGTCGCTCCAAAGGAGTTGGTGTCTATAGACCCTTTTGGTCCGGTTGTTTGTTGTTGTGGTGAATTACTAGCTGTTTATACGTGTTAGTCTGGTTGTTGTAATAGTTCATTAGGTACAGTTGTACATACCAGCTGTTTTTCAAAGTGATTACAAACCCATAGAGGTACCAGGTTATGGCACACAAGGCTGCCTTCGGGCTGGCCAGCTAGCTCTGGGAGGTAAGAGTGGACAGTAACCTGGTATCCCCAAATGACCACAGGTGTAGTGTGCAGAGTCCTAAAGAGAGTCTGCATGAGATAGATATTTTGATGTGCCGGGAAACGTTCTAGTGCTGCATTTAATGGATGTGAAAGTGTAGGAGCAAAAAACTAGACCTGAAGCCTTCTGCTCACAGCTTCCCCGAATGCTCGGGGTTACATTATATTGCGCTGTGCACCTGGGGGACACTTATGTCCACCTCCCTGTCACATTAGGCTAGGTGTAGAAGCTGTACGTTTTGTTTAGTGTGTCATTGCCGAGAGCTCTCACTGGCGGCGTAATGGACAGTTCTCAAGTCTCATACTTGCCATTAATTTACTGACATGGAGGATATGCTCCCCCGTTGCCGCTCTCTGCCTCTCCCTCTACTCGCACATATCATCCTCCATCTTGTTAAAGAGCCAGTGGGTAACAGCGGGGCTGCTCTCAGGGAAGTGAGTGGATTGGTTCGACAAGAGGACTCTTCTTAAATATCATCGGAAGCCAGTGTTTGGGTATGTGGCAATGCGCGTTACCGCCTGCTCTTAATAACAATGACCGGTGGGCATAGAGTCCATGTAGTGCCCGTCTCCTCTATGTCTGCGGTGTAACGCGACTCTGCTGTGTAGTGTTATTTATAATTTCATTAGCAAAAGTGCAGGGTTTGTAATTAATTTTATTGCACTCTTTACACTTGTCTTCTCAGATGTAAATTTGCACTGCTCTGAAAGCCAGAACCTGGCAAGTTACTTGTTACATTGTTGATTGGTTTCACTGCTTGCCACTGTGTTAAATCGGCATAGCGCCTTGTACATCTGATATTACTCTCTCTGCTTTCAGGGACCACTATTGTGCAATTCAGTATCAATCCCTTTCACCAGCAAGTTCACATTTGGAATGGTTTACAAATTCTTTCTATAACAAAATACATCAATTTTATATCCACCGATACTTCTGTCTGTGCTGGGTTTATGTATTTTAGTTTCCATGGTTAGGAAGCGCATTGTTTAGCATTGCTGTCTCTAAGCACTGGGGTGATAGTGCCCTAGTCGGACTAGAACCCATCTGTGTGGAGTTTGTATGTTGTTCTCGTGATTGAGCGGGTTTCGTCCTAGTGTTCTTGTCTTTCTCGTGCAGACCAAAAACCATACTTGCGGGATCCGTGTTAGACAGACCTGACCATAGTTGGAAAGGCACTGTAAAGCGATGTGTAGTATTTAGGTGCTATGTTAATAAACAATTGCTGAGATGCTAATGTTATATTAGTGATGGAGTAGCCAGTACAGGTCTCCCTGCCTCGCACTATTTCCCATGGTATGTGTAATCGGCTCAGTGAGAAACGCTAGAGGAAGAAAACACCAGAAGACCTGACCGCACATATTATATATTGTTTTCCTTTGCTAAGAAGTGATGCCTAAATCATTGCACTTGTCAGTATTCTTTAGGCTGGATGACCAGTCATTTATATTTCCTCTTTGAGGTTTTTCTTTTGAAGACTTATTATTCCCATGAGGGGAAGGGATTAATTTGGTATCCTGTTGGCCGGAGGGGGGGGGGGTATGGCATTGGCTTACAGTATCCTACGGGTTCTCCTTGCAGATTGTAAGCTGCTCTTCTGACGTCTCCTTCTGCCTGGTGCTGCTTATATAACTTTCAGACATACGACCCGGGAATTTCCCTGCTCAGACCCGGGTTTTTACTCAAGACCCCCTTTCACACTACACCTGAGACCCGGGAAATTCCCAGGTGGGCTGGGTCGATTCCTTTCAGACATAGACCGGGTCTGCCCAGGTATTCTAACAGCCAGGGGCTGACAGGCTGCTCCCATCTCAGACATACACATACATGTCCTATACACACATACATGTCTCACACACGCAGTCACCAGACCTCACAACAACGGGTAGCGTCTCTGTATCTTAGCTCACACTGGCTGCTCCTACAAACTGCAGCACGGACTGGACACCTCTTTCCAATCCATCAGGTACTTGGTCCTCACCCCTTGTGGGCGGGGCTGTCTTCCAGATCCAGTGCTGTCAATTTGCATGCTATTGCAGGAGGATGCCCCGCCCACTCCAGGCAGCACTGCCCCTCCCCCCATGCAGTCCTACCGCCTCCAGACAGCCCCGAACGGCCGACCAAAGGCCTCTCTGTGTGACCAGAGGGTCGCACCATTCAGACTTTTTCTACCTGGGCCAATAGTCCCTGTAAAAATCCTGGTCAACAGCAGGGGCGCCTGCCCGGGACTGTGATCACGGGTCGGTGCCCTTCAGACATAAGCGAGTCCCAGGTAGTTTGGCCGAGCCCCAGCAAATACCCGGGATTCTCAATATGTCTGAAAGAGGTATTGGCCACTAGCTAAGGCTATGGTGGCCGGTTCCCCTGCAGCTCTTATTTTGAATCAGCACCGCTGAGTAGTGGGCAGGGACTGGATGATGCATGAGAGAGTTCCAGCTCTTCTCTGTAGTTACAGGAATACAGCAGATATGGGCATAGAGCTGGATGTCTCGGGGAGGGGATGTTTATTAGCGCTAGAAGGAGCCGTTACACGTAACCACTTTAAGGTGCAAGATGTTTAACACACTTTTCGCGTTCTGCCCATTATATGCAGTAATCTCATGTTTGCAGGCAGGGGTGTAATCCAGCCCCCTATCCTTTTTGCCAGTTCACTTCTCTCCTATGTGAATCTCTGTTTTTTATTTAAAAGGCAAAACTTTTTGTTTTAATAAATAAATAAATAAATAAGCAAAACAAAATCTTTGCAAAAGCTTCAGTTTTACAGAATTGGATCCAGTTACATTTTCCCTCTAGTATTAAGTCTTTTCCATGGAGCTCCTTCCAGAGCTGTAATCGGCTGCAGCGGGATGCTATTACCGATACCCCCGGGGCTCCAGGAGGCAGCATTTAGCAGCACCTTTGGGACTATTGCACCGCAGGTACTTGCTGGTGGATATACTGCTGAGATTTGCTGCCACTGCCCTGCACAGTTGAGGTGGGACCCTATGGCACAAGGGTTTTAAACATGTAACATATATGTATAAATATTATACACTTGAAAAAAGAAAAAAAAAAGCACTTTACAGCTCTGTCTGCAAACATGTTCCAAATATTAGTGGCACTGCGTGGGAAGTATTTATATACATGTCCTGCGGCTCATGTTGGGTAAAATAAATAGCTGCAAGCCCTGCTAACATCCCTATTTTGTTTTCATGTCTGTGTTTTATTTGTCTGCTTTGTAGGTCCTGTTTTTCCCTGTGTCCGGCGTTGTGGAGCCTTATAAATCAGTGATAGTAGAAATGACCGTAATCCCTATTAGAAATTGACAATACACTGCACCAGGGTATTTACAGTAAAAGATGATCTAATATTTGTTGGTTTTAGATGAACGTTTACAATTACATGATAGATGTTAAATGATCTGTCCTGTCTGTAGATGGCCAAATATTACCCAATTTTAGTCTTAATCAATATATTATTATTTGTAAGCTTTTGTAATGTATTTGTGCAGTGCAGGAAAATTGTGACTTATGTCCGTACTGTACCAGGAGAGAACAGGACTAAAAGCATCGCTCTGAAAGTCACATTTGATTATATATATATATATATATATATATATATATATATATAGATTTGCGATGTAATGGTACAGAACTGTCCGGATGGGATTTGTCACCTGCAAGTACGGCCACCTTAGCCACTACGGTTTTTATTTTGTATCGTCACTGTGATGTGCATGGTTTTGTGCATAGGCAAACGCACATTGTTTGCACTGAATTCAATGGTTTGCACCGGCGGCTGTCGGTTATGGTCATCCGACAATGCAGTTCAATTCTTGCTCCGTTTGGGCGTGATAGAAGCCGTCGTTTGTGTGCGCAGGAGGTGAGCAGAAATGTGCCATAAGTCTGTAGTGTGGGCGCCTAAACTAGGGGTTTAGACAGGTTTAGCTGTACGCGGCTAAACCCGGTGAATTAGTGTGCGACAAGTGCAGTAAGTAATGCAGTTGTGCCCGATCGGCACAACAATTGAATTGTTTTGCAATGTGCCCATTACTTATTGCTGCCCAAAAAACTATTTGAATTCCCCCCCCCTTTATGAGCTAAACTCTTACATTTACAGATATTTCTGTTATAAAGTTTAAGGGTGGTATTCAGACGTGAGAACGGGCTCGATGAAACAACTGAAGTGACGGGAAGTCACAGGGCGATATTCAATCGATTCAGATTATCGCGCCCAAAGAGGTCGGGATTAGCCACGTAAAACCGCTAAACCCAACCAAAGTGCTGAGTGCGATCGTAAAAAGTGCCATTTGGGTGCCCAAACGGGTTACTTTTCGTGCATTTCAGCTCACCTTTCCTGAGGGGACGCAAGCTGAAATGCCGGTGCCGGCAGCTGTTCGCGCCAGACAGGAGCAACAATTGAATAGCTTCGTCGGGTGCGAAGGGGGAGAGCTGCTGGCGCCAACAATTGAATATGGCCCTAAATGAGTTTTAGTAACTGGGATTCTGTGGTTGCACCTGCTGGAAATATTGCTCTGTACAGTGTAAATGCATCCACCTGCCAGGGCCCTGCTCCAGGCTATCATGATTAAGCAGTGTGAATGGTCACCTTCTGTGTTATTAATAATAATATTGCAAGTCGCCAATTTCACTGAAGTGGGCTTACACAATAGAAATATTTTAGCCCATCATCACGCACCCTGGTCTTGCGGACTGTTCATCTCACTATGGCAGCAGAGTTGCACACTGTGCCCTGACCGCGGGCTGCCTTTCTAAGGACTTATTTGCTCCAATTACATTTCGCTACATGATTTTGTATATTGATTGTGTTACATGAAATGTTTATTATCTTGTAAGTAAAGATTATGATACTTTTACATCTTGAAGCAAATTCATTCTAATTGTGTAAGCCCGGCTATTATATTTTATTTACAGCAAGTCCACTCAGGGTCCCCTTTATCAGGTACACCTGCTCACTAATGCATTTATCTAATTAGCCAATACAGTGTTCTCCCCAGAAAATTTTTCCAGCCGGGTGGTATCAAGAAGTAGCCGGGTGGGGGCCATCGCAATAATAAAATGTTTTAAACCCTGACCTTTATAATGATTTAAACTTGAAATAACATTTTGTATATTAATTCTCCTCTTATTAGAGGCCCACTTGTCTGATTATGAAAGCCGCAAAGTCTGTAGGATCGGGTCCTTTTTATACAGTTTCCCAGATACTGTCACCACTTGCAGGCTCCCAAAGTGCCGGGTGGTGTACCCGCAAAAAACAGCTGGGGTAGAACACTGCCCTCCCTTACCATTTCAGCCCAACAGGTCTCGGGCTGCTCACCCACTGGCTCTCAGTCAAAAGTGCCCATTATGCAGTGCCCCCTCTATTTGTGCCCTTTATACAGTGCCCCCTATAGTTTTCCCCTTTTATACATTGCCCCCTGTAATTTTGTTTTGCCCTTATGCCGTGCCCCCAGGCTGAAGTAGTGCCCCTTATGACGTGCCCCCAGGCTGAAGTAGTGCCCCTTATGCAGTGCCCCCAGGCTGGCCCCAGCACAGAACTTACCTGAACATGCTCTGCGTTCCCACTCCCGTTGCCTCGCTCTGACTGACTGGATCTAGCCGGCACGCAGGGTAGGCTCCTCACGTCGCTGGTGACGTCACCCGCGCAGTGCATCACTGGGAACGCTTGCCTCTGAAGCGATCGGAGGCTTCTTTAGCCTCCGGTCCCTTCAGAGGCCAGCGTTCCACACCAGGAGGCGGAGGCTGACCAGGAATGCGGCAGGGGGGAGTGCCGGGCGGTGGGCTGTTTCTGCCGGGCGATGCGCCCGCAGAAAGCAGCCTGGGGAGAACACTGCAATATTACATAAAACCACCAACGGAAGAGGCTCAGACCGCAGGTCAGAATGGGGGAGAAATGTGATCTAAGTGGCTCTGACTGTGGAGTAATTGTCGATGACAGGTGGTGGTTTCTGTATCTCCTGGGAGAGACGGTCAGTGAGCGGTAGCTCTGTAGGTGAAATCACCCTGTCAGAGAGAGGTCAGAGGAGAATGAGCAGAGTGATTCCAGCTGAGAGCTCGGTGAACCATTGCGTTACACTAGTGGCATGCAGAAAAGTGCCCAATGTCAAACCTTGAAGCAGATGGGTCAGACCAGGTTTCACTCCTGTCAGCTAAGAACAAGAAACTCAGGTTACCGTGGGCACAGACTTAGTGTTCACTCTAGATTCAGCGCCAGGCAGGGTGCCGGACCTAGAGAAAGGGCACTTCTGTGCGCGAACCCGAAAAGGAGGCGTGACCAATGAAAAGGGTCGTGTTTTTATGAAGCGTCTGCAGTCACTGTGAATGGATGCGGCATAGGTTACCCAGCACACCTTCCTCTACTGGCTACTTCCAGCAGGATAACGCGCCATGTTACCCAGCACACCCATCCTCTACTGGCTACTTCCCGCAGGATAACGCGCCATGTTACCCAGCACACCTTCCTCTCTGCGAAGTTCCGTGTACATGACAAAATGAGGTCTGTGTATGCCAGGGGTGGGCAATAAACGGCCATCCAGCTGTTGAATTACAAATCCCAGCAACCATTTTAGCATGGCCAAATGGCAAAACTGTTGCAGGGCATGTTGGGATTGTAGTTCTACAACATCTGGGGGGGGGGTTCTTATTGCCCACCCCAAGGGTATGCCAATGGCTGCCATGTATCCAAGTACAATAGGGTACCTTTGAGATGTGGTAGAAGGGGAAATTCACAGCATGAACGTGCATCTGCCACATCTGCTGCATGTAGGTGATGCTGTCGTGTCACCATGGACTAATGTCTAAGCAATAGTTCCAGCACCTTGTTTCATCCAGGCCACAAAGGGGCCAATTCAATTCAGCGCGCTGTCGGTAGCGCTGGGAGGGAGCTCCCAGAGCTATTCACTTCATCCCTGTTAGGTCGACTAAAGGATTTCTTCTCTCCTGTAGGTAAGAGGAGAAATCCGACTAAAGTGCCGGCCGTGAGGCTGTTTTCTGGCTTAGCGCAGCACTAACAGCCTCACGGCCGGCACTTTAGTAGGAGAATGTCGCTTATCGCAAGTGAACGCCCAGGTTATGTTGCGAGAACCGGCGATCTCCAACTTAACTTGTGTCGGACTAAACGCGCTGAATTGAACAGCTCTGAGACCAACTTCCCGGCGCTATTCAACTCCTGCTAAATTCTAAATTGAATCGCCCCCAAAAGATTTTGAATACGTCAGCGCTGTTCTAACTGCGTGTTTCTGTCATTTATAAGCAGTGTCATCCTGGGCAGCAGCTTACCACTAAAGTATTACATGTACTACATTTTTCTCTTAGGCCGCATACGCACTTGTACAACCGGCAATTTCGCTGATGGCCGGAGCGATTTACCTTTGCCCCGGACCATGCAAGATTTCCAGTACACATTAGAAGATTTAATGAACAATGTGTAGTTCTGTCCATTAATATGCAGCCGTGCAGCACGGCCGATCACACAATATCACATGCGACCTGCGGAAGCACGCAATCGGGCATACACACTGGCTCGATTTTTCTCGTTCCTTTATGGCAAATCATGCAAGTGTGTACTCACGCTTACTTTTCTTCGCTCCTCTAGTGTTGTTTTTGTTGGTGTTAGAACTTTTTTTGTTTTTATGTATCTTCTGTGTAACTGGGGAAGGAACTTCTGTTTTCCGTCATGCGCTGTAAATCACTGAAAGATAAAATACCCTGAATCTCTCCCAACGCACCTGTGCTGGCTCTTGCCATTGTCAGTAGTTAATCCTATTCGCACGTGATACTTTCAGCGGGCACCCCCTGAGATCTATTGTAATGTTACACATTAAAAACACCCCATATTTTCTGTCCCAATTCTTTGGTAAGGATTTAGATGCTAAAACTGGAGGAGGAAGACTAGGACCAAGGCTTCTGATTTTTTTTTACTTTCCTTTTCAATTAAGTGTATTAATGCCATTTTCCCTTCTGCTTCTGTCCTGATCGATCAGGAGCAGCACCAGTCTCAGGTAGTCCGAGCTGGCAGTGACTGCTCTGCTAAACACTGACTGGGGGAGAGATGGATGTTTTGGGCAGGATTTGCGGCGTTGAGTGAGGGATAATGTTGGTGTCTATTGTGATGGAGCCGCACAGGATGGTTCAGCCTTGGCAAACGTGTGACCACTATGTTGTGTTATTGTGTTCGATATTAAACTCTTTGACATTAATTAGATTCAGTGGGAGCTTATATCACAAAAATGGCAAGTTTTTTTCATGAAGCTCGTTCCCGCGCACCTCTCACTTCAGTTGTAAGTGGTTGTCTCTGAGAATTGAGGCAATATCACGTGTTCATGCACAACCAGGGAGAAGTGGATATAAAAGTGGGAAATCACTTTGAATCCCCCAAAATTGCCAAATATTATGGCTGAAAAGTATTATGAGGCCGTCACTAACCCTAAGCAAAGTATTGGCGCTTCTTACAAGGTGTCAAATGGTTGATCTTCCTTTTTTTTTTTTTTAATAATGGTAGAAAAATGATAGGCGGCAAATGTTTCTCGGCACATTAAAGCCTGTGCTGTATTTTAGGGTACAGAAAATGTGTCGTTAATATCCTTTTTTCAAAAATGTGATTTTGTGGAGAAGTTTTTGGATTTATGTTGTAAGATTGTGCAGAGATTACTTTCAGGCACAACCTCATATCACCGAAATTGAATCCCCCCCTGTTTGTGGTAATAGTGAAGACCAGCAGCAATATACATTTTTACAAAATAGACGGTCAGTGAATGGTGGTTTCCATCTGTGTGTAACCCGTTGCCCCGTATATCAGAGGAAGTGATTCGGCAGAGGACGCAAGTGCTATCTCATTTACTAACATGGTAGCAGCTGCGACAGCGCTATTTATGGTAATGCAGGAGGAGGCGTCACGCTGCCTACATGCATTACTGATCCGAGCTGCGCAGTATCGGATAATCTGCAATCCCATCGGCCGGCTGAGTGACCCATGTGTCATGCACGGAAGCCGCCGCAGATGCAACACAGAGGCTTCGGAAATCTGTCTGCCCAACGGAGATCCAGGCCTTTTCTCCACCACCCCAACGACAGCGACACTCCTCCAATTTGGGATATGGTGGCTGTCACCACGCCCACTTTCCACCAACAAATGGCAGCAGACTGCCCGCCACTGACCATCTGCTGCCGCTCTGCGTGCGATGACGCAGGACCCGTTCTGCACATGCGCAGATTCCAGACTATCTGCGTACAGGCGCACAGCTGCGTCCTCTGCTGCGTCGCCCCCAGAGTGTGTAATATCCTGAGCCCGTTGTAGTAATCCCTTTGATGCGTATCATTCCTGGCACCTGGCTCCCCTGCAGTGAGGGCTGTTCTGTGGACCTGTGTATTGTACTTTCCCTTTGGTGTAGTCTTGTCTTTGTATAGTAGAGATATGTGGTTAGAGAGACCATTCTGTCATATAGGTGTTGGTGGTGTATTCTGTGTGGTGTTTTTTGTTTTTGTTAGTAGATTCCAGCAATTAGTATGTTAATGTTGTTGATCTAATGTGGGGAAGACTAGTCCATTTTTAAATGTACAGCTTTAAAAATACTCACCATAAATTTTCATACCGGCAAAATGAAAAGGCCCGTCCCTTCCTAAATCACTGTGACAATAATAATAATAATTAATAAAATTATTATTTTTATTTATATAGAGCTTTTCTCCTAAAGGACTCAAAGTGCTTTACGTTTTCCTTTACAGTACAAAATAAGCATATACAAGGGACATTAGTGAAATGCTGGGTGAATAGGGGAGTCTTGGTCTATTTTTGAAGGATTCTACAGTGGAGGGTTCTTGAACTGTGCGGGGAAGTGAGTTCCATAAGGTTGGAGCCCCAAAACTGAAAGCTCGACCCCCAGACGAAGTCCGGGAGATTCTAGGTACTATTAATAGTCCTTCGTCACCGGATCGCAGTAATCGAGTGGGACGGTAAGAAATTACAACACTGTACAAATCACACCTATATAAGCACAGCATCAAACGGATTGAAGAGAGTAGGAAATACCAGGACGGATAGAAATATACATTCCTACCTGTGTCATCACACTGTAAATGGCCGGGGGCCTTCCCAGCAAGTCATTCAGTCCATGTATGAGGAGATGACCGAAGGTTAGCGAAACAGCAATTGCAGCAGCATAACCTCATTAATGAGCTCTATATGTACAGTAATATTATTATTACCAGTTATTTATATAGAGCACACACATTCTGCAGCACTTTACAGAGAGTATTTGCCCATTCACATCAGTCGCTATCACATGCGCGCACACATACACACTAGGGTTAATTTTTGTTGGGAGCCAATTAACCTACCAGTATATTTTCTGGAGTGTGGGCGGTACCCGGAGGAAACCCACGCAAGCACAGGGAGAATATACAAACTCCACACAGTTAGGGCCGTAATGGGAATCGAACCCACGACCTCAGTGCAGTGAGGCAGCAATGCTAACCATTACACCGTCTGTGCTGCCCATAAGGTAATATGAGGGACCTGCGGATTGACGAGCAGGACAGCCTGACCATACTACATCTGTATTGTATGTGCGGGACGTATGCTGTGTTGTATACTTGTACAGTCACATTTGTGTGTTACTCCTTAAAGTTTTTGTTTTGTTTTCTAGTGGTAGTTATTGCATTGCCTAATGTGGGCAGTAGGTCATCTCCCCCTTATGTGTTGCACTAAGACTTAGATTATAGTTTGGCTGTAACCAGAACATAAAACAAATGACCTTGTAAGATTTCTTATGTAATCTCCAAATTATAGGCTCTTGCAGCCAATACGATTAAGTGTTTGTGTGCAAAAGCAAAATGCATACTATTGCACACTAGTTCCAAATGGGGCCACTAATGTGGTGGTTTCAATAAGAACATAGGGAAGTCCACACACTTAGTTCTACGGAAACAACAAATGATTTTATCAGGGCGGCAATGCCACCTGTCCTGTTTCCAGTGCGGACTGGCCAGCTCAGAGTCCAGATCTTAACCCCATTGAGAACCTCTGGGACGAATTGGAGCGATGGGTGCGTTCTAGGCCGACTCAACCTTCCTCAGTTTGGTCACTGTACATAAGGTGGAATGGCAAAACCTACCGCCTGCTGCTGTCTAGGAACTGGAGGACGGTTTGCCAAGGAGGGTGTCTGTAGGTCCACCACGTGCAGTGAATCTCATTGATCTATTTGCTGTTAGTGTCCAATCACTTTTGTCTTCATAGAGCAGCGGTTTTCAACCGGTGTGCCGCGGCACACTAGAGTGCCGTGGCCGGTTGTGAGGTGTGTCAGAGCCACCGGGCACATTTTACTGTACTTCAACATCCCGGGCCGCTGAGATCCTCTGGGAGACTCAGGCGCGACCGGGTAGTGACCTGCAAAGATGCGGTGGCGTGACATCACAGGTCACGCACGCTGCGTTGTCCACTGCCCTCCAGCCCACTCTGCCAGCCAACGCCCTGCGCCAATCAGCCAGCCCGCGCTCTGTCCAGGCAGGCTCTGCAGCCTGCCTGGAAGCCCGCCCGCACGCGATCCTGCTGCAGTGTGAGTGACAAGGGGGGAGAAATGTGGGTTTTGTGGGGACCAGACATTTTTTTCTTCTTCGTGGGTACCAGCCATAGTTTATTTTTTCGTGGGAACCAGTCATGTCATTTTTTTTAGTGAAAACCAGCCATATGTTATCCAGCCATATATTTGCCTATTTAGTGGGGAACAATGTGTTTTGTGTTGTTTTTTGTTTCTGTGGGGCCAGCCATAGGTTTCTTTTTCTGTGGGGAGCAATTCTGTGGGGCGCAATGTGGTATGGTTGTTTTTTTTGTGGGGAGCAATGTGTTTTTTTTTTTCTGTTAGGCCAGCCAATGGGATTGTTTTATTCTTGTGGGGGCCAATGTAGTGTGTTTTTTATTCTTGTGGGGGCCAATGTAGTGTGTTTTTTATTCTTGTGGGGGCCAATGTAGTGTGTTTTTTATTCTTGTGGGGGCCAATGTAGTGTGTTTTTTATTCTTGTGGGGGCCAATGTAGTGTGTTTTTTCATAGTCCGCGCACACCGCATCGCCGGATAGTGTGCCTTGGCAATTTTAAAATCTTGTGTAGTGTGCCGCGAGTTAAAAAAGGTTGAAAATCACTGTCATAGAGTGTGTGTGTGTGTGTGTGTGTGTATATATATATATGTGTATATATATATATATATATATATATATATGTATGTATGTATGTGTGTGTGTATGATATGTTGTAATATTGCACAAGTCATCTGAGTTATTGTAGAAACAGAATACATTTTTGTCATTATTACTATTTTCTTGCCTGGAGAGTATAAAAGGGGGAAGAAAAGGATTTGATCTCCTACTGTCAGAGGCCTAAATCCTGTGAAAAGTCTTCAGTTTCCTGCCAGATATCTGATTATTCCGCTGAGATAAAGGTGATTATTAGAATAAGCTACAGAACGGCCGACCCATAACCTAGAGCGCATGCTCCTGACTGACGCCACTACTGGTGGAGAAGGCTTTGTAGCTGCCTCATTAGCGGTGAGGGAGGGACAATGCGGCTGCTGCAATAATTAGGTTGCATTTCTTATGTTGAAGTGAAACAAATTACAGCGGCGTCTGCGCGCTCCTGAAATCCCTGCTGCGATGAAGAGATTATCTTCCTTTCAGCCGTGGGCTCAGGGTCGGCCAAGGTTATGCAGAGAATCTCGTTACAGCGCAGTCATTCATTAACTACACACGTTTCAGTTAGTCCTGGAGAGCGATAAAAACAAACGGCTAAAACATGGTAATGTTTGTAGAGCGGAGTGTGCCGTAACATGGAGGAATGTGACGCACGTTTGGGTGACTGGCGTAACGCGGTACTCCATTTATTTTACAGCAGGCAGCCCCGTACATCTCACTGAGCTAACTTTTACCAATAAAGGTTTTAGAGTTATTGTTTCGTGTGAAAGACGCAGGGAAGGAAGATGCTGGATTTTCGTTTTCAGCTAAAGAATAAAAGTTTATTCAGAGCTGAGAGTTTTACCAACTGTATAGTTGTCTTACATGGGTAATGCGCAGTGTTTCTAAATGGTCTTTTCACCCGTTTTTTTTATAAATAGAAGAAAAATGTAATTCTATTGGCAAAGGCATCTCCCATTGTGGGCTGTACGGCTTCTGTTATTCACTGTTAGGTGTCTGCTGACTGTACTGAGCGCTAGTAGTGTGCTTGCTGCTTTCTGTGGTCAGCTAGAACGGTCAGTCTGGCTTATGTGTAGCGTTCCCGCTAGGCTGTTTTAGCGGGGCGCGGCGCCCTGCCCTCCTTCTGGAGGGCAAAAAGCACCCTGCCCTCCAGGAGGAGTGCAAAAAGCGCCCTGCCCTCACAGCCTGCGGGAGCCGTTCTCACCCGCGGGACGCAGTGTCCCGCGGGTGGAGAAACATGCGGTGACCCGGTCACCGCCGGAGAATAGACGCCGGGCGCATGCGCCCGGCATCTATTCTCCCTGTCTGCAGGGCTTGGGGGCTGCCCGGCGTGTCCGTAAGTGCCGGGCACGCCCCCAAGAGTGACGAAAAGGGGACGCGTCTTATAGACACGCCCTTTTTTCCGATGACTGCGCCCCCTTCTCGGACGCGCGCGCTCCTTCGGCGCACGCGCGGGCATGCCCTCTCTAGCTCCGACGCCCTGCCTCCCGCCGGAGCTAGAAGGAACACTATATGTGTGTTTGTGGGGTCCTGCTCCCACCACCAACATGTGTTTACTCTGTCTGCTGTCTAATGGTGCATACACACGGTCAGAATTTTCTTCAGATCTGAACGATAACGATTTAAAATATCGTTCTTACCTGAAGGAAAATCTGACATGTTTGAACGATGCGCGTTCCCGATGGTCAGATAACGATATCTGACATCTGATGTGTTTGCAGTCAGTTTTGGACGATTCCAGTCATTTTAATGCAGTCAAAAATCATTAATCGTTCATCTGACACATCTGACTGTATGTATGCTCCATAAGCCTTCCTGAGGTCGGCTACAATGGGATGCAATCGGGAAGCCGGCTGATGTAAGCCCGACAGCCGGCTTCCCGACTGCTTTACCCCGGCGAGGGTTAAATTACAGATGTAGACGCCTGTCATTTTTTCGGGCACCGCGGGGGGGTGGGGGAGGTTTAGGGCTCCCGGGGGGACTTGGGGTTAGGCTAGGGGGAGGGTGGGTTAGGGTTAGGCACCCCTGGGAGGAGGTTAGGGTTAGGCACCCCCCCCGGGGGACTTAAGGTTAGGCAGCGAGGAAGGGAGGGTTAGGTTTAGGCACTTAGAGGGGGGATTTGGGTTAGGTACAGTGGGGGAGGTTAGGGTTCGGCACCCCTAAGGAGGGTTAGGTTAGTAAGTACTTACCTTTAGGACGATCGGGATTTCCAGCACTGTCGGGCTGCTGCTGCTGGGATCTCTCCAGCTGTCTGCCTCACGCTGCCGGGAATCGAACCGCTGGCCATGCGGTATTTCATACCGCTTCCGCTACAATAACACAGGTCTGCGATAAAAAAGCTTTTATAACGAATTTATGTTATAAATTTTATAGATTTTTGGCTTTTGAACACGATAATGACTCCCGATTTTGCATATCACGTTTCTGCAAAACGTGTATTTATGAATGTCAGTTTTTTAATATTCTTTAAAGTAATGTATTCTGCCTTCATTTATTATGAAACATTGTCTTAACTTAATTCAGTTGCTAGCATAGAACGTTGCAGTTCAGTTCTTGTCATGAAACTTCCCCCCTGCCCAGTGCCAGATTAAGGTCCACATGGGCCTGGAGCTGAAATTTACAAAGGGACTAAACCCCATACTGTCTAAAGCAGTGTTTTTCAACCACTGTGTGCCGCGAGCAGTTGTCAAGTGTGCCGTGGTGATCAGCTCAGTGCACTTGTATTGTAGTGTGTTTTATTCCATAGGAGGCAAATGTAGTGTGTTTTATTCTTGTGGAGGCCAATGTAGTGTGTTTTGTTCCACAGGAGGCAAATGTAGTGTGTTTTATTCTTGTGGGGGCAAATGTAGTGTTTTATTCTTGTGGAGGCCAATGTAGTGTGTTTTGTTCCACAGGAGGCAAATGTAGTGTGTTTTATTCCTGTGGAGGCAAATGTAGTGTGTTTTATTCCTGTGGGGACAATGTATGTGTTTTATTCCTGTGGAGGCCAATGTAGTGTGTTTTATTCCTGTGGAGGCCAATGTAGTGTGTTTTATTCCTGTGGAGGCCAATGTAGTGTGTTTTATTCCTGTGGAGGCCAATGTAGTGTGTTTTATTCCTGTGGAGGCCAATGTAGTGTGTTTTATTCCTGTGGAGGCCAATATAGTGTGTTTTATTCCTGTGGAGGCCAATGTAGTGTGTTTTATTCCTGTGGAGGCCAATGTAGTGTGTTTTATTCCTGTGGAGGCCAATGTAGTGTGTTTTATTCCTGTGGAGGCCAATGTAGTGTGTTTTATTCCTGTGGAGGCCAATGTAGTGTGTTTTATTCCTGTGGAGGCCAATATAGTGTGTTTTATTCCTGTGGAGGCCAATGTAGTGTGTTTTATTCCTGTGGAGGCCAATGTAGTGTGTTTTATTCCTGTGGAGGCCAATGTAGTGTGTTTTATTCCTGTGGAGGCCAATGTAGTGTGTTTTATTCCTGTGGAGGCCAATGTAGTGTGTTTTATTCCTGTGGAGGCCAATATAGTGTGTTTTATTCCTGTGGAGGCCAATGTAGTGTGTTTTATTCCTGTGGAGGCCAATGTAGTGTGTTTTATTCCTGTGGAGGCCAATGTAGTGTGTTTTATTCCTGTGGAGGCCAATGTAGTGTGTTTTATTCCTGTGGAGGCCAATGTAGTGTGTTTTATTCCTGTGGAGGCCAATGTAGTGTGTTTTATTCCTGTGGAGGCCAATGTAGTGTGTTTTATTCCTGTGGAGGCCAATGTAGTGTGTTTTATTCCTGTGGAGGCCAATGTAGTGTGTTTTATTCCTGTGGAGGCCAATGTAGTGTGTTTTATTCCTGTGGAGGCCAATGTAGTGTGTTTTATTCCTGTGGAGGCCAATGTAGTGTGTTTTATTCCTGTGGAGGCCAATGTAGTGTGTTTTATTCCTGTGGAGGCCAATGTAGTGTGTTTTATTCCTGTGGAGGCCAATGTAGTGTGTTTTATTCCTGTGGAGGCCAATGTAGTGTGTTTTATTCCTGTGGAGGCCAATGTAGTGTGTTTTA
This sequence comes from Taudactylus pleione, assembly GCA_031769625.1. Lineage (NCBI taxonomy): Eukaryota > Metazoa > Chordata > Amphibia > Anura > Myobatrachidae > Taudactylus > Taudactylus pleione. The sequence goes on along the minus strand of JAUIMM010000824.1, from coordinate 1,162,822 downwards.
TTCCTGTGGAGGCCAATGTAGTGTGTTTTATTCCTGTGGAGGCCAATGTAGTGTGTTTTATTCCTGTGGAGGCCAATGTAGTGTGTTTTATTCCTGTGGAGGCCAATGTAGTGTGTTTTATTCCTGTGGAGGCCAATGTAGTGTGTTTTATTCCTGTGGAGGCCAATGTAGTGTGTTTTATTCCTGTGGAGGCCAATGTAGTGTGTTTTATTCCTGTGGAGGCCAATGTAGTGTGTTTTATTCCTGTGGAGGCCAATGTAGTGTGTTTTATTCCTGTGGAGGCCAATGTAGTGTGTTTTATTCCTGTGGAGGCCAATGTAGTGTGTTTTATTCCTGTGGAGGCCAATGTAGTGTGTTTTATTCCTGTGGAGGCCAATGTAGTGTGTTTTATTCCTGTGGAGGCCAATGTGTGTTTTATTCCTGTGGAGGCCAATGTAGTGTGTTTTATTCCTGTGGAGGCCAATGTAGTGTGTGGTTTTTTTTTTGTATGCTTTTTGATCACGCACGCCGCATCGCCGGATGGTGTGCCTTGGCAATCTTCAAATCTTGTGTAGTGTGCCTCGGATGCCTGGTCTAAAGGAACATTACACACCACAACTACAAGGTGAGCTGGCGAAGGTGGAACCAAATACAGCAGATCCAGCACAGATTTGCCCTGGGTCGGCTCATTTTAACCCCTGCCTACCAACACGCACGCACACACACACACACACACACACACACACACACACACACACAGTACAAGTGATTTCAAAACTTTTAGGCAATGTTGAGGATCCAAACCACAAAGAAATTGTCAGGGAAATGCTTAATAGTTACAGAAACCTTGGCTACAATAGGAGTTTAAAGGTACATTTTATGAAATCCCATATTGAGCATTTCCCGAATCATCTCTGAGACTACAGTAAAGAACAGGGTGAACAGTTCCACCAAGACGTTAAAGATGTAGAAAGAAGATACCAGGGTCGTTGGGACGTCAGCATGATGGCTGGCTACTGCTGGATGATACACAGAGACGACACAGAAAAAGCTTCTAAGCGAAAAGCGACAAAACGAAGTTTGACGACAAAAAAAAAACCAAGATATTAACAATTTTTTCAATAAATATGGTTTTGTTTCTACTTGATTTTATTGTTTTATTATGTAATTAAGACAAAAACAAAGCGATATCTACACTACTTCGTTTTAATATACTATTTATTGATGTACACAGGAGTATAATTAAGAATATAAAAGTATTAAAAAAAAAAAAAAGCTTTCAATACCTTAAATTGTGCAGACCAGTGTAATGGGACAAGCAGGCTGGAGGTGTGAGTGTCCATTAGTTGGGGCATGCTGCAGGCAATGCTGGGCAAATTAAGGACGCCGAAAGCCCAACCAATAATCTGTGAAGTGTAGGGGGAGCTGTTTGTGCACTGTTCTCAGTACCAATCTTCTATCGTCCCGATGAGCAGACCCCCACAAGTCGATTTGCTGGAGAACTGAAAGCAAGCCAGATAATAACTTATATTTTTAGGCCTTGTTCCCCCATCCCGATATTAAATGATAATGTATTACTGTTATTTATATAGTCCTACACTACGCAGTGCTTCACACACACTATATTTCATCATTTACATCAGTCCCTCCCCCATTAGAGCTTACAATCTATTTACACACAAGGTCACTTTTGAGAAAAGAAAAACAAAAACTTGAAACTTGCCAGCAGAATACAGTAGATAAACTAGAGACCTTTTTGCCCCTTCATGATTACACCAGACTGAATGAACTTTATTTATTCATTAACAGTTGTTTATGTAGTGTCCATGTTATTCGCTGTTCCTTGGAGCTTACAATCTGTTTACACACACAAGTTTGTTTTTGTCAGTAGCCAATTCACAATTTATTAAGTGGCCCTCTCCTTAGCCAGAGCCCAAAGACAATAGGTGGCATTACTGTCTAGATATATATAAATATATGTAAAGAAGCCTCCGATCGCTTCAGAGGCAAGCGTTCAGAATGATGCAGTGCGCAGGTGAAGTCATGACTTCACCCGCGACGTACGGAGCCTGCCCCGCCTGCCTGCTGGATCTAGTTAGATGAAGTCAGAGCGAGGGAGTGGGAGCGCAAGCGGCAAGCATGTTCTGGGCTGGGACCAGGACCAGTCTGGGGGCACTGTCTAAGGGGCACTATTTAAGCCTGGGGGCACTGCATAACGGACACTATTTAAGCCTGGGGGCACTATTTAAGCCTGGGGGGACTACATAAGGGACCAGTCTGGGGGCACTACATAAGGGCAAAGCAAAACTACAGGGGCAATGCATAAAGGGGAAAACTACAGGGGGCACTGTATAAAGGGGAAAACTACAGGGGGCACTGCATAATGGGCACTTTTGACTGAGAGCCAGTGGGTAAGCAGCCTGAGACCTGTTGGGCTGGATTGGTAAGGGAGATACCCCTTTTCCCGGCGCACGCATAATTGCGAAGGCCCCCACCCGACTACTTCATACCACCCGGCTGGAAAAATTTTCTGGGGAGAACGCTGATATATATATTATATAATTCTAATATATAAAAATATATGTGTATGTATGTGTGTGTGTGTGTGTATATATATATATATATATATATATATATATATATATATATATATATATATATATATTAATTATACATACACAACGCTATGCTTGTGAAGCTTATACATCGTTATACAAGTGTCGCATATATAAAATTAATCGGCGGAGTCTCCTGGTGAGTCCTATTTGCATCGCATTGCGAATTAGACTCTTTTTTTCATTTATTTTTTCAAAAAAAGATGGCCGACGCTAGCAGGGTTGCATGGGACCTGGCGGCTCACTCATGCCAGGCATATCGCGCTGTACCCGTAACTGGGATAAGGTATGAATAGCTTTTTAGGATCTTTTGAGGATAGATGATCCTTACGGCTGGGTACACAGCTGAACGATGGTTAGGCCGGATGCCCTGCGGGCCACCCGTTTCAACGATCTGGTAAGTTTCTGCGCAAACAGATGCACCAGTTTGCCGCCCGGCGTGCCTGGCCACAAGAACCTGTGGTGACGTCATTGTCGGCGACTCCAGCCGCCAATGTACAGGTCGGTCGGGGGGTCACACGTACATGTGAGCCAATGTACTATGCAATATATCTTTCGTCGGCTGTACAAATGATAGATCGCGTAGTGTGTACTAAGCGTTACATAAGCAATTCCCTACCATGGCCATATGATCAGTGTGGAAATATGCGTTAGTACAATGTATGGATGTAATATTTTGAATACAAAGATCTTTTTCTTCCTGTGACCAGAGGCTGCTGATCATACAAGGTATTACTAATTGGTAACAGCTGCATGTAAGGTTCTGTGAAAGTGACTTGTTGGGTTAATCGCAACGGTCTGCGGTTTAGTTAACATTTAAGCTTGAAAGTAAAAATGCAGCAGAGTAGAATCTGGGTCTTTCTATAATTGTTGTGTATAAGGAAAGTGAATTTTGTTTTACGTAATAGAATATACTTCTCTTGTTTTGGAGCCTAAAAAATTAAATTACAGAAATACCTTAATGGGAACAGAGATTTGTCACGGGTTGGAAAAAGATGAACCTGGTATTACATAAGCATGCTCCACTTCATAAACTCCTTATTTAGAAGTCCTTTATAACTTGACTAAAATTGAGTTTATTATGTATTACTAGTTGTGTACTGCAGTGCGGATGTGTGTGGGGTGTTTTTATTGTACAGCCATGGCCAAAAGTTTTGAGAATGACACAAGTATTGGTTTTCACAAAGTTTGCTGCTTCAGTGTTATTAGACCTTCGTGTCAGATGTTACTATGGTATACTGAGGTAACATTACAGCATTACATAAGTGTCAGATGTTACTATGGTATACTGAGGTAACATTACAGCATTACATAAGTGTCAGATGTTACTATGGTATACTGAGGTAACATTACAGCATTACATAAGTGTCAGATGTTACTATGGTATACTGAGGTAACATTACAGCATTACATAAGTGTCAGATGTTACTATGGTATACTGAGGTAACATTACAGCATTACATAAGTGTCAGATGTTACTATGGTATACTGAGGTACAGCGTTACATAAGTGTCAGATGTTACTATGGTATACTGAGGTAACATTACAGCATTACATAAGTGTCAGATGTTACTATGGTATACTGAGGTAGCATTACAGCATTACATAAGTGTCAGATGTTACTATGGTATACTGAGGTAACATTACAGCATTACATAAGTGTCAGATGTTACTATGGTATACTGAGGTAACATTACAGCATTACATAAGTGTCAGATGTTACTATGGTATACTGAGGTAACATTACAGCATTACATAAGTGTCAGATGTTACTATGGTATACTGAGGTAACATTACAGCATTACATAAGTGTCAGAGGCTTTTATTGACAATTACATTAAGTTTATGCACAGAGTGAATATTTGCAGTGCTGACCCTTCTTTTTCAAGACCTCTGCAATTCGCCCTGGCAGCTGTCACTCACCTTCTGGGCCACATACTGACTGATGGCCGCCCATTCTTGCCTAATCAATGCTTGGAGTTTGTCAGAATTTGTGGGTTTTTGTTTGTACACCCACCTCTTGGGGATTGACCACAAATTCTCAATGGGATTAAAGTCTGGGGAGTTTCCTGGCCATGGGCTCAAAATTTCGATGTTTTGTTCCCTGAGCTACTCATTTATCACTTTTGCCCTTATGGCAGGCATGGGGAACCTTTTTTTTTCTGCCGAGGGCCATTTTGATCTATATATAACATTATTTGCGGGCCCGATGCAGGCCACGTCCCCTCCATGTAACGTCACACTGGCTCACATGAATAGGATAAGTTACATAGCAGCCTGTGCACAGGGCACACAGTGACATTGGTGAGATAGGTGTGGCACCATGTGTGTGGCTGGTAAGGGGTGGGGGGAGAGGTGATTTGGGCCCGTGGTCACATGAATAGGATAGGGTACATAGCAGCCTGTGCACAGGGCACACAGTGACATTGGTGAGATAGGTGTGGCACCATGTGTGTGGCTGGTAAGGGGTGGGGGGAGAGGTGCTTTGGGCCCGTGGTCACATAAATAGGATAGGGTACATAGCAGTCTGTGCACAGGGCACACAGTGACATTGGTGAGATAGGTGTGGCACCATGTGTGTGGCTGGTAAGGGGTGGGGGAAGAGGTGCTTTGGGCCTGCGGTCACATGAATAGGATAGGCTACATAGCAGTCTGTGCACAGGGCACACAGTGACATTGGTGAGATAGATGTGGCACCATGTGTGTGGCTGGTAAGGGGTGGGGGAAGAGGTGCTTTGGGCCTGCGGTCACATGAATAGGATAGGGTACATAGCAGTCTGTGCACAGGGCACACAGTGAGATTGGTGAGAGTGGCGGGTGAAGGTGCTGCTGCCAACAGTCTGTATAACGCTGCTGGTCACGTGGACCAGTATGTAAAGCAATACAACCAGAACACTTCAAATAAACAAAGCCGCAGTCTTGAATAAATGATTTAGTTCTAAATTCAGTTTGCATCTGATTGGTCAGGAGAAACTGTACATCTTGTTAAGAAATCCCATTTAATGACGTTACATAACATGCACATTGTTTATGGGTGAAAGTAAAAGGAAGCTTTGGTCACGTTCAGTTTACTTCGGATGGGTCTGTCTTTTGGTAGCACAGAGAAATACATATTACAATTGTATTGTTAAACTGTATTAAAAGGCTTTACACATCACAGCTAAATAAAAGCAGCGTCAGATTCCATGTGACCGCTAGTATAAAGCAGAGGCATTGGGAGGATAAGATTGAGATGGGGACTAAGTGCCATAGAGATACTGTGATTAAGCAGATGTTCTGCAGATAAATGAAGCACTAGGAGGTTAGTAAATCCAGCAACAGAACGGATTGCAGAGATTGTATGTAAGTTAGCCTGCTGGCTGGTAAGGATCTGCTGCTGGTGTAGGGGAGCAGGGCCTAATTTGCAGATATTGGTAAAATCCGTGATTTGGGAGAACCGTTTGAGCTGACAGGGGAATGGCATTGTTCCCTTTGGGGAATTAGAATGTAAAATAATTATGTGTAATAACTCGTTGCATAGTGCTGAAGGGACAGGGGTCAGAGGTGTCTGGAAGTGGCGAGCCTTGGTTCTGTTCTATTCTTTTCAGCAGACTTGGCCAATATAGGAAATGTAATCTTCTGCATCTTGCTGTGAGGAAGAACTTTGCCTGGATGTACCAGTACCTGTTGTAATGTATAAATAGTTACATAAGAGCGCTGAGCTTAGATCATCCTTAACATAAGCATTTCCACGCTAGGCTATAATGTTTGCCTTCATTAAACAACTTTGGGTAGTGAAGTCCGTGGTTAGAAGGGTGTAAGTAATACAATGTCTTATGCTCAGAGCAACCAGACCTGACCTTAATTGTGAGGGGTCCTATAATGAGAGCAGGGATTATAAAGGAGAGCCGAGAGCCGTCACGCATGGCGGAAAAAATGATGTAGACAATTGTAGCACTTGGCAGCATCTATGGCCGAATATAAAGGGGGGGGGGAAGATGGCGTTTAAAAGTTTCTCCGTAAAAACATAATGGGCTCTATCCAATTAAATTTCTCAGTCGGGAAAAGTACGTGAACTATTAATTACGTTGAGGGGATAACTAGAGTCCCCGGGGGGCGTTGTTCAATGTGACTGCAATCGGGGAATTCAGAAATGGCAGATGACGGAGAATGAGGGAAGATGTAACCCTGGAGCTAATCCCCCGCCCCTTTCATGTATTTATAAGTGCATTACTCAGGTACTAAGTACATTAGGCAAAAGGACACCTCTTTCCATAGCGCCTTTAGCCTAATTCAAGAAAGCCTGGGAATGTGCCCTAATGATCTAGTTCTTTTGTGTAATGGAATGCAATATATGTGCATGATATCAATCCTATCCTAAATATCGGGGCAAATGCAATGCCTGGCTGAGCATGTATCGGACACTTATGGTAGTGCCGACATGGCGAGTTTTCCCTCTCCCCTCTATGGTGTGCGAGGAAAGCTTGCGATGTCTGTGGGCGAGATGTGCCGTTCCAGCTTCGATGTCAGGGCGTAGAAACAAAGGTAATTTGCTTGGTTCTCTTATTACCAGCACTGATTTATCAGAACAGCAGCCATTATTAGGTACCCTGGATACTCCTGGGGACATCTCGGAGGGGTTTCCCTAGCCATAGAGAGCGCTGACATTCGTGCTGTTCACAGGATTTCCTGCGATAATGGGAAACTTAACTGTTATCTGCCCGACCCAAGGCCCAGCAGTCAGTGATAGAAATGTATTAAGGATAATGGGTCTGATTCATCACGGATCGCAATTGCAACAGCATACGCAGATCGGCCAATGGTACTGGACATGTACCGCAGTGAAGGTCAGGATTGTGATAACACTGCGATCACGCACACAGCCAGCCATCGCAGATCGGGGGAGTGGTCAGAAAAACGCAGGCCTGTCTTTCTGTTTGAACGCTGTTACATGGGCGTGCATAAATTAGCCACTGCGACGGCACACGCAGCTTGAGTACTCACTGCGTGCGACGAGAGTTGAAATTTCGGAGGCAGGTCAGACCTGCTGTAATTCTGCGTAAGGGTTCGATGTTACCGGTGTATACGCAGGACTGCGAGGTCTTACGGTTGTGTGAAAGCGTAGTAGCGGGCGTCTCTATGCTGGCTGAGCGGTTGCAAACATTAGCATATTTTCACAGCAGAAAGGCGTGCGTAATCGCAGCTGCGATCGCACTAGCGATCCATTGTAAATCGGGCCCAATGTGCATTCACTGACAGCAATAGGAAGAGCTTACAAAGACCGAAACGACAAAGATGGAATAAAATAGTTGCATTGTCTGACGACTGTAAGGGCAGCCTTGTTCTGAGGGGACTGTATCCCCAGCCACTGGCTTATTATCTGTATTACATAGCACAGGTAAGGGCCATACTATCTTCCTGCAGGGAATAAGCGAATACTTATTGTTATGACTGTACATAATGAGCTGTTACCATAATACACTCTAATGGCAGAGGTAACCACTTGAAATGTCCGCGGATGGCTCCGTCCACAATAGGTGGTGTTGTGATGTCCTAGCTCCTAATGTGCAGTGCGATTACACCGCGTCACGCTACTAAGCCAGGGGATAATCAAAGGGAAATATGTGAACAGTAACAAGCGAAACAAATCTCGGAGGCTGCCAAGATCCGACTCCCACAACTCCTCCTTATTACATAGCTGTGTGCATTTATCTCACTCTGTGCCAGGCTCAATAATAGCTGCATGCCATTTCATGAGCAAGCTCCGTGCCTCCGTTCTGCCTTCACCCCCTGGCACCCAATTACTTATTGCACGTCAGCGCTTCACTGTTCAAAAATAAATGGCAGCAACATATTCTAGAGTTTCGATGCTCCTCTTATTTCATTTGTAAAGTGATATTATTATCTTTACCTCTGGGGGCTTGGTGTTATTTTTGGCATTTCGGAGGGGGCTGTATCCTAGCAACATGCGGGACATCACCTCTCGGTGACATGCTGAAATAGCACTTCATTGCATGTAACTCAGGAGGACGTCACAGGATATCAGGGACTCTGGGATTGTCTCTGCTGTGGAGAACGGCACTTGCCCAATCCTACAAAGCATTTCCGTGTGCACGCACCTGCAGTGGCCTAGTGTAATGCTAAATACGGCTTGTCTGATAGGCCCGGATTCAGTTAGTCACGATGGCTGTTAACGCAGGTTAATTCAGCCAGCCACGGGTCTATTGATTTACAATTAAAATGCTGTGTTAACCTAGTTCTCAATAGGATTTAATGCCGCTTTTTGTTTGCAGCCCCTGAGGAGGTGAAAAAAATCCCAATTTAAAAATGTCAGGACTTGGTTTGGTTCAGAACCACTGGGACCCCCCCCTACCCCAAACAAATGACTAATAATGCACTTAGGAGTTTTTAAATGGTGTAATTTGGCCAATATTGTAATTTTTGAGGTCATATTCTGCAAACAGCAGAATAATGAGTTAACCTATGTGGGACATGTGTAAGGGGTGGGGTTTATTGAAATTTGTTTTTAATCTTGCAGATGGGAGTTACTTGTTGTTTTTGTTTTGTTTTTTTAAGTTTCAAAATTGCTTAAAATTACTTAACAGTTGCCTTATACACATTTTCATGCACCCCAAATTCATCTACAGCCTCTCATTTGCTAAAAAGAAAAACCTTGCTGACTATCTTTCTTCCACAAATGCAAAAATTAACCATTTGACACCTTTCAGGAGCCCTAAATACTTTTCTTGTGACCACTAATAACCTTTTTATAGTGTTATCCAATGTTTGGCATTTTTGTTGGGGTGATTACCCCACTTTTACCCTCACTTAACGTGGCTAATACCAAGCAGATTTACCCAGGATAATCGTTTTATAATTAAATAGCGCGACTTGCGGGGCGTACACATGCAGAAATTACAGCACTTTAATTTAATCAGGGCTTCAGGAACTGTGGATGGAGCTATTGGGGGTAGAGCGTTATAGATATAGAGAGAGAGACACACTAGCTGGCGTACCCGCGGTTGCCCGGGATTTTAAAAATGTTTCTTTACACATCATCCTCCAACAAACCTGTCCTTAGTCAGGCCTCACGAAAAGTGTGACAAACTTCCCCATCAACAGTCCTAAGGCCTTGGAAAGAAGTAGGACCTGTAACGGTGTAAAGCAAACTTCAGAGATAGAAGCATTAAAAATTTGTCGGATGTACAGTGTAAACACGGCCAAGAGCTTCTGTTGCTCTGATACAAGGATGACCATCTACAGCGACTCCCTGTTTTCTGCGCAGAAAAACTTTGGGAGAAGCATTCCATGTGTAATATTTTGGCAGCTCACAGTACAGCAGGGTCCTTGCAAAGTCATCATTTTGACACAGTTCGAAGAAAGAAGTCAATGTTGCGTAATTTGGTATAGTCAGAGAGCTGAGAATGCTGGGAAAGCCTGCTAAAGCTCTCTTCGATAATAAACATTAAGATCATGACAACACAAAACGCTCGCTCCGAGGCCCTACCCATATGCCGTGAGGCCGCACAATGAGCGTACATGAAAGATTGTGCTTTTTAATGAATTAAAAATTAACAGTAATTTCAATCTCAAATTTTTTTAGTTGCCTCTGCCGTGTTTTAATACGCTCGTATGTAAAATTTCATGATCTTGGCTTGTAAACTGTGGATTTGTATAGAAAGACAGAAGGACAAATTTTCGCTGAGCTATAGTAGAGAAGATAGAAAAGAAAAATTAGTAGATAAGCTAAATCCTTTTGTAATTCTGTCCCTGACCTGTAGAGGGCGAATGCTATGCAAAAATTGTGGTTTTTCATTAATTAAAAATTAACAAGTAAATAATTTCGATTACAAATTTTTTTTTTAGTTGCCTCCGCCGTGTTTTTACACGCTTGTATGTAAAATTTCGCGAACGTGGCTTGTAAACTGTGGATTTATATAGAAAGACAGAAGGACAAATTTTCACTTTTATACAGTAGTATGTATGTGTGTATGTATGTGTGTGTGTATATATACATGTGTGTATGTGTGTATATATATATATGTGTGTGTGTGTATGTGTAGATATGTATGTGTGTGTGTATATATATATATATATATATATATATATATGTGTGTGTGTGTGTGTGTATGTGTAGATGTGTGTGTGTGTGTATATATATATATATATATATATGTGTGTGTATGTGTAGGTGTGCGTGTGTATATATATATATATATATATGTGTGTGTGTATGTGTAGATATGTGTGTGTGTGTGTGTATGTATATATATATATATATATATATAATTTAGAAAAGTAGGCACTCAAAAGGGCCTTTAAAATGAATCTCATCTTATGACATATGCATTTTGGCCCAGGACATTACGACATAGTTAATGAGAGGTTCAGGAGCGGAGTGCCTGCTGAAATCACGTTACTGACCATACATTTGATTTTTTTTCTGGTAATGATTTTTTACTCAACGTAATTACTGATTTTGTGTAACTGTGATGAAACTGTACAAAGTAGTTGACAGAATGTAGAACACCAGCATATTCCACAGAGAACGTTGTACTTTAAAAATAACACACTGCCAGAATGCGGTATCCTCAGGATGCACCTGCAGAGACTGCGCCCGTAGGGTTTAAAGCTGCAATCCCACAAATACTGACTGCTGCCTTTTTTTTTTTTATTTACTTCATTGTACCTGTCCAACAAATCGCTGCCATTGTTATAGGTTTCCAAATGCAGAGACTGATCTTTTTGCTGGGGAATATCTGTTCCGGAATGGCACATTGCGTCGATGTCACAAAATGGTCTTTATTACAGTAAATAACTCGCACACAAACCGTCCCTAAAAAAAACAAAAACCCACAAACACTTTCTAATGGGATTACAGATTTATGGTGCATTTAACCAGGATTTGAGCGATTTTATGGCGTAGCTTTTTTAAAACTTGCTCACTGGGGGCGCCTCAATTCAGCAGCTTATTCAATTGGCCGTGCTGTTTTGTCCGACTACAGGACTTTTTCTCGACTTAAGTGCCAGGCGTGATGCTGTTATCGGGCTTAGTGCGGCACTAACACAAAGTTTCAGGTGTGGTAAACGGCGTTCTTCCACTAAGGGGCGTATTCAATTCGCGTAGAAATCGTCTGTTTTTCGCCAAAAGACAGGTGAAAACTTCTCTCCATCTCAGGCCAGGAGAGCAAAAATTTAAAATCCCTATTTTTGCCCAAAAATGTGGGAATTTCTTTCAGAGCCTTGTGACCGATGATATTGTGTAAAAGCTGTGATTAGCCGAATGTAACCTAGGAACAGAGATGGCCCATGTTCCACATATAATGTAATTGCCACTAAAACAATCCCCGTACAATATAACAAGGGGCAAAACGTGTCTAATAAAGCAACACATCCCATTAACCTATACTTGTTCTTACAATGTCGTGCAATTATACCTACATTAAGGTATGTCCCACTTAGAACATTTAAAAGTCATGTAAAACCTATTACATGAAAGGGCCTGATGCGGATATGACTGCAGGTCCAATCTGCGGACATATATTGTGTCTTCGCACTGCGCCGGCTGCGTAGCTCTCCCCAAATGCCCGGTGCCCTCTTCAGAGACGCAGGGGAAGGTCATTGCTTGTTACGTTATGGTCTTCACTTAAATGAAACACTCCCGCGTTGTACATCCATTTTCTTCTCACTCGCTCTGCTTTTATTATCTTCCGTCATCATCCGTTTGGATCTCCGGATAACGCACTAGAAAATGCACAAAAGGAGGAAAAAAAAACATCCTAGTATATTTGTACATGCTTATGGGTCATCACTGAGAGTAAACTGGGAGCTAGCGCTGTGTTATTTCAAAGAAATTTGTATAATATGAAATAAGATCATAATCCTGCGTCACTGATATTTAGGGCAGTGCGTTTTTTTTTTTTTTGTTTTTTTTGTTTTTTGAGGAAACACAAATCATTTTGAAAGTGAAATGTGTGTACAGGCAAAAATAACATGTCTATTACGTGCGCACTGTGCTTTGTACGTAACAGAACTGAATCACGCTGCAAATTACATGGTAAAGCCTGAACACTAGAACCGTGGGGTCAGATGTACTAAGACTTGGAGAGAGATAATGTACCAACCAAATCAGCTCCTGTCACTTTACAGGCTGTTCGAAAAACTACAGGAGCTGACTGGTTGGTACTTTTATTTCTCCAACTGCCAATTTTCATTCAGAGCCTGTAAACTCAGGAGCTGATTGGTTGGTACTTTATCTCTCCCCACATTCTCTCTGCAAGGCTTAGTACATCTCCCTGTGTCTTCAGACGGAGACACTGACGCCATGACGGTTAGCAACCCCCACCCCCCCAGTTATTGCCTAAGTAACACCCATCCTACTTGTACCCGATGCTTTACCTGCATCCACCTCTGAATCTCCCCCATTCTGTGATTCTGGGCACGACATATCTGTCCGATAGGGCCGATAATGTGTATTGTGTATGCAGCTACGTGGCCCAATGGTCGGCCTAAAACCTGTTTGATCGGCTCCCGATATATCGGCTGTACATGCTGTGCCTGTCCCGCCCTTTATGGTATCAATCAGAAAGAGCAGTGTTTATGGACCTTTGCATGATTTCTGCTAATTAGCATTCCCTTACGGAGACGATTTGGAATCTAAAGGATCGTTTGGAACTAAGCGATTATTGGGTAGATTGTATGGTGTATATTGACCGTTTTCTGGATTGTTGCTCGATCTGATTTGGCCTAGAGCAGTGGTTCCCAAACTGTGTGCCGTGGCACCCTGGGGTGCCTCGGGAAACTTGCAAGGGTGCTTCAGGTTGGTGGTCTAGCACAAAATAAAATTATTTATGGTCAATGTAACATAAATATGTGGACATACGGAAGCGCAAACCTGTCCACAACCACATAACTGACCCTAAAGATGACAGGTCGGCACAATTTACTACATTTTTTTTCTGGATTTCTCCATAACAAACATTTGGCTTAGGAGTGCCGTGAAAACAATGCTGATACTATAGGGTGCCGTGATTCAGAGAAGTTTGGGAACCACTGGCCTACTGGTTAAATTGTCAGGGCTACTGAAATCTTATTTTTCCCTGTAAGATATTGTGTAAAATGCAAATAAAAATGAATGCGTTACACCAACGGTATTAAACATGCAGCCTTCCAGCTGTTGTGGAACTACACATCCCAGCGTGCCTTGATACAAATTTAGCATGTCACAGCAGTTTAACAAGGACTTTAGACTGTTTTAGACGTTTTACGTGGCTTAACTCTGTCTAATTGGGCGTGAAAGCCACAATAATAATTAATGGGCGCCCAGAACAATTGAATTGCAACACTGGGTGCCCGTTAATTATCGCTGCCTTAAAAACAATTGAATCGCCCCCTCTGTGTCTTCTACATCGGCTGCAGGTCTCCTACAGCTCAAGCTCAATCTACACAAAGCTCTTATCCACTCCTTGTACTTCATACATCGCCAATCTCCTCTGCTACCCTCTCTCCAACCCCCTCTGCTTGCCAAGGGCTGCCGCCTCGCCCACACACATTACCCCTTCTCACTACTGCACCCGGGATTGTGCTCGTGCTGCTCCAGACCTTGTTACACATTCCCACATCCTATTGGATTAGCTGCTAGTGTCCCATAACTTCAAATGTACCCTCAAAACTCCTCTCTTAGGGCCTGATTCAGAGCCGGACGCAATTAGCGCTCGCTCGTCCTGAAAATAGGGGTGGCTATTCAAATGAACCGTTCGCTGTTTGCGGTCTGTTGACGCCTCTTGGTCTGAACGAGCGAACAAAACTTGCGGTCGTTTTTTGGGAAACTACGCCCCCTGGCCGCTCGCATCCTACGTCATGTCCGCTATTTATTAGATTAATCGAGTACATCGAACAGGGTATGAGCTGCTCGCTATTCTTGTGGTTGGTTTTTGCTACCACAATTTTGCGAGCAGTTCTGGCTTAAAAAAAACCCAGTGACGTGGTCAATGACGCTGCTGTTTTAAATATGCACACCCATAAAACGCCCGTTTTGACCTTTAAGCACGCCTGCGATCGGATCTCCACTCCCCGTTTTCAAGCACCTTCCCCTGTTACCACCCACATACGCCTCATTCTGTCACTCAAATTATCAGGCATTCGCTATTTTGCGAGCACATGAATTTCGGCCGCACTGACTGGTTCGCGCATGCGTATAACGATCCGTACGCATGCGCAGTTGGGCAAACATTGCTCGGAGCGAACGAGCTGCTGCTTACGAGTGGCTCTGAATCAGGCTCTTAATTTGTTCAGTCCTACCAGCCCTCCTAATGCTTCTGCCTTTCCTACTAGCTCTACTCCCCCACATAGTGCCACCGTGTGTCTGTCCCTGCACTGTGGGAGAATATGGGACGTATTTCATTAGTGATGATGACCGTGAAGTGCCTTAATAGCAGGTCGGTAATGACCCTTCACCATCCAGTTTCTTCACTTGCTTTTTCTTGAGTATTGGACGATCACGCTCGCAGCTGGACCTTCATGCTGACGCCTGGCAGCATATTATGAATATATTGCGTACTTATCTGCGGTCACAGAAGGAAAATTCCAGAAAGAAGGCCAATGCATAAAATAACGTGTGTGTATATAAATCTATTTTTATGGAGAGCTATAGCTATGAATATCTACGGTTATAGATAGGATAGAATTGTAGGGGGTCTGTTTTTTGGTTATAACTATGGGGGGGGAATTTAATTCTGCAGTGCACAGTGAATAACAGGTTTTCCCTCTGTAGGGTGTGAGAGAAGCCGTGCGATAGGTGGGAAACATTTTGAGTTGTTGCTAATTAGTACACCTGTGCTCCTTACTTGTGCTATTGCAGATACTGTGTATTGAGTTACGTCCTTGGACTCCTTTTTACGAAGCTAAAACACCAGCTGACATTTCTGAAGTGAATTTGCAAAGCGCTAGTTGGCCTTTTCCATGTTCGTCATACAAAGGCAATTACTCTCTCACAACACAACTGGCGATGGGATCATTAGGACTTTGTGGCTCTTTTCATATCCGAGCAATTACAGTATTATAGGCTGCAATTCCCTCCAGCAGTTAGTGGTACATTACCGAGAGGTTGCTGTACTTCTGTCAGTGTGACCTATAGTGCGGAATGTGAAAGAAAATCTACCTATATAGTATATGTAATTTATGTTGCGAGTTGTGCACGTTTGAGGTTGATCACCTATACACGAGTCATACGAACTGCATGCAGATTTTGTTTTGTTCTTTAACAATTCTACTGTATAGAGTCCAATCTATTGCATCTACAGTAGGCTCATTGCTAAGATGGGCTGGTAATTGTGTGTTTTGCCCGGTGTCTGCATTGTACTTGGAGATGACCATATTATAGTGGAACAAGGTTGTGGTTGCCTTGGAACCATTGAACAACAAATGGACGTAGTGGTCTAATGCTGGGTACACACTTATGCGAACCAGCGGCCGGTCGTTTGACTGTCCTTACATACCGAGCGACCCACTGGGTAAGCATTTGCCGCTCGCTATGTCACAACTGCTGGGCATGTAAATTTACCCGGGCAGTTGTCATGTCAGTGTCTGCGGTTCCTGCAGTCAGTGTAGGGAACAGTCGGTGGGTCGCACTACACACTGGCAGATGTCTACGATAGATCGCATCTGTCGTGCTGCACAGATATAGTGTGAGTACACACGAGCCAACACACTTAATAATATACCATCCGTCAGCAGTATGAATGATATATCGCATGCTGGGGGCGATTCAGTTCAGCGTGATGCTGAATAGCCCTGGGAAGGAGCTTCCGCGGCTATTCAATTCACTGCGCTGTTTGGTCAGACTTAAGGTTTTCTTCTCGCACCCCCCTGAGCTCTGCATATTTGCGCTTAAAGTAGACAAACCTGGCTTGTTCTTTGCCCAAACCTCTACGGACAGGGGTAAATAACGAGTGAGGTTCCCCTGTACTAATAGCCCAGAATATTAGCGCACAAGGTTCAGATGGAACCTTGCTCAAACCATACTCTGCTCTCATGTTTGTAGATAGACTATCCCTACATTCGTGTTTAGCAGAAGGAAACTGATGGCAATATCTGGTTATCTACCGGAAAACTAGCCTTATTTCAGCTGTGTGCGCGCCAAGTGGAGGAAACCTGATGGCCACTTTGGGGAAAAGTATAAATCGATGGCAAAGGCGCCAACTTGCTCTGCATTGAATATTGCATTTTTATCTTGGGCGCTCTGCGGCAGAGAGAGGTTTTGTATTATCACAGATAACCTAGCCTCAGAGGTGACTGGCCTCCTCAGTCCATGGGCAGTATTGCAGTCCTATGTATAAAGTATGCGGATTGTTGGAGCTCCCTGTGCAGAATAGATTGCTTCTGTAAAATAGCAATACAGAAATAATTTCTAAGGTACCTATCGGAGCACACTGCAATCATTGCTTCTGTACAGTAAAGTGCCAACGTTGGGTTTCTAACTGGGTTCTGCCTGCAATGATGGCAGCGGTTGTTAACTAATAAAGATTCGGGAACGGTATGGCGTTGTCGATAGCGCAGTACATGCCACATAGCACTCATCTTATTTTGTGGGGGATAGTTTTGTGTATTTAGGATCCTTTTGTTCTGAATTGGATTGTGGTATGGTCTTCTCACGGCCAATCAGAGGCGTTCGCCTAGCCTCTATCACAGACCGGGTTCTGTTATTAAGGTTAGGTGTAACCAGCCGTGCAGGTGTACTCTCTCTCTGTATGACGCGCACACCTCCAGTCACACGCTGTCTTCTCTCTCCAGACGCTGCTTCCAATGACCAGCAAGACCTCTTCTGTCAGAAGCTGCAGCAGTGCTGTGTACTGTTTGATTTTATGGACTCAATATCGGACCTGAAGAGCAAAGAAATAAAGCGAGCCACACTTAATGAGCTGGTGGAATACGTATCCACAAATCGGGGAGTGATCATTGAGTCTGCCTACCCAGATATCATAGTAATGGTAAGTCCTGATTGCTCTTCCCAGGTGACCTCCATGGAGAGGTGCGTGCAGAATCTGTGCAGGGGGGGCTCTCTATCGGAGATAGTTTGAGAACTCCACTGTCTTTCCGTTATTCACCTGCCAAAATACAGAATTGGAGACACAAATAATAACACTAGTTTTGCTTCAGTTTGTTTGCAATGTATACGTTCCAACTGTCCTATTTTTAGAACCACATATTTCATGTAAACCAGGTCTCTATCTATTTTAGAAGTGCCCCCCACTCCCTGGCTACCACTGGGCCGGGATTCCTCCCCCAAGTATTCCTGTTATGGAGAGCGGACCTGCCATGGCTTCTGTTCTATAGGAGTAGACAAGATAAATGGTGCCTGATATCCAGAGGTGTCAGATGCCCCTAAATGGATAACATGAGATCTGAGGGTCGTCATAGTGGCATCTTGGGAATCCAAAAAATAAATACAATAAAGCTTCTATTAATGTGTGTTAAAGCTATATAAATATTTTTATGTTTGCAGACTTAAGCCGCGTACACACCAGACGATATTTTGAACGATAACGTTATTATTCAATCGTTAAAAATATCGACTAGTGTGTATGCGAAAAACGACCAGCAACACGAAGTTCCCGCTGGTCGTTTACGATAACCCCAGTCGGCCGTGCATGCAGCCCAATCTGGGGTTATCGTGAGCGATGCCATGCTGTTGAATGTGCCATGGCCCTGCTCCCCCAACCCCCAATCGTCTGTCGCTGGTCGGCATCGGTAAGTGTGTATACACTTGCCGATGACGACACCCCCGCCAGGCCCACCGATGACTAGATTGCCGCATACACACATTGTGTAGTGTGTACGCAGCTTTAGAAGGATTTTTATTTATTTTTATTAGATCTCCAGTTGCAGGACAATTTAAGGGTCAATTCACTTAGCTGCAAGGGGGACGAGTTACTGTTCCCACCTCCCCCTAGGCCTAGTCTTCCTCCATCACTCATAGGGGGCGACTCAATTTAGCGGGAGAGGAATAGCGCTGGGATGGAGCTCTCGGATCTATTCAACTCACTGCAATGTTCACTTTGTCGGGAAGCAGTTAAATCGGAGAATGCTGGTTCTCGCAACTTAACCTGGTTGTTTAGTCGGAGAAAGCCAGTTCTCGTGAACAAAGTGCCAGCCGCGAGGCTTTTAGCACCGGGCTAAGCTGGAAAACGGGCACTTTACCCTCAGGAGGGTGCAGGGAGAAATCATTAGTCGGATTAAATGGCGCACTGCATTGAATAGCTCCCAGGGCTCCCTCCCAGCACTATTCAATTCTCGCTGATTTGAATCGCCCCCAAAGATTTTTGTAGGCAGCCCTGCGAAAACGAATTGGCGAGTCCTCAGCTACCGTAAGTGCGGCATATGGCTGCACTTACTTTTGGGGCCGAGCTAATTGAATCAATAGAAATATCAGTCTACTTAACATTTTGTTTTCCCTCTGTTGATTTACATTGGAACCACTCTGAATATTTTTTTATTTTGTTACGGTTCTTGTAAATGTGTTTTGTTTTTTTTTACATTGTTTCAGCAGTAAATTTAGCCTCTTGGGGGGGGTGGATTCAATTCAACGCAATGTTGAATAGCAGCCGGAGGGAGCTCCCACAGCTATTCAATACACCGCGCTGTTTGGATGCGGTAAGGATTTCTTCTCGCACCCCCCTGGGGATGCGAGGAGAAATCCGACCAAAGTGCCGGGCGCGCAGCTATTTTTCTGCTTAGCGAGGCACTATCAGCCGCTCCCGGCACTTTGGTCAGAGAATGCCGGTTAACGCGACTTAACACCCTTGAAAGGCGCGATAACTGGCATTCTCCGACCACATAGCGCACTGAATTGAATAGCTTCGGGAGCTCGCTCCCGGCGCTTTTCAATTCGCGTTGAATTGAATCGCCCCCTTGGAGAGAAGATGCCGGTGGGCTTTTCTAGTGTGGCCACTTCCATTGTGTGTCCTAATGTTTGTTCTGCCAATCTAAACTCTGCTTTAAGGTTACTTAATTATTCCAAAATGATATTTTATACTGCAACCTACTTCATAGAGGTAGGTAGATATAGATAAATCGTATATTTTTCCTGTCACTGCAGTTCTTGAGGGTTGTTGGTGACTGGCTAGGCGATATGAATGTGCTTTTTCAGTTTCCCAGCATCCTATAAATTGCTATTGGTTGCTGATCAGATGGAGCCGTAGTTACTCAATTTTGTGCATAAAACAAAAATGCATTTTTCATTGTCTTTTTAGTACGAGATGTATCCGTAACTGTCCCTGATGGAAATTTAAATCTACAGGACCTTTTTTAAAGCATTCTGAAATGGGCAGCTCTGCAGCATTACTCCGCACTCCCAGCCTTATAAATAGCATCCGATGGTTCACAGCTCCTGCGAGTCAGTGTCTCCACGGCAACCATGTAAACTTGCATCAACATGGCTTCCGCTGCGCTGCCTAATGACATGCATTTCAGTCCAGTCTGCCCCCTCCCCGCCGCACACACCACGTCAGCAAATACATTTATTCTGACATCCATTTTTCCGGTTTTGAAAAGAAACTATTCCAATTTTGAAAAGACCATTCAGAATAATTTATGGCCTCTGTGCATAATTTCCACTTTGCATTCATTAATCCAACGACACTGATCTATATTTTTAAGCTTAAACGCCAAGATCATAGAGGTTTTGCGGAGCTTTTATTTCTCTTAGGGGATAAAGTGATCGATAGGAACCTTTACATTGGTTAGTGCTGTGTCGTGGTGCCTCTGGTAGAACAGATGGTTAGTGCTGTGTCGTGGTGCCTCTGGTAGAACAGATGGTTAGCGCTGTGTTGTGGTGCCTCTGGTAGAACAGATGGTTAGTGCTGTGTCGTGGTGCCTCTGGTAGAACAGATGGTTAGTGCTGTGTCGTGGTGCCTCTGGTAGAACAGATGGTTAGTGCTGTGTCGTGGTGCCTCTGGTAGAACAGATGGTTAGCGTTGTGTCGTGGTGCCTCTGGTAGAACAGATGGTTAGTGCTGTGTCGTGGTGCCTCTGGTAGAACAGATGGTTAGCGTTGTGTTGTGGTGCCTCTGGTAGAACAGATGGTTAGTGCTGTGTCGTGGTGCCTCTGGTAGAACAGATGGTTAGCGTTGTGTAGTGGTGCCTCTGGTAGAACAGATGGTTAGTTCTGTGTTGTGGTGCCTCTGGTAGAACAGATGGTTAGTGCTGTGTCGTGGTGCCTCTGGTAGAACAGATGGTTAGTGCTGTGTCGTGGTGCCTCTGGTAGGACAGATGGTCAGCGTTGTGTTGTGGTGCCTCTGGTAGAACAGATATTAGCGTTGTGTTGTGGTGCCTCTGGTAGAACAGATGGTTAGCGTTGTGTTGTGGTGCCTCTGGTAGAACAGATGGTTAGCGTTCTGTTGTGGTGCCTCTGTTAGAACAGATGGTTAGCGCTGTGTTGTGGTGCCTCTGGTAGAACAGATGGTTAGCGCTGTGTTGTGGTGCCTCTGGTAGAACAGATGGTTAGTGCTGTGTCGTGGTGCCTCTGGTAGAACAGATGGTTAGTGCTGTGTCGTGGTGCCTCTGGTAGAACAGATGGTTAGTGCTGTGTCGTGGTGCCTCTGGTAGAACAGATGGTTAGCGTTGTGTTGTGGTGCCTCTGGTAGAACAGATGGTTAGTGCTGTGTCGTGGTGCCTCTGGTAGAACAGATGGTTAGCGTTGTGTCGTGGTGCATCTGGTAGAACAGATGGTTAGCGTTGTGTAGTGGTGCCTCTGGTAGAACAGATGGTTAGTTCTGTGTTGTGGTGCCTCTGGTAGAACAGATGGTTAGTGCTGTGTCGTGGTGCCTCTGGTAGAACAGATGGTTAGTGCTGTGTTGTGGTGCCTCTGGTAGGACAGATGGTTAGCGTTGTGTTGTGGTGCCTCTGGTAGAACAGATGGTTAGCGTTGTGTTGTGGTGCCTCTGGTAGAACAGATGGTTAGCGTTGTGTTGTGGTGCCTCTGGTAGAACAGATGGTTAGCGTTCTGTTGTGGTGCCTCTGGTAGAACAGATGGTTAGCGCTGTGTTGTGGTGCCTCTGGTAGAACAGATGGTTAGCGCTGTGTTGTGGTGCCTCTGGTAGAACAGATGGTTAGCGTTGTGTTGTGGTGCCTCTGGTAGAACAGATGGTTAGTGCTGTGTCGTGGTGCCTCTGGTAGAACAGACGTAGGCCGTTCGCTAGATGTTCTGTGACACTTATGGTAACAGATGTGTCCAAAGACATCTCCTTCTAGTTGCGCCATGCTGTGGCGTGACTCTGTAGCACCGAGTGTCAGTTCATGTGACTTTTTACCTTCAAATGCGAATAGAACGCACAAGCAGCTTTCTGCCGATTAAAGTATACCTATCTTCTGTGTGAGACTGCGGGTGTATCTAATTGCGAAATGCTACGTTGGCACCACAGCCGCTGACACTGTAACGTAGTTTCGCATGCAGATACCCCACAGTCACACACAGAATATAGGCATGCCACATATCATTTTAACCAGCTGAAGCTGCTTGTGCGTCCCATTGGCATTGCTGCATGTTTTAATCACCAGCTGCTTGTGCGTCCCATTGGCATTGCTGCATGTTTTAATCACCAGCTGCTTGTGCGTCCTGTTCGCATCACTTTGTGAATAAGACGCATTTGAAGGTAAAAAGTCGCACAAAATAAAAACATTCAGAGCTACTGAGTTGCTACTTGAAGTGCACGGAGGTAAGATGTATGTGGACACATCTGTAGTGTGTATTGCATGTAAATGAAACACGCTATTGTCTGCGTTTACAATGTACGATGGTAGTTGCAGCATGTGGGGTTGTGGTATTAAATAAGCCTTTCCCATACCTCCCAACATGACCCTCTCCAGTAGGGACACAATGCTCTGGTCCTGGACTTCCCTGGTAATTTATGATTGGTGGAGGCTCCAGAGGCGGGGCTGCAGCACAGTCCAACATTCAAATAGGGGAGTCACACCAACTGCCAGTGAGTCCCAGCCAGTGATGTTGGGCAGTGTGTGACATGACAGTTGGTGTGACTCCCCTATTTGAATTTTGAACTGTGCTGCAGCCCCACCTCTTACCAGGGAAGTCCAGGACCGGAGCATGGTGTCCCTCCTGGAGAGGGTCATGTTGGGAGGTAAGCTTTCCGGCTGCTCTTATGGTGATGGCAGGTTTCTCACTTGCTGGCCTCACTGAGTGAACAGAATAAATTTTGTTCAATATCTAATTACAGACATTAAATTGTTTGTTTTGTGTTTTTCTTTTTTAGTGCAGCAGCTCTATCCCATTTAGTCCCTCATTATTATTAATTATTATTTATTATCATTTAAGGCTTACATTTATTTTAATTCCGACAACATACTTGTAGGTTAATTAGCGTCTGACATAATGAATGGAATATGACGAGCTCGGAAACCTCCGCGCCATGTACGTGAGGTGCGGGGAGGGGAGTGGAACATACATGTTGTTGTTTTTAAAGCCGCGTATGGAAACCTGGCTTCCCAGGCTGGGTAATACCGTGGCTGGATCCACTTAATGAAGGGCCTGCAATTAGGGGATTACATGGGGAAATTGGATTAGGTTTTATTATGCACTTGGAAGTTCAGCTCAGGTTAGAGTCTTGTGTTTAGTAAGCGACCACAGTATTATTAAAATGGTGGCGGAAACAGTCGTTAGTGATTGCAGTTATTGGCTCTTTGGCTCTCATTCTTTGCATATACCGTATACTACTTTATTGCCCACCTGAATTGCAAGTTATGAAAAGCACACTGACGTAAACAAATTAACATTGGCTGTTATTTTTAATGTGTACATTATACATTAGTATATACAAATGTATAAAGGAATAGTTTGCGTGTGCTTTTCATGTCCTCCATTAGAAGTGGTGGGGGTGATACTAGAAGAATAAAAGGCAAAGCTTGGCGTATGTCTGTATAGCACGCTGTGACATCACTGGGGATTCTCCTGCGTGCAAGCCTAGGATTCTGTACAGCGCGTCTCAGAAGTGGTCACTTATAGTGCTGCACGGCCCATGGGATAGTGAGAGAGAGGCGTTCTGCCCTCCTGTGTGTCTGCTTATAGTACCGGTATGTGACTGGTAACGCGCTGGAACCTGTCACGGAGGATTTAGACTCCAACATTAGTGGGGAAGTCTAAGAGCAGTGTTCATTTACAGCACACATACCATTCCTGAGGACATTTGCATCTGTGCAGTTTCCCATAGCGCTGTCTTGTGTTACCTGGTATTTTGCCTTAGGCGACACGCACATAGCTGTTGGCGGTGGTCACCGTGGAATGTCTGTAATCCCATCATTATTGATGGCTAATAAGGAGCTGGTGGTTTAGCTGCCAGTTTGCATTTTTAACCTCTTCACTGCGAATGACAAGTTGGACTCGTCCTCAGCACAGCACGGGCTCATAACTAACACTTTCATAAGGGTACTTCACTAAAAGCAGCCTCTAAATAGGTGATGATGCTGGGAGTTTGGGGCTTGATGACATTATACTTAGTTAAATGACATAATTAAGGGCTGCTCACTCCAGTTACACAATAGACTTACCATAAGCCAGAATAGAGGGAGTCCCGTCTTTCAAACAATGTACCCCATTAATTTTCCAGACAATAACACCCTATAGTACAGAAAGCGGAATTCTATCGGTTTTGGGTTTTTTTTTTTTAGTGCAATTCAAATGTTTCTCCAGGCGCGAGAGCCACTGGTGCCGCCATTTCTGCTCGCTGTCTCCTGAGTTGGGGAGCAGAAATGTGCGAAAAATGTGTGCTTTGTGCGCCCTAACCAGGACTATAAATGGGATTTAGCCACTTTACACCGCTTTTCTCGGCTAAACCTGGTGCTTTCGGGTATAACAACCGAAATAGTTAGCGCGGCCCAATAAACAATTGCATTCCCCCCAGAAAGTTTTAAAACATCCAGAGATGGGGGAAGGGGGTTCTAATACATAGGTGTACCCCTAATTAAATGCGTTTTAGTTGTCTACTTTTCAAATTGAATCACCACAAATCTTCCTAAATGGCGCACTTTCCCGTTAGATATTTGCTCTCAATGCGCATAACATAAAAGTGAGAAAAGGCAAAACATAGTGCTCTACATAAAAGGTCACATTGGGGGGTCACACTGATAAATGCGGAGTGGCGGATCTTACAGTCATACATAGGGTCACCACCTCTCCCTAAGGTGGTCTTCCTACCAGAGCTAGATATTAAGCAGGCTCATCATCAGATGTGGTGCAATGGGAAGGCTTTCCAAAACATACATCTGCGCACGGGCTTTTATAGGGAACTTTCCAGGTGTTTGCGCTTTGTGTATACTTGTTTATCCATTTGTACTAGTCAAATAGGTCTGACTTGTTGGCTACCATATTTGTGCACATTTGTGTGTTTCATTCAATCACGGAGAATTGCATGGGAATTATGGTGGGCTGCTCTTAGGGGTAAAATTACTAAAGTTTTAGAAGTGGAAATGTTGCCCATAGCAACCAATCAGATTCTAGCTATTATCTTCTAGAAGCTGCTAGTTAAATAAGTAGAATCTGGTTGCTATGGGCAACATCTCCACTTCTGAAAACTTTCACTTTAGTAAATTTACCCCTTAGTCTCTATGGAAATAAAGTCTCCTTTTAGGTAATTTTTTATTGCTTTATTTCCCCCCTCTGTCTGTCAGGCCACCTCCTACTTCGTAGTTTATAGAATCTTTTTTAGAAGATATACGTAGAAGTTCAGTATTGAAGCCCACTCTATGGGTACAATACAGTCATTTAGAAAGTACATTTGTTTGTTGGGATATCACTTTAATGTGTAGGCGATGGACCTACTTTATATATGAACGTTACTGTTATATCATGGCTAGTGTTTAGTCGAGTGACATAAAGATTTTGAGAGCGATCAGTGTTGTGTCTTAATTATCCGGTCACCACTGAAACTCGCCAACGCCTCTAGAACCACTGTCTGAAGTCTTCCGCTGCCTTGCCAACTAGAGATATGCCCAGTTACATTGTTGCCGTTTGTGTGGTAAATTGCGCCACACATGGCGCAAGTCGTGTACCCACGAACGGTTCTACGCACCCACGATCTCATAGGATTGCATGGTGCGATCGCAGTGCGCAATAGTGTACTGTATGCAGCTGCATGCTGCGATGCACGTTTGTAGCATGATCAGAAACTTAATTTATTCACAGTATTGAAGACTGGCAGCTAGAGCTAAAAACCTGCTTTGGGCATTGCTTCCAAATTATGCCACTAGTTAACTAGCCTGTTTAGGGTTAGGCTAGGGGAAGGAGGGGTTAGGGTTAAGCACACCCGGGGGGACATTAGGTTTAGGCTGCAGGGAAGGGGGGGTTCGGGTTAGGCAATTGGTGGGGGGGGTTAGGCAATTGGTGGGGGGGGGTTAGGGTTAGGCACTAGGGGGGGGAGGTTAGGGTTAGGCATTCAGGGGGGAGGTTAGGGTTAGGCACCCCTAAGGGAGGGTTAGGGGGTAGAAATAAGTTAGCGATACTTACCTCAGGGACGGTCGGGAACTTCACCCTTGCCGGGCTGCCGCTGTCGGGATTTGAACCATGAGGCCGGCGGTAATACCTACTTACACCCCCAGTGACTTGATTTATTCTCTTTCTCAATTCGGGGACTCTTTGTTGTGAGGAGAGTACCGAGGAAGGTTCTCACTTGTAGGGGTAGATTTACTAAAGCTTCTAAAAATGACAAGTATGATGATAAAACCAATCAGATTGCAGCTATCATTTCTATATTGCATCCTATAAAATGACAGAATCTGATTGGTTGTTATGGGCAGCACCGCCGCTTTTCATTTTTTCCAAGCTTTAGTAATCTACCCCATTGTCTGTCCTGTGTTGTGGAAAGCGGGCGTTCCGTACATACAGGCAGCGCAGACTAGGAGAGAGGCTGGTTGGTGGTGGCGTTTCATAGCGGGTTTGGCGTAATGCACCCTACTAATCTACCTTCAGCTACCAAGGCTAAATAATGTAGAGAAACAGGTGATGGAATTACTGTACTTGTTAATTGCGTAATTAGGAAAAGAGAATGCGGTATTTATAGCACATGTATAAATATATATATACATGATCGATATTTCATATATGTTTTGTTTGGCTAAATAGTCAGAGCAGCCATTTTTCCAGACTGCAGACAGTCATGAAATCCACTTGTTATGTTATTTACCAATAAACATGAAGCCAGTTATTGTATCGGTTTTGCAATAATAACATTCCTTCTCTGTGTATTAAATGGAGACAGTAATTATGTTGCTTTTATACAACATTTGAAAATAGTGCCCTGATTTTATCTAAGCTTGGCTACTTTGCTCATAGATACAAAGAACAGAGGGGTGCGGTACAAAATGTTGAAAAGAAAATTGTATCGACATTCAGAATGGCTTTGGGCGTGTCGGCATAACATTTTATTCCTACGGTCAGAACCATAACTGCAACCTAACATTAAACCCAAACCTGTGATGTCTATATTGTGACTGCCGACATTCACAGTGTTGACATAATGTTGACACTAAATGTCATGACATTCTGGTGTCTAAATTTTTGTCAACTTAATGACTATATACCGAACAGAGGTCTTATAGAGTGCTGATGGTCCAGGGTGATGATGTCTGGAGATCGCACATTGTTTCGGGTAATGGATTCCGCAGTAAGCCCATGAAGCTATAATTGTATATTGGTTATGTCCCGACAGCTCCGATTGTGTCTCATCCCTGTCCCAGCTGCTGATTCCCATCTTGTATCACTTGGCCATTCTAATAGAAATCCCTTTGTAATGGATGGGTTCAACTTCTGGGGCGATTCAATGATTAGTCAGTTTCTCCGCGCAGTAAACTCGCGGGCAGCGCCTGTGAACCCATAGATTCCGCGGTAAGTGCTGGAATCTGTGGGCTTCCCTGTGCTGTAAGCCCCAAGGGGAACACTTACTGCGGATTATTCCTCGCAGGCTAATTGAATTACTCAGGGCTGATAATTAGCTGATTGAATCTGCCCCTCTGAGTGCACGTTTAATCCCGCTTTTTTATGTTATTCTTGTAGTTGAAAGTTATGACAAGTTGCCTAAAGTGTTGGGGTACACCATGTTCTTCTGTGATAAAATTCTATTACAGGCATTCTGCCTTCTATCTGCTGTACCATCGCTCAGTAGATGACTGGTGTCCTCTGTCATTATAGCCTCATTGTCTGTCTCTGTACTTCTCCCCTAATCTTGTGCCAGTGGTCTCTGCTCAGCCCTAATTCTTATTACATGTGTTATATACAGAGCGTACCTTTTATAGCACCTTGTACATCACTTGTCCTCAGGTGTCTGTATTGTAAGCAGTGTCTGTTTTGTTGGTTCTTTGTCTGTCCGTATTGTCTCGTCAGTCTTATAGAAACTTATTATGTTTGTAATTACAACATGTAATTCCTGCTTTATTAGCATTAGGTGTCTCACCGCTGTATTGTTATACAAGATTAATAGTGCAGTGACTGTAACAAAAATGTAAGTCCTTGTGTATGTTTATATCGTTTTCTATCTATCTTATGTCTCTTGTCTCTATGGTACGGTCAGTTTATTTCCCTCCTCCTCCTGGTGTATGTTTATATCATTTTGTATCTATCTTATGTCTCTGACCTCTATGGTACGGTCAGTTTATTTCCCTCCTCCTCCTGGTGTATGGTTATATCGTTTTGTATCTATCTTATGTCTCTGGTCTCTATGGTACGGTCAGTTTATTTCCCTCCTCCTCCTGGTGTATGTTTATATCGTTTTGTATCTATCTTATGTCTCTGGTCTCTATGGTACGGTCAGTTTATTTCCCTCCTCCTCCTGGTGCATGAAATGCAGCCCCGTGTGTTTCTCTGTGTGATACAATCCTGCAGAGCGTGTCCATTTCTCATGTAGTGTCATGCCTGGGAACTGGACGCTTGCAGACTATGGAGCTATAAACAGAACACGGCTGTGACGTGTACAGTGATCTTTCAGTGTCCTGGTGCCAGAGCTTTTCATGTTCTGCGTCAGGTTTCCTCCTCTTGTTTCTCAGGACGTGCGGCTTCCTGTGTGATACCGCGACACATACAGGACAGCTTTTCCACTTTCTCTGTTTCAGTCAGCATTGCCTTTTCCTGATTTTTGTTTCTGGATAGAAGTTTTATATTAGATCATGATTATAGTTTTTCCTAAGCAAACATTTGTCTTCTATTCAGGCGTGCAGCTGATGATTGTGCCAGTCCTGTTTGTACTACTATAGTGTGTGCTGCAGCGCATTGCCCGTACTGCTGTATAGTGTGTGTGCTGCAGCGCATTGCCCGTAGTACTGTATAGTGTGTGTGCTGCAGCGCATTGTCCGTACTGCTGTATAGTGTGTGTGCTGCAGCGCATTGCCCGTACTGCTGTATAGTGTGTGTGCTGCAGCGCATTGTCTGTACTGCTGTATAGTGTGTGTGCTGCAGCGCATTGCCCGTACTACTATATAGTGTGTGTGCTGCAGCGCATTGCCCGTACTGCTGTATAGTGTGTGCTGCAGGGCATTGCCCGTAGTACTGTATAGTGTGTGTGCTGCAGCGCATTGTCTGTACTGCTGTATAGTGTGTGTGCTGCAGCGCATTGCCCGTACTGCTGTATAGTGTGAGTGCTGCAGCGCATTGCCCGTACTGCTGTATAGTGTGTGCTGCAGCGCATTGCCCGTACTACTGTATAGTGTGTGTGCTGCAGCGCATTGTCTGTACTGCTGTAGAGTGTGTGCTGCAGCGCATTGCCCGTACTGCTGTATAGTGTGTGTGCTGCAGGGCATTGCCCGTACTACTGTATAGTGTGTGCTGCAGCGCATTGCTCGTACTACTGTATAGTGTGTGTGCTGCAGCGCATTGTCTGTACTGCTGTATAGTGTGTGTGTGCTGCAGCGCATTGCCCGTACTACTATATAGTGTGTGTGCTGCAGCGCATTGCCCGTACTGCTGTATAGTGTGTGCTGCAGGGCATTGCCCGTAGTACTGTATAGTGTGTGCTGCAGCGCATTGCCCGTACTGCTGTATAGTGTGTGTGCTGCAGGGCATTGCCCGTACTACTGTATAGTGTGTGCTGCAGCGCATTGCTCGTACTACTGTATAGTGTGTGTGCTGCAGCGCATTGCCCGTACTGCTGTATAGTGTGTGCTGCAGCGCATTGCCCGTACTGCTGTATAGTGAGTGTGCTGCAGCGCATTGCCCGTACTGCTGTATAGTGCGTGTGCTGCAGCATAACTTGATTTGTACAGAATTGTACAGCAGTGAGTATGATAACGGGATAGTACCGGGCACTGGGCTTCTCAGAGCTGGTGAGTGACCTCAGGCGTCCCTGCAGCACATGTAAAATCCTGGAGCGGAAGTGTTCCAGTTATAGTAAATGGTGATAAGCGAGCATGGGTGACATTGTCATCTGTCTTCATCTTACATGTCGCCACTTTCTGCTGCCTCTCCTCATTCCATCCATATCCCACCTTTATTTATGGCAGCTGATAATGCCTCTGCCTTACAGTATTCCACACAGACTTCCACCAGCTACATTTGTTGTATTCCTGCTATCTTATGTAGCAAGTGTTCCCCACACATCTGATTATTGTAAGCTCCTTTGTTCACCTTCTGTCTCATGATGATCTATATTTGCATTATGAAACCCTAGTGTACAGCAGTGTGTAATATGTTGGCGATATATCTAAAGCATATTAATACTATTTTTTTTTTAATATACAATGTTAGAAAAAAATAAGACCTATTTCTGCTTCATCCACTAGGGGACCCTGGAGTCTCAGATGTGGGATAACCGGGAGCTGGCACTTTAATAAATCTGAATAGTAGCTAGCTCCTCCTGATTAGCAGGGTGGCCAGGAGAAAATGACAGGCGGGCATTAAAAAGCAGCAAGGGCGGAGCCTAACACACAGTTCTGTTCCTGCCTCCCAGCTGCCCCAGCGCTCCCAGACGGAGGCTGGTGGCCATTTTAGAAGACACAGGCTGCTGACAAACGCAGAAGAGAGACCTGTCTGCCCAGATTGTGACTGCACAATGGGGTTAGACTTGTGAAGAGCAGGTTAGACTCTGTTTACACAGCGATTACAGCATATTATATTGTGTTACACAGCACTGGTCTCTGCATCAGCGCTGGTTGGGCTGGGTTAATAGCATAATCTCACTCTATGCCCTTATTCTCTTCTTTCTAAACAGTCTCTCTGTGTGTGTTTGTGTGTATCACTACCTTTTCTCTGTGTGTGAACAGTGAATTGGTAACATGACTTCAAAGGGGTCTAAGGCTGCACAAAAAGCTTTCTCCTGTAAGAATTGTGCAGAGAAGTTTACACAGGGACTATCATCCAGTTCCCTGTTGTGTGAGAAGTGTGTTTCAGAAACACAGACTGCAGCATCCCCACAACACCCTATTTGTCTCAAATGTCTGCAGAGCTGGAAGCTTCTCGCAGGGCGAGAGAGTTTGAAAGATCTCAGAGGTCTGCCTTCTCTGAACCAGACTGGACGCGGTCTTTAGCCAGGTCTGTAGAAGGGCTCACAAGGGTTATGTCAGCCCAGGTTCCTCCTGTGGCATCGTCCTCTAGTGTCCCTGCTAGCAGACTAATACCGAATCCCCTTATGTGGGATGATCCGGAGGAGGACGACATGCCTGATCAGAGGAAGGGGAGGAACAGGCGCCAGCGGAAGTGGAGTCTGTATCTCAAGGTGCAAAGGCGCTGATTGCAGCTATACGCCAGGTGTTACATGTTGAGAACATGGACCCTGTGGAAGTTAGGCCGTCTATCTTTAATAAGAATCAAAGACTAGCAGCCTCCTTTCCTGTGTCTGAGGAACTGGATGAGATCCTTACCTCATCGTGGAAACACCCAGATAAGAAGTTTCAGATCTCTCATAAACTTTTATCCTACTGTCTCTTTCATGCAGAGAGCAGGAAATTATGTGAAACACCTCCTTCAGTGGACACTTCAGTGTCACGTCTGTCTAAAAAGACGGTGCTCCCTGTTCCAAGAGAAGTTTCTTTAAAGGAGTCTTCTGACATGAAGTTAGAAACTACCTTAAAGTCTATGTACACTGTAGCGGGGGTGTCCCTTCGACCCGCATTAGTCAGCTGTTGGGTCAACAAGGCGGTGGAAGCATGAGCTACGTAGCTTGCTTGAAGGCCTTAAGACTGGTGTTCCGGCGGAGGATTTGCTTCCTCTAGCACAGGGGTTCCCAAACACGGTCCTCAAGGCACACTAACAGTCCAGGTTTTAAGGATAGCCATTCTTGAGCACAAGTGACTTAATTGGTGCCTCATTTATTTTGATTTAACCATCTGTGCACAATCATGGATATCACTAAAACTAGGTTAGTGTGCCTTGAGGACCGAGGTTTTGAATCACTGTTCTCGCGGAACAGATTGCAGAGTCTGCTTCTTTTCTTGGAGAGGCTTCAAAAGATATTTGTAGTCTTTCCTCTAGATCCTCGGCTTTGGCTGTTTCAGCCCGCAGAGCCCTGTGGCTGAGACAATGGCAGGCAGATGCGGAATCTAAGAGCCGTAGTAGCGCTTCCATTCACATGGGAAGCTCTGTTTGGAATGGAACTGGATAAGTGGATATTTCCAAGCCACAGGTTTTAAATCCACTTAATCTCCCATCTGCTGCTCCTCCTCCTAGGAAACCCTTTGCTGGACCGTCCTTTTGTATCCCAGGGAGATTCAGGGGTCGTGGCAGAGGAGCTTCCGCTATCTCCCGTGGTTCCAGAGGCAGGGTTAGAGCCACTGCATCGTCATCCCAGCAGGATAAGTCTTCAGTTAAGGCTCCGGCATGACGCGCTCTCTTCTCTCCTGGGGACCCCAGGGTGGGAGCTCGCCTTCGCAATTTCAAAATTTGGATCAAGTCTTGCCAGGATGCGTGGGTCCGGGACATCGTTATTCAGGGGTTGAAGTTGGATTTTCAGATCCAACCTCCTCCTCCGTTTTTTCACACCCGGTTTGCTGGCATCAGCGGCCAAACGGGTTGTGATACAGATACAATAGAAAAGCTACTGTCTTCTCGAGTAATAGTGCATGTCCCTATCCATCAGCAGGGTCAAGGCTTTTATTCTGGCCTGTTTGTAGTTCCCAAGCCGGACGGCTCAGTGAGACCCATTCTGAACTTGAAACCTCTCAATCCTTATTTTCGGAGCTTCAAGTTCAGAATGGAGTTCCTGCAGTCTGTCATTACATTGCTCGAGAGGGACGAGTTTCTCATATCCTTGGGCATAAAGGCTGCCTATCTCCACATTCCCATTTGGCCGCCTCATCAGGCATTCATTCGGTTCGCAGTGCGGGCCTCTCAATTTCAATTTTAGGCCTTACCTTTCGGTCTCTCATCAGCACTAAGAGTGTTCACGAAGGTCACGGCAGTAATGAGGGCCCTTCTTCGGATTCAAGACTTTACTATCGTCCCGTACTTGGACGACCGGCTTCTCAAGGCTCCGTCAGTCACTCAGTTACTGCAGGACATCCAGGTAACAGTCTTCTGTTACAACACGCATGGATCCTGAATTACCAAAAATCTCATCTACAGCCTACTCAGCGTCTGCCTTTCCTAGGAATGATTTTGGACACGGTGGAGCAGAAGGTGTTTCTTCCGCAAGAAAAGTTCACCTCCATCAAACACATGGTGCGATTGATACTGTGTCATCGCAGGGTGTCAGTACACCTGTGTATTCACCTTCTGGGGAGGATGGTTATAACCTTCGAGTCCATCCAATACAGGAGGTTCTATACCCGTCCATTCCAACTGGACCTCCTCTCTCAGTGGTCAGGGTCCCACCTTTTTCTTCACCAGCGAGTTCAACTGTCACCCAGGACTCGAACATCTCTCCTTTGGTGGCTGAATTCCTCTCACCTATTGGCAGGCAAGCGGTTTGCAATGTGGGAATGGATTCTCCTCACCACAGACGCCAGTCTGAGAGGATGGGGGGCAGTGACTCGGGGAATACACTTTCAGAGCTGCTGGACTCGACTGGAGGCGGTAGTACCCATAAACATTCTGGAGCTAAGAGCCGTGTTCTATGCTCTTCAGGTAGCACATCCTCTGTTGAAGCGCCGTGCCATCAGAGTGCAGTCCGACAATTCCGAGGATGTTTCATACATCAACAGACAAGGTGGCACCAAGAGTCGGTCCGCCATGAGGGAGGTAAGATGCATTCTTCTCTGGGCAGAGGAAGTTGCTGTAGCGATATGGCAATTTTCATCCCAGGGGTAGAAAATTGGCAGGCCGACTACCTCAGTCCACAAGACATTCATCCGGGAGAATGGATGCTCAATCCACAGGTCTTTCAACAACTGATTCAGCGTTGGGGTCTCCCTCCCGTAGATCTCATGGCGTCGAGGTTGAACCATCAACTGCCACTTTACTGCTTACTGACAAGAGATCCACAGGCGGTGGCAGTGGATGCTCTAACAACTTCTTGGCGGTTTCAGTTTGTTTACCTGTTTCCACCACTCCCACTTCTTCCTTGTCTGCTTCAAAGAATCAAACAAGAAAGGTTAAAGGTTCTGTTGGTGGCTCCAGACTGGCCCTGACGGGCGTGGTATTCCAACCTACGTCTTCTACTGATCGTACTACTTCGTTTGACGGCGTGGCTGTTGAACGGGCTATCTTAAGAAGAAAGGGTATCCCTTCCAGGTTGATTCCTACTATGTTAAGGGCTAGGAAGGACGTTACCTCAAAGCACAATCATCGTACATGGAAGGCGTATGTCTCTTGGTGTGAACGCAAGGGTGCGCCACCGTCAGACTTCAACTTAACCAGGCTGCTGCTTTTTCTACAGGCTGGTTTATCAGCAGGTCTTCGTCTGGGTTCAAATATCGGCTCTGTCGATTTTCTTTCAGAAGAAACTAGCATAATTGCCGGATGTCCAGACATTTCTACAAGGGGTTGTCAGGTTACAACCGCCGTTTGTACCTCCAACGGCCCCATGGGATTTGGATTTGGTCCTCCTATTTTTTTTCTTCTTTTTTTTTTCCGCCAGTCTTCCCTATTTGAACCTTTACAGATTGTGGAATTAAAACTTTTATCATGGAAAGTGGTTCTCCTTTTGGCGCGTGCCTCTGCTAGGCATTTGTCGGAGCTAGGGGCGCTTTCTTGTCGTTCGCCTTAACTCATTTTTCATGAGGATAGGGCTGAGCTACGTACGCAGTTATCTTTTTTTGCCTAAGGTAGTGTCTGCGTTTCCCAACCAACCGGTTTGTGGTTCCGGTGTTTAAAGACGATTCTTCGGCTTCCAGATCCCTAGACGTTGTCTGGGCTCTTCGGATTTATGTTGATAGGACTGCATCCCTCCGGAAGTCTGATACGCTGTTTGTTCGATATGATATGGCGCATCCGGGCTGGCCGGCTTCTAAGGCAACTATTTCTAGATGTATTCGTCTGACAATCAGACAAGCCTATCTGGCTGCATCAAAACAACCACCTACTTCAATCACAGCGCATTCTACGCGCTCGGTGGGTCCTTCGTGGGCGGTTGCCCGCAGTGTTTCCCTGACTCAGCTTTGTCAGGCGGCCACTTGGTCAGGCCGGCATACTTTTGCAAAGTTTTACCGTTTTGACACGTTTGCAGCATCTGCTTCACAGTATGGCCGTGCTGTTTTGCAGGGTTCTCAGCGCTCTCCCGCCCGGGATGTGAGCTCTGGGACGTCCCCACTGTACTGAGACTCCAGTGTCCCCTAGTGTATGAAGAAGAAAACAGGATTTTGGTATTTACCGATAAATCCCTTTCTCCGATTCCACAGGGGACACTGGACGCCCGCCCGGCTCTGTGCCACCTGCATTGGTTATTGTTCTTCCTGGTTTGGACAGTCGTCTTTCTTAAAGGTCTGCTTGATTTTTGTTTGCATATTTGCTTGTTTGTTCATGTATGTTCTAGCTTCTCTTTTCTATTACTCTATATTCCAGCTCTCCTCGGGCACAGTTTCCTAAGACTGACCTGTAGGGGGTTATAGAGGGGGAGGAGCTAGCTACTATTCAGATTTATTAAAGTGCCAGCTCCTGGTTATCCCACATCTTTACCCAACTGTACTGAGACTCCAGTGTCCCCTGTGGAATCGGAGAAAGGGATTTATCGGTAAGTACCAAAATCCTGTTTTATAGGAAGTGTCAGAAATCTCACCCTAATGGGTTCGGTTATTAATACTCAATTTTTTTTTTTTTTTTAAAGTAATGTTGTCCTGTGTGGTAAAATCTACTGATTCCGTACGTAAAGAAACTCGTGCCCGCCGTGCTGTAAATCATTTTCCATTCTTTATTAATCTCAGCACCATTGCTCTGTGTCCCTTCTGTAAACGCTACAGTCATTACACTTCATTATTGTCGATCGTCTATTGTTTCCGCTGGCTAGTCCAGCACAGCTACAACCTAGATTTATAGGGATTGTCCTACAGCCGGCCCGTAATGAGCCCTTCCTCCAGGAAACCAAACTTTTCAAATACGGCCAGGGAAACCAGCAGACGTAACCAGCATATAAACAGTAATACAATGTATAGGTTAAAAAAAAAAAAAAAAAAAAAAAACATTTTTTTTTTTTTTATTATTTCTTTTTTAGATTTCACTAGTCTGTCTTCCCACTAGGATGCAATAATCTGAGTATTTTTTTATTTATTTATCTATGTTATGTAACCAGTGCTCTCTGCTTTTGTTACAGATTAGCTCAAATATTTTTAGAACACTCCCGCCCAGTGACAACCCAGACTTTGACCCCGAAGAGGACGAGCCAACGTTGGAAGCGTCGTGGCCGCACATACAGGTGGGCCTGAGTTGGCTTTTCATGTGCCGTAACGGTGCTGTTTGTTTAGGGTTTGGTCTCGCTAGGCTTCCATTCCCCTGCTTGGAAACAAACATAGGGTTTTGTTCCTGAGCTGACACGTGCAGTCACCTGATTGCGTCAGCCAGAGCCAGCTCTGTTACATGTCAGTAATGCGTGTCCCCGGTTATTGCTGAGCAGCTCAACCTCAGCCTGGCTGTTTTCTGACCTGCATTAACTTGTGGAATTGTATTGATCATCATTTACAGTCATATAATACATTTATTAGTTATCGGCAGATGCAACTAATCTCTGGCACTACAGGTGTTAGCTCAGTGGTTAGTATCGTTGCCTCACAGTACTGGGCTCTTGAGTTCAATTCTGACCACAGCCCTATATATATGGCATTTGTATGTTCTACCCATGTTTCCGTGGGTTTCTTCCGGGTGCTACAGTTTCAGCCCACAATCAAAAAATATACTGATGGGTTATTTGGAATCTGGCAAATGCGACTTTAGTTCAAAAAGAAAATATTTTTCATAATTCGCATGGACTGGTTGGAGGGATCCTTTCAGGAGGAGAGGGGCACGAGAAGGGTTTTCGTAACATGGGAAAGTTTCATAGTTTTTCACACTCCACACAAGACTTTTTATGACAATGTTTTGGTACGGCACTATGGTATGAGACTCTTACTACAGGATACACCAATATCCGATTAGCTGTAAGTTTAGGGTGCTAATGTGATATGCCCCGAAAATGGTCACGCCTGTTTTTTGCTTCCACTCCCCGTTACCTCCCATAAACTCTCCATAACTTTGATCAAACTGAAGGAGCAGTTCAATCGTTTTCGCTGGTAGTGCCGGGTGCCCAACAGAGAAATTCAATTGTTGCTCCGTTATTACGCGAACAGCCGGCGGCATTTATGCTCGCCAACTCGTGAGGAGGACTAGCAGAAATGTGCGATAATTCCTGGACTTAAGACTGCATTAGCCTTTTTATGCGGCTAAACACGATCGAATTGGCCGTGAAGAGTGCATTGATTATAGTGTTCACTCTAGGTCCGGCGCCCTTGTGCCTGTGTGATGGGAATATAGAGTGGAAGCCCCTTGTGCCTGTGTGATGGGGAATATAGTGTGGAAGCCTCTTGTGTACCTGTGATGGGGAATATAGAGTGGAAGCCTCTTGTGCCTGTGTGATGGGAATATAGAGTGGAAGCTCCTTGTGTCCATGTGATGGGGAATATAGAGTGAAAGCTGTGTGTATTCGTGTGATATTGAATATAAAATGTAAGCTCTGTTTACCTGTGATGGGGAATATAGAGTGTAAGCTCTTCGTGTCTCTGTGATGGGGAATATAGATTGTAAGCTCCACTGGGGGTAGGAAATGATGTGACTGATTACATATGCTCTGTATAATATCTAGGTGCTATAAAAATAACTGATAATAAATAAGTGCCAGCATGACATTCAGTATTTGGGTTACACACATTAATATCTCTGATTATAAATTTACTTGGGAAAAATTAACTGATTGCAAAACAATTGGCATGCTACTAGGCAAGGAATGGTATCAGTGTACTGCCCACCATAGGGTTATGTGTCCTGCCCACCATAGGGTTATGTGTGATACAGCAATGGGATCTCTGTGTCCTGCCCACCATAGGGTTAGGTGTACTGCCCACCATAGGGTTAGGTGTACTGCCCACCATAGGGTTAGGTGTACTGCCCACCATAGGGTTAGGTGTACTGCCCTCCATAGGGTTAGGTGTACTGCCCACCATAGGGTTAGGTGTACTGCCCACCATAGGGTTAGGTGTACTGCCCACCATAGGGTTAGGTGTACTGCCCACCATAGGGTTAGGTGTACTGCCCACCATAGGGTTATGTCTGATACAGCAATGGGATCTCTGTGTCCTGCCCAATATAGGGTTATGTGTACTGCCCACCATAGGGTTATGTGTGATACAGCAATGGGATATCTGTGTACTGCCCACCATAGGGTTGTGTGATACAGCAATGGGATCTCTGTGTACTGCCCACCATAGGGTTATGTGTCCTGCCCACCATAGGGTTATGTGTGCTGCCCACCATAGGGTTATGTGTGATACAGCAATGGGATATCTGTGTACTGCCCACCATAGGGTTGTGTGATACAGCAATGGGATCTCTGTGTCCTGCCCACCATAGGGTTATGTGTACTGCCCACCATAGGGTTATGTGTGATACAGCAATGGGATATCTGTGTACTGCCCACCATAGGGTTGTGTGATACAGCAATGGGATCTCTGTGTACTGCCCACCATAGGGTTATGTGTCCTGCCCACCATAGGGTTATGTGTGCTGCCCACCATAGGGTTATGTGTGCTGCCCACCATAGGGTTATGTGTGCTGCCCACCATAGGGTTATGTGTGCTGCCCACCATAGGGTTATGTGTGCTGCCCACCATAGGGTTATGTGTGCTGCCCACCATAGGGTTATGTGTGCTGCCCACCATAGGGTTATGTGATACAGCAATGGGGCCTCCGTGTACTGCCCACCATAAGGTTATGTGTACTGCCCACCATAGGGTTGTGTGTGATATAGAAATATGCTGGTCCTGTAAGTCTGGGGGAGGAGGTGAGGACACAGAGGCCCTCATTCAGAGCCGCTCGTTAGCGGCAGTACGCTCGTTCCGAGCGATGTTTGCACATCAGCGCATGCGTACGGTTTTTAGTACGCATGCGCGAACCAGTCAGTGCGGCCAAAAATCGTTGGTACGCAATATAG
The DNA here is from genome assembly GCA_031769625.1 of Taudactylus pleione. Taxonomy (NCBI): domain Eukaryota; kingdom Metazoa; phylum Chordata; class Amphibia; order Anura; family Myobatrachidae; genus Taudactylus; species Taudactylus pleione. The sequence continues at coordinate 1,123,720 of JAUIMM010000824.1, read as the reverse complement.
CGAGTGCCTGCTATTTTGAGTGACAGAATGAGGCGTATGTGGGTGGTAACAGGGGAAGGTGCTTGAAAATGGGGAGTGGAGATCCGAACGCAGGCGTGCTTAAAGGTCAAAACGGGCGTTTTATGGGTGTGTATATTTAAAACAGCAGCGTCATTGTTCACGTCACTGGGTTATTTTATAGCCAGAACTGCTCGCAAATTTGTGGTAGCAAACACCAACCACAAGAATAGCGAGCAGTTCATACGCTGGTCGATGTACTCGATTAATCTAATAAATAGCGGACATGACGTAGGATGCGAGCGGCCAGGGGGCGTTTTTAACAAATAAACGAGCGTATGTTTTGCTCGCTCGTTTAGACTTAGAGGTGTGAACAGACTACAATGTGCGTACGGATCATTTGAATAGCCACCCCTTGTTTTTAAACGAACGACCGCAAATAGCGAACGGCTCTGAATGAGGGCCCGAGTGCATAAGGAACAGCTGACCGGAGTGTAAGGTGAGGCCTTTATCTCCACACCAAGGAATGGGATCTCGTAGAGCGGAGTACAAAGTGCTCCTTGTCAGTAACAGCCAATGTAGAACATGCTTCCATGGGTCTTGTGACTGGGAAAAGTCACTGTCACATGATAAAATCCATCACACACATACAGTAGACTGTGTGATTTGTCAGGTTTACGTACCCACTAGCCTGAGAGAAATCAATAAGGAGTCCTGCAAACCAACAGATAGGAAACACCAAGCAGCCAATCCCAAGCCAAACGCCCTTTCTTTTACTACAGTTACTAGTTACTACTAGAGGCAAAACCTCTTATTGCAATAATTACTCTCTAACCTGAGCCATATCCAGTATCGTAGTGACATCACTGAGTCTCTGAGAAATCATTCCTAGAGCGCCTTAATCGTACGATTTTAGATGTCGCTTCCTATTTGCATTTGCTAATGGAAGCTGCCAAAAGAAGAACTTATCGCTCATGTTTATTATCAGGACTTTGCGGATACGCTGGCAGCATACAGTATGTGTATGGTAAGGGGATTCTTCCATCAGCCATCATTTGCTTAGGAGAGTTTCCCAAATAACTGGTACCAAGTCCGCTACAGTACTGCCATACTGTCTCACTAACTTCAGGAACCGCTGGGGCAGTCTGTGCAAGTTACATATGTTCTCTATAAACCAGTCAGTACTGCCATACTGTCTCACTAACTTCAGGAACCGCTGGGGCAGTCTCTGCAAGTTACATATGTTCTCTATAAACCAGTCAGTACTGCCATACTGTCTCACTAACTTCAGGAACCGCTGGGGCAATCTCTGCAAGTTACATATGTTCTCTATAAACCAGTTAGTACTGCCATACTGTCTCACTAACTTCAGGAACCGCTGGGACAGTCTGTGCAAGTTACATATGTTCTCTATAAACCAGTCAGTACTGCCATACTGTCTCACTAACTTCAGGAACCGCTGGGGCAATCTCTGCAAGTTACATATGTTCTCTATAAACCAGTCAGTACTGCCATACTGTCTCACTAACTTCAGGAACCGCTGGGGCAGTCTGTGCAAGTTACATATGTTCTCTATAAACCAGTCAGTACTGCCATACTGTCTCACTAACTTCAGGAACCGCTGGGGCAGTCTGTGCAAGTTACATATGTTCTCTATAAACCAGTCAGTACTGCTTAAGAAATGCCTAAATAAAAGCACTGTCGACTGTTTCTTTCGAAGTATAGATACATTATTAAGTATATGGGAATATTTAAATTGTTACATTATGCCTTTCACAAAAGAACATGTCATTTATACTTGCTGGCGTATTAATGCAGAGATCCTGAATGAGTATATCTGCAATATTTAGAGGCTTCTTAAAATGCTGGTTACTTAGTATTCTCTTGAGGGAAGCCAGAACTCGGTGTAATTTCACTGTGCGACAGGTCGGACATTGTACAGAAAAATGATGATTAAACTGACCAAGTTCTCTGAATACTCTTCCTGATCTCGCGCCCTAAACTTAGGGAATAGCAGCATCTGATACAGAGACAAATGACCGGGATATAATCCTACGCTGCTTGTCTGGCAGTGCTTTGGGGTTTGCGAATTTTATCTCCACATCTCACGAAAAGAAAATCTATATATATATATATATATATATATATATATATATATATATATATATATATATATATATATATATATATATATATAATATCTCCGTATATTGTTTAAGCCAAATTAGAATGATTCTGTCTGCATCTCTTTTCCAGCTGGTATATGAGTTTTTCCTGCGATTTTTGGAGAGTCCAGACTTTCAACCTAGTATCGCCAAGAGGTTTGTGGACCAGAAATTTGTACAGCAGGTAATTATTACATTCTCTTGTTATTATGCAACTCGATCGGAACTTTCTTTATAGTTTCATTTTTAACTTGGTAATTACCCATTTATTTCCATCAGTATGGTCTCTGTGCCTGATTCCGTAGTGATCGCTAATGCAACTACGTACGCAGATCGAGCAACTGTTAGCCATTGCGCATGCGTATAAGTGGCACCGCGATTACGTACGCACAGAGGAATCCATTGCAGGGTGAGTGACAGGCTGTGTGCCTTTTGGGGATGGTGACGTGGGAGTGGTCGGACGTGCCTGTCCGTTTGAGCACTGTTGCTTGGGCATGCATAAATTAGCTGCGATGATTGCATTCGCGGCTCCAGAGCCCTCTGCGTGCGAGGAGACCTGCAGTGTCTGCGTACCTGTGCGATGTGCAACGATGGTCCCGATGTTTACACAGAAGAGCGACTTTGGACGGATGTGAGAAAGCAGCAATGGGCGTCTTTATGCCGGCTGAGCTTTGGAAAACATTAGCGTATGTTCGCAGTTGCGTTCCGTGCAATTATTGCAGCTGCGATTGCAATAGCGATCCTTACTGAATCAGGCCCTGTGACCACTCGCACTGAAAGGTGTACAAGTTCTCCATGCCAGTGTCCCATAGTAAATGTGCAGGGAGACTCTACAATGACGTCTCTCTCGGCACAAATAAGATCGGCATTGACCAGATGATGATGCTGAAGATGAGACTTCCTGAAAACCTGCCTGGCAGGTGACTGCAGTCTGCCCGCATTAATGGTTTCGTGCAGTTTGCAACCTAAGGGGTTGATTTACTAAAGTGCTGGTTTTTAGAAGTGGAGATGTTGCCCATAGGAACCATTCAGGTTCTCGCTATCATCTTCTAGAAGGTGCTAGATAAAGTAGGATCTGGTTGCTATGGGCGATATCTCCACTTCTAAAACCCCTCACTTTAGTAACTATACCCCTAAGTGAGAGGCTGTTGGTGCACCACCTTTTCTTATCCATAGCAGATAGATGAGCTGAGCTGAGACACATGCTAGCCAGAAATGTGTACTAATACTTTGATTGTAATAATTACAGAGCAATGTTTGTGTGACCCTGCCAGAGTAGTGAGGACATAGCGAGGGCCTACCGCATACAACTTAGGGTAGTGTCTGAGGACGAGCCGGCCCTGACTTCCCCCACAGTCTGATGCTGGTTTCCACGGTACAAGGCACAGAACAAATTCACATATATTGAGACACCGTCCCAGCCATGGAATGAGTTACCATGTAGTGCTGCACCACAGGCGCTATACTCCTGCGGAATGGGTATGTAATACCGGCTGCTGCAATGCCTCCTGTCAAATCCCGATGGCTGCTATCCCAGCATGGGTCTTGTAAGTATACTTACCCTCCCCTCTTCTCCCCCTAACCCTCCCCTCTAGCCTAACCCTCCCCTCTTCTCCCCCTAACCCTCCCCTCTTCTCCCCCTAACCCTCCCCTCTTCTCCCCCTAACCCTCCCCTCTTCTCCCCCTAACCCTCCCCTCTTCTCCCCCTAACCCTCCCCTCTTCTCCCCCTAACCCTCCCCTCTTCTCCCCCTAACCCTCCCCTCTTCTCCCCCTAACCCTCCCTTCTAGCCTAACCCTCCCCGTTAGTGCCTAACTCTCCCCCCCCTTAGTGCCTAACTTCGCCACCCCCCCAAAAAAAAACAACCTAACGCTAACTCCGCTACGCTGCCTAAACCTAGCCCTCTGCTCCCACGGCTAACACGAAGGGCGCCCCGGACTTACCTAGTTCGTGCTGGCGTCCTTCTGTGTTCCGGCGTCGGGATTAAGATAGACATCGGTATTTCGACGCCTAGCTTAAGTCCCTTGCCGCCATTCCCCCGTCGGGATTTAGACCGACTGCATCGCGCCCCCGCCGGTCACATAACTACATCCCCTCCTGAGCCACTAACCCCAGTAACCCCGACCCTGTACACTAGAATAGATCACTGCAGCTTCCTAATAAACAGCGCAGTAATGCAGAGGTCACATAACGCCATGTACATAATGCCAGTGTCAATCCCTGATGTTACTTACAGTAAATCAATTTTGTTTTTATGATAAAGAAATGCACACTTTTATACATGTAGTTACTGTTCAATGAAAGATTGATATGATGTAATACATACATACAAAATGAATATAAAGCCAACAAATTTATAGGTTAAATACATATTTATCATATAATTAAATCTATAGGAATGGGAATATATTCTATAGGCTCTTAACAAGAACAGGCAATAAACTTTAGGGAAAGTTCAGTTTTAGAGTTCAAACTTTTATCAAGACTTGTCCTCAGGTTGAAGGTCTGGGAGCGGTAATTGTATAATTGTTGTATAGAAGTATAACTTGTGGAATCTGTAAAGGCGAATACCTGTGCCTTGTATTTACATATGGGGCCAATTCATTACGCTGTGAATCATGTTGTATCCTTGTTGACCCCTCATCCCTTACAGTCAGGTGCATAAATATTGGGACATTGACAGAATTTTCATATTTTGGCCTCTATTCACCACCACAATGGCTTTGAAATGAATCAAACAAGATGTGCTTTAACTGCAGACTTTCAGATTTAATATGAGGGTAATTACATCCAAATCAGGTGAACGGTGTAGGAATTACAACGGTTTCTATATGTGCGTCCCACTTTTTAAGGGGCCAAAAGTAATGGGACTATCAACTCAAAAGCTATTTCATGGACAGGTGTGGGCTATTCCCTCGTTATTTCTTTATCAATTAAGCAGGTAAAAGGTCTTGAGTTGATTCTAGGTGTGACATTTACATTTTGAATCAGTTGCTGTCGACTCTCAATATGAGATCCAAAGAGCTGTCACGATCAGTGAAGCAAGCCATCATTAGGCTGAAAAATCAAAACAAACCCATCAGAGAGAGAGCAAAAACATTTAGGTGTGGCCAAATCAACTGTTTGGAACGCATCGGAGAGCTCAGCAACACCAAAAGACCCGGAAGACCACGGAAAACAACTGTGGTGGATGACAGAAGAATTATTTCCCTGGTGAAGAAAAACCCCTTCACAACAGTTGGCCAAATCAAGAACACTCTCCAGGAGGTAGGTGTATATGTGTCAAAGTCAACAATCAAGAGAAGACTTCACAAGAGTGAATATAGAGGGTTCACCACAAGATCTAAACCATTGGTGAGCCTCAAAAACAGGAAGACCAGCTTAGAGTTTGCCAAACCACATCTAAAAAAGCCATTACAGTTCTGGAACAACATCCTATGGACAGATGAGACAAAGATCAACTTGTACCAGAGTGATGGGAAGAGAAGAGTATGGAGAAGGAAAGGAACTGCTCATGATCCAAAACATACAACCTCATCAGTGAAGCATGGTGGTGGTAGTGTTATGGCGCGGGCATGTATGGCTGCCAATGGAACTGGTTCCCTTGTATTTATTGATGATGTGACTGCTGACAAAAGCAGCAGAATGAATTCTGAAGTGTTTCGGGCAATATTATATGCTCATATTCAGTCAAATGCTTCAGAACTCATTGGACGGCGCTTCACAGTGCAGAAGCATACAGTCCCGAAGCATACTGCAAAAGAAACCAAAGAGTTTTTTTAAGGCTAAAAAGTGGAATGTTATGCAATGGCCAAGTCAATCCCCTGACCTGAATCCGATTGAGCATGCATTTCACTTGATGAAGACAAAACTGAAGGGAAAATGCCCCAAGAACAAGCAGGAACTGAAGACATTTGCAGTAGAGGCCTGGCAGAGCATCACCAGGGATGAAACCCAGCATCTGGTGATGTCTATGCGTTCCAGACTTCAGGCTGTAATTGCCTGCAAAGGATTTGCAACAAAGTATTAAAAAGTGAAAGTTAGATTTAGGATTGTTTAGTTTGTCCCTTTACTTTTGGCCCCTTAAAAAGTGGGAGGCACATATAGAAACCGTTGTAATTCCTACACCGTTCACCTGATTTGGATGTAATTACCCTCAAATTAAATCTGAAAGTCTGCAGTTAAAGCACATCTTGTTTGTTTCATTACAAAGCCATTGTGGTGGTGAATAGAGGCCAAAATTCTGTCAATGTCCCAATATTTCTGCACCTGACAATATATTGTCTCCAAAGTGAGACTTCCCCTCCGGGTGTCTGACCTCTTCTGCCCCCTGAAACCAATTTAATCACCAGTCCGTCACCATGCAAGTGCGGTCAGAGCTATTGCTGCATTCATGGTATAATCAGAGAGGGCTTCTTATTATACATGTTATCACATCACTAATACATAATGTATGATAACTCGGTGCTACACCCATGTACAGCATAAAGCCTCGGATGCACAACAGAGCACCTCCAATAATGAGTGGGAGGGTCTGTACTTTCCACGTCGTCAGTGTGGGCCCCCGTTAGCGATATTGAGGTTTTATGTGAAGGTAATTTGCGCAGAATTCCAGTTACATTGAATCACTATAATCTGTTGTGATTTGTCATTTCGGCCTCAGCGTGTTGCGTTCAGGCCTCTGACACTCTTTCTTCCAGATGTAACTAGATAAGGGGAGCATATGACCCCCTGATAGTTATGCAGTATCGTGTCTATAGCGCTCCTCCAGTAAAGTACATATAGAATTTATGGTTTCCTATCAGCGTTATAGATCACACACACTGGTAATAAGAGTTACACTACACGCGTGCCAAGTTTCATTACTGTCTGCGGTCGCAGCAAGGATTTGCCCACCGTGTGATTGACAGTCTGACACCATATGGGGGAGGTACGGCTCAAACGCAGACGTGTCGCGTTTTTGGGGTGGGTCTCAGATTGTGATCCTATAGGCAAATATATGGCTGCGGCTTCTCTGTTCCGACCTCCGTTTTGTGAGACCACAGGGTTACTCAGACCTTTGATAATCAACTGAACTGCGTCTATTGCTGCGCTTTAGCTTGGATTTGCGCAGTCGCTGGTGAGCACCTCGGGACAAATCTCGGAGGCTGTGACCTTTTTGCATATTTTCGCAGTCTCTCTGCGTACCGCACGTTGTTATATGGATATGTCGGCTTTTATGTAGGAACTTATAGGAGATGTCCACTTCTCAAATTTTGCATCTAAATTCAGATAAATAACTTGTACCATAAGGAGGCCATCCATGGTTATGGGCAGCGTAGTTGGCACAGCACTAAGATCTTGTGTTCACTGTGGAGTTTGCATGTTCTCTCCATATTTGTGTGGGTTACCTCTGGCTACTTTGGCTTCCTCCCCCAATCCAGAAACATACTGGGGCTGGGACTGATGTGAATTAGTGATAATATTGTCTCTGATACCAGTTTTGGTGGCATTTAGTATGTCACCGTGCCGTCTCAGTGGGGAGGGGGTGGCTGTCTCCAAGGGACTCACAATACAGCAATGAGACTTGTGTTGGGTAAACACTGTGTTACTAGAGGACTGCAAAGATATGGGAAACGCACACACAGCCTCGTATAGTGTGTGTGTACACATATAACACAAATCTGTGCTGCTCACTAGCATAGCCTAATGCCGGGCACACATTAAACAGCCTGGCAAACTTGCCGATGGTCAGGGTGATTACCCTTCGCTCCGAACCGTGCCTCATTGCCGGTACACATTACCGGATGTAATGAATGATACTTCGCTCCATCCTTCATTACACCGCACGGCCCTGTATACCATAGTTTGTGACGGGCTGTGCAGCACACAGCGTCGCTGGCAAACTGTGGGAGCAAGCAATCGCCGCTAGACCAGGGGTGACCATGCGATCGGGGGTGACCAGAAGCAGCCAATAAGTCAGACAGACTGTTATTGACTGCTGCACCCAGGGCCGGCGCAATGCGCTTAGCTGGCGCCGTGCCGGAGAGGCGCCACCGCTGCATACTTTATTTGCCGGGTACCCGCTGAGATTTTGTTACCAGCGGGCGCCTGGCAGCTTCTTCCATACAGCAGCATCATGACGTCTCTCCGATAGTGCATAGCAGGAGGAGCAGTAAGACGGCGGCATGCGCTGGAGCGGGCATTCAGGTAACTATATAGAGTTTGTGTGTTTTGGCCTTTTATGTGTAAGGGGCACTACTACAGGGGGCATAGCATAAGGGGCACTACTACAGGGGACATTGCCTAAGGGCCACTACTACAGGGGACATTGCCTAAAGGGCGCTACTACAGGGGACATTGCATAAGGGGCACTACTACAGGGGGCATGGCATAAGGGGCGCTACTACAGGGGACATTGCCTAAGGGCCACTACTACAGGGGACATTGCATAAGGGGCACTACTACAGGGGGCATGGCATAAGGGGCGCTACTACAGGGGACATTGCCTAAAGGGCGCTACTACAGGGGACATTGCCTAAAGGGCGCTACTACAGGGGGCATAGCATAAGGGGCACTACTACAGGGGACATAGCATAAGGGGCACTACTACAGGGGACATTGCATAAGGGGCACTACTACAGGGGGCATAGCATAAGGGGCACTACTACAGGGGGCATGGCATAAGGGGCACTACTACAGGGTACATAGCATAAGGGGCACTACTACAGGGGGCATAGCATAAGGGGCACTACTACAGGGGGCATGGCATAAGGGGCACTACTACAGGGGGCATGGCATAAGGGGCACTACTACAGGGGGCATGGCATAAGGGGCACTGTGTACAAGGGGCACTACTGTGTGTTGTCCCTTGTTGCTAGGTCATGCCCCCTTTTGCATGCCACGCCCCTTTTTTGGACTCGGAAGTTCACAAAAGGTTTTTAGCTTTAAAAGTAGATCACTGAGTCCAGAAAGTCTGGCCACCCCTGCATTAGACAATGTGTTTAATATATAATATTTATCTGTTGGATCGGATGATATATCATTTATTGTGTAACAAGCTTCAGTAAACATCCCTCCGGGTACATACCTCAGTGCAACATGTATTTGTATGTTGTAATTCTTATGAAGATTCATACTATGCAGAGTTTATTGTCACTTAGGTTGGTATGTGGGGTTGTTAGGAGACTGGCTTCTTACTCACTGTAATAACTGGAATATTAAACCTATAGAAGTTTTGTATTATCTTGTAGCAAATGATTTACAAGCAGATTGTAAAGAAGGCAAAGATATGTATTTGTGTAGGCACAGAAACCATTCTTTATTATTATAATGTTGAATTTCATAATAAAGTTCTGTTTTAACCATTTGTGACCAGCGGTATTGACTGCAAATTCATTATTTACGGACTTTACTATAATTAAGCCAGTTTTATAGTGGAATTTGGGAACGGTAATAGTTGTCATGCCGTTGGTTTTCCTCTGTGGATTTAACACCGCTAGTCACGGGCTTAGACTGGGAGCAATTGAATAGCGCCGGGCACTTAAACCAGGAGTTACATCCCCACGATGCTCTGAAATAGTTGCACTTAAAGTGCGTGCATTTGCTAGACTACCAATAATTTAACCCTTTACGGGTCTTTATAAATATACCGACTTGTGTTCTGGATTTTAAGGAATGTAAAGAATCCTCTTGCATTCGTTTTACAGGTTCAGGTTTACTGAACACAAATCTTGTTGTTAACTAGAAATATAATGATTTAGCTTTTAGACTGTTTCCCGCTGTACTGGACACCAAACATAGGCAGCGTTTCTGTGTAACACGAGGTTCTAGCTGTTTAGTAAAAGTGCTCAAACCAGAATTTCCCGAAATGACTGTGCTCCTCCTGTTCCAGCTCTTGGAGCTGTTTGACAGCGAAGATCCCCGGGAGAGAGACTTCCTGAAGACCGTACTACATCGAATTTATGGCAAGTTCCTTGGCCTAAGAGCATTCATCAGAAAACAAATTAACAACATTTTTCTCAGGTATTGGAATTCAGATTTGTAAGTACACACCACAAGCAGTTGCTATTTCCCACTAGTTGGCACAGTGGTTTGCCAGCCAATAGACTGTAATAGATGAAATGAGAGAGGGCCTGTTGAAACCGTACTATGTGAGTAGAGTGAAACTGTACATAGGCGCCAACTCGATCGCGCTGCCCAAAAACCGGGGCTGCGAGACGCTGAAACTAGGTCTTGTGGTGTAAGCGCAGTCCCCAAAATAGCCTTTTATAGAATAGCGCTCATGTTTTTCACAACAAACACTGCCATGGCCAGAAGAGGAATAAAATACATAATGTATATTAGGGTAATGAAATTAGTCTAACTCATTCCCTTTTACTGTATGGCTCCCTGCGCGGCCGTTTACCACAAATAAGGATATTCTGACACAATAAATACTGCTCTGACCCAATACTATACAGAATAAATGTGTGCGCAGAATGTACCTGGGTATTACGTGTGTCTAGGCAAACATACATCCGGGATTGGGAGAACGGTAGCAGTACAGACTGCGCTAGCTGAGTGATTTGTATGTGGCTACTAGTATAATAAATGGGCTCTTCCTCTAAAAGTAAACAGTATGGCGCATAGTGAAATTATATTAACCTCCACCTCCCTCGATTGCACTCTGTTATCCATTCGTCCGCCTGCTCCTCTATTCCCGCGGTGCCTGTCCTGTAATTAGCGTACAGAGGGGTTGGATAAAATACTGTAGATAAAACTCTTTTATGGCCTGTGTGTGTCCAGTGGAAACCTTTCTTTGTGTAGGCATGTCTGAGGCTGGCATAGATATAACCAAATCGTGTGGTGCATGGGGGCGACCGTTTCACAGCATACTGCCCGCAGGCAATAGGTAGCGATTGTTTTGGTTTCATATGTCTTTAAAAACGCCTTGTCGTAACGTTTTAATCTCATCTCAGTGTTACAGATAGCACAATGTGAGGCCGGCAGACACATGATGTACTAGTCCTGGTTATTAGTGTATCATGTCTGAACAAATTAAATTGGATTATGCTTTTTTTTTTTTTTTCCTTCTTAATAGTGATAAGTGCACTTTGCAAATACTTTTCGCTAACTAATCTCTTTCCTCAATAGGTTTATCTATGAAACAGAACATTTTAACGGGGTGGCGGAACTGCTGGAAATATTGGGCAGGTAATTTACTAGTAAAAGCCAACGTTGTGCCATGCTGCCGGCCTTTTATATGCACGCCATAGCTGACCCGCTAATGTGTTACTCCCCCATTGTGTGGCTGCCTCACTGTGTGTAAGGTATTATATTGTTATATTATACATTATAGAGCCGCTCCGCTGATCTCATTGGTACTTTGTTACAATCCCCATCTTCTGGCTGAGCAGAGGATTTATGAGGTTATCTTATTGCCAAGGTCCGTACTGGTCCATGGTCTTTACACACGTGGGACTGGCATGTAGGAATGAGGTCACCTTCTAATACTAGATACCGGGCAATGTTGTTTATAAGATATCGCCCAAAAAAATCAGGACCCCTACCCCTTTATAATCCAGTATCCTCGTGCAAGCGGCTGTCGTATTATATGTGCAGTACTTTTATTATTTGCTGTAAAGTACAATAATATGAGGATGGCTACAGGTCTTTTTTTTAAGGTATTTGCATTCCCCAGTGACCATGAAGTAATTAAAGGAACATGTCGTTATGTTACTATGGGGGAGATGTACCAAGCCTTGGAGAGTGATAGTAAGAATCTGACTGGTCAACTTCTCCACTGTCATTTCAAACACTGTGTTAGATAAGTGTCAGTTAGAAGCTGATTGGTTGCTTTCAGTAATGTCTTCAGTTAATCTCTCACCAAGGCTTGTTACATCTCCCCCTATGTATCGCTGCTAGCCATAAAGCTGACATAACTGCCACGGACAGTGCCTCTCCCTCCCACAGCGTTAAGGTAACCAGCTTCTATACAGCCTAACACTGCAAACGGCTGACGTGAAGTAGGCCGGTATTGGACTGTTGAGGTACCGTTCTCAGAAGGGTCATGGCGGGGAAGGACCAGAGGTTTCTAATTGATGGACTCTGATCTCCAGCTTATTCTCTTCCCCTACTGGGGGATCTGCTCTCACAATCCTGTAACCGCTCAGTGAGAAGAAGCCGCGCTGACCGTCCTGCAATACCTGCGGAGCGTTGTGGTTACAGAGGTTCCCGATTCTCATACTGTGCTGTATAATGCAGCAACACAAGTAGGGGTACCCCAGCCCCCGGGAAAGACCAAGGCCTGGGAGCTAATGACACAATGGTGACACGTAAATTGCCACAGGAGGATGTGCGGTGGGATTTATTTATACCTTCGGCTGCACTGTAGAAAGGAATGGCTTATAACGGACTGGGCCTATAACCAAAGAGGCGACTCTTCTGCCCTGAGACCATGAACAAGTAAACGCCCATTTAATGCTGGTGACCGATAATAACCTAGATTCATCCAATGTATAATCAGTTGGAAGTAACCCTTAAAATGACCGCTGCGGCCCAGCTACACAGTGAAACGCCTGGCGTAGCCACCTGGAGAATCACCGAGGAGCAGAACAATTGCGGGAAGAGGTCCTGGTCTCTGTCAGTGTTAAGCAAGGCTGTTGCTTATACAAGCGAAAGGCTCGTTGTTGTTATTTTGGCACAAGTGACTTCCCTTACGGACTCAGCCGGGAATGTCCAAAGACTTTGGCAGGCGACACATCTAGAAAGTCCAGACCGCGTGCGGTGCACCATCCCAGCAGAGGCCGGAGAAAAACAGGCGTGCGCTTCTGATGACGAGAAGGGGTTTTCCAGTTCTAAGGATGTCAAAAGTCATTTAGAGACCAGAGACGGATAAACGGCAAAAAGGACCCAGCGATTTATTGTTTTCTAGTGTTTTTGCTTTTTTATACTTCTAAGGGTTGTTGTAGAACGTGTTACATGCAATTTATTAGCAGACTTTTTGTTAATTGTACTAAAGCTTGTGCCTCTGTTTCCACCACAGTATCATCAATGGATTCGCGTTACCCTTAAAATCTGAACATAAACAATTCCTTATGAAAGTCCTGATTCCTATGCACACAGCCAAAGGCCTAGCTCTGTTTCACGCGCAGGTGAGTCTCGCACGTTCCGGCTGCCACGTGGGATACTAGTGAGATGCTTTTACTATGTCTTGTATCTGATGTCTACGAGGAAATAAACACTGACGTAATGGTCACCTAACTCTTAGGTCTTAACAGGACATATTCGTACAGTTAGTTTTGTTGCTGCTGGAGGGAAAAAGTGCCACAAAAGACCAAAATATACCGTTTTTATTTTATTGCCAGATTTGTTCCTGTGGTTGTTTTTTTTTGTTGGGGGTTGTTTTGTTTTTTTTAAACATTCTGTTTTGTATAAAAAACCCAATTTCTTGGTGTGAGTCAATAATAACAATAATTATCATTATTAGTATTTATTTATGATTGGCATGCCTATAATGAAATATTATTCTACAGTTCACTCTCCAGCTGTAGTGAGTCATTTGCATAATTGTAACCTGTATTACGGTGGTTCTCTCTCTCTCCTCTGTTCCTAAAATTCGCTAAGTATTCCTGACAGGGCTAATTTACTTTTTACTTTTCTTTTGTGTTCTGTGGACATAACCGGTACAGAAGTCGCACGTAAAATACAAGCGGACCATCACATTTGCATTGTTACATTGATTAAATTACTAACACACAGACACACATATTTATTATTAGGCTACAATGCATAACTGGTAACGTGTGGCCCATCTTCAGCAGCCTGACCAATACTCCTTGCTCGGGGGCATGGAGAGACACCTCTGCTGATTGCAGTGATGGAGGGCTGGGGGTTTACGGTTCCGTTGCCGTCCTGTCAGCGCAGCTAAGGGAACGCAGCAGGTGGCTGGTGACAATCCAGTAGTATGTGCAGGTACCAGCACAGGTTATGCAGATGTTTTAAATATAAGGTACAGATTGGTGGCACCGTCATTTTTCTACAAACCTACAGAATTACCAGTAAAATGTATGTCCTGGTCTTTGGGAAAAAAAACAGTATCTAAAAAAAAAATAAAAGGAATTTATTTATATGAGGTTGATGCAAGTTGGGTCCTGCAGTGGTTATTCACAACGCACCCGCACTGCGATTTTCATTTGCAATTCAATTCCATACACGCAGTGCTGTCCCTGAGGAAATTGGGGGGGTTTCGTGCGCAACCTACAATAATGTCAGGACACGGTGCAGAACCTCTGATACACCCCTCCCAATGTATAATCATGCACTTGGAGGGGTTTAGATAACATAATTTAGCCAATAAAGACAGTTTTCAGTTGACATTCTCTAAAAACCTCAATAATAGTTTAAATATTGTGGGACAGGTATGTGGAGGTGTAAATGTTGCAGGACAGGTATGTGGAGGTGTAAATGATGTGGGACAGGTATGTGGAGGTGTAAATGTTGCAGGACAGGTATGTGGAGGTGTAAATGATGTGGGACAGGTATGTGGAGGTGTAAATGTTGCAGGACAGTTATGTGGAGGTGTAAATGATGTGGGACAGGTATGTGGAGGTGTAAATGATGTGGGACAGGTATGGGGAGGTGTAAATGATGTGGGACAGGTATGGGGAGGTGTAAATGATGTGGGACAGGTATGGGGAGGTGTAAATGATGTGGGACAGGTATGGGGAGGTGTAAATGATGTGGGACAGGTATGGGGGAGGTGTAAATGATGTGGGACAGGTATGTAGAGGTGTAAATGATGCGGGACAGGTATGGGGAGGTGTAAATGATGTGGGACAGGTATGTGGGGTACATACATTTTTCTGTACCCCAAAATGCTGGAACCCTTTCATTTGATGAAAACACCTGGTTGCTATAATTTTTCTACCATTAATAAAATGTGCAAAAATCTGCCATTTGACAACTTGTAAGAACCCCCAGTACTTTCTTTACGGCCTCTAACAACCTCTAATATGGTCCTGCTATCTCAGTTATCATGAACAGCCTCCTATATGGTCCTGCTATTTCAGTTGTCACGAACATCATCCCGTATGGTCCTGCTATCTCAGTTGTCGCTAACGTCCTCCTGTATGGGCCTGCTATCTCATTTGTCACTATCGGCCTCCTGTATGGTCCTGCTATCTCAGTTGTCACGAACGTCCTCCTGTATGGTCCTGCTATCTCAGTTGTCACGAACGTCCTCCTGTATGGTCCTGCTATCTCAGTTGTCACTAACGTCCTCCTCTATGGTCCTACTATCTCAGTTGTCACTAACGTCCTCCTCTATGGTCCTGCTATCTCAGTTGTCACTAACGGCCTCCTGTATGGTCCTGCTATCTCAGTTGTCACTAACGGCCTCTTGTATGGTCCTGCTATCTCAGTTGTCACGAACGGCCTCCTCTATGGTCCTGCTATCTCAGTTGTCACGAACGACCTCCTCTATGATCCTATCTCAGTTGTCACTAACGTCCTCCTGTATGGTCCTGCTATCTCAGTTGTCACGAGTAGCCTTCTATATGGTCCTGCTATCTCAGTTGTCACGAGTAGCCTTCTATATGGTCCTGCTATCTCAGTTGTCACTAACGTCCTCCTGTATGATCCTGTTATCTCATTTGTCACTAACGTCCTCCTCTATGGTCCTGCTGTCACTTTTTTGGGGTCCAGGGTGGTTTCCCCACTTTTTCATGCACTCTTCCCAGGTCGCTTTTTGTATAAAAGTTGCACATCCTCGCAATGAGTACTGTAAATTGGTATTTCTAATTGAATGTCGCATTTTTCGGTTGCGTGCATTCACGTGATGTATGTTACATGTGTGATGTATGTAAGTTTCATGACTCACCTTCGCATACTCTCTCCTAATTAAAAAGATCCCATAGTATACACATTATCATGCTTGTCTCTGATATACAAAACATAACTTCCTAGATTAATGAAGGTTAGTCACATGGGAGCACTAAGGGGGCTGATTTAATAAAGCTTGGAGAGAGAGAAAATTGTGAGAGATAAAGTACCAGCCAATCAGCACCTAACTGTCATTTTTCAAACATGAGTTAGGAGCTGATTGGTTGGTTTATCTCACAATTTTCTCTTAGCTTTAATAAATCTCCCCCAAGTGATAATTTGCTCCTTTGGTAACAGCTTAAGGGGAGCTCCGCTTCCTTCACACATACACACTTAGATTCACCAATCCCTTCCATAGAAACATCCCCCCCCAATACTGTTGCCCCTCACAGGAGTGATCGAGCCCCTCAGGATGCCATGCTTTCCAAGCACTTCAATGTGACGCCACCCTAAATAGCTCAGTAATTGCATTAGTAGATGAATAACTGAGGTGCGCTAGTTTTCTCGTTACACATTAATGTTAATGATCTGTTATGTTTCAGTTACAGTACCTGTTCTCTTGTGACGGCTAAGTAAACAGTGTGTAGGAGAACTATTGTTTGGGCTTAATTGTGCGTCTTCTATATCGGATGATAAACCGGGACTCTGTGTACTTACACTAATAAAGACTTCTCTTGTGTCTGCAGCTGGCGTATTGCGTTGTCCAGTTTTTGGAGAAAGATACAACTCTCACAGAGCCAGTAAGTCATTCTCATTTCTCCTGTATGTACTTAGCTTTCATTCATTTATTGATTTAGCTGGTAATATAAATGAATGTGATCTTGATGCCTGTGAAGCCAGGCTGGAAGTACACTGCAGGGTCCTGCTGCTGCTGCAGTTCTGGACACGAGAGGCAATGCTGAAAGTCATTGGCGAGATCTATATTATTATTTTATTATAATTATTGTATGTACACGGCCAATGCATAACGGCTCTATAGCCGAGATCACAGCACAAGCTGGAATCTGATCCCCCATGGAGATAAATGTGTGGCGCGAATCGCCATCGCAGAGGAGATTTCACAACCAAAGCAACACGGAAAAGTCACGCGCAGGTAGAAAACGCAGCAAGCGCGCATCTTCCATTGTCTGTGTGGGCGGCGGTGGAGATTCACAATGGGAAGTAGCTGTGCTAATTATAGCTGGAACACGCGTATGTGGGTGTGCGGCGTGCATTTGTCTGCTCTCTAGTATGTATACGGCACACACTTATTTATAGGCAGCGTGGGAAGCCGTGGAGTACATGTGCCATTACTATAGTAGGCTGTGCTCAGTCATATGTAAAGAGGGATGAGTAACCTCTGACAGATCAGATATTGGCTGAGCTCAGTGGTTTAAACTTAGCCTCTGGCACAATTTTTGCTGTAGGAGATATAACCTGTATGTGTTGTATATTTCGGGACAAGACGCTTTTTCAAAATGAGTGAAGTTGTATTTTAGTTTAGTAGCCCTGTTAGTGATGCGCAGTCAGCGAAATCTGGTCCGGTCTTTTATTACAGATACAGGACTGATCACTCCACCCTTGGAGGGTCTTGCGCTTGGGTACACACTACACGATGTGTATACTCAGATACAGCAGGAGGGAGGCCGATCCCGGGATCGGCAGGATTCCAGGACTTTGGCCTAGGTATGGCCCGGTTTAAATCCCAGGATCGGAAGCCTCCCCGATCCCAACAATGGCCATAAATGTTTTTATTTTATTTTTTGTATAAATGCTGGGCAGCACTAAGCACCTCCAGCAGTGCGCTCTGAGGCTGCCCAGCTTC
Source organism: Taudactylus pleione (assembly GCA_031769625.1). Lineage (NCBI taxonomy): Eukaryota > Metazoa > Chordata > Amphibia > Anura > Myobatrachidae > Taudactylus > Taudactylus pleione. Next base: position 1,105,913 of record JAUIMM010000824.1, on the reverse strand, counting down.
CCCTTCCCCCGGCTGTGCGCACTGCGCAACGTGAGGACAGAGGTCACACTGCGCAGCCCTGCGCTGGCTGTAGCATCTGACCACCCACCCCTCTACATGGTCATGCTATAGTTTCCACCATCGCCATCCGGTAAGTCACTGGGGGGGCTGGGCAGGGCCTTTTTTTTTTTTTTTTTTTTAAACCGGACCAATCCCGGGATTGAGTGTTTTTCAATCCTGGATCCCGGATTGAAAAAACTGCACGGGCTTGGCCTCCGTAGACAGCACGATACTGCACGCCATCTGTACACACTGCACAGGTTCGGCCTCCCTAGACAGCACGATACTGCACGCCATCCGTACACACTGCACGGGTTTGGCCTCCCTAGACAGCGCGATACTGCACGCCATCTGTACACACTGCACGACGGCGCGATTGTTAGTTCCATGCTGCATTTAGCAGCACGGCGTCGTTCTTCACATCGTCCCATCTGCTGTGATGTACAACACACGGCACGCACGGTCACACTATGCAATTTGCACAATATATCGTTCTGATGTGCCTCATAACGATATATATCGCGCAATGGATCGCGTAGTGTGTTCCAATCTTAACATTACTGATTCTGTTCCACTATCTTTTGAGTACAGATTTTATTTAATATATTGTCCTCGGTGGCTACTGTACATAACTATTGTGCAGTGTTAAATACGTGCTTAATCCTAAGAGGGGGAGGGGGGTTGGTGGCAGGGTAGAGTAAGAGCAATAAGTGGTAATGGTTAACCGAACCGAGGTAAATAATAAACTAAAAGGACTAATTTATTTTATTTATTTTTTTAAATCGCATTTTACCTTTTATTTTAATTGTAGGTCATCAGAGGATTGCTGAAGTTCTGGCCTAAAACCTGTAGTCAGAAAGAAGTATGTATCTGTTTCTACTGATGATAAGCAATGTACAGATTGTATTAGAAGTTTTTAAATATAACCTACTGTGCTATGAACTGAATATGGGTACTTTAAAAATATATGTTTTGTGACAAGGTGGTCATTCACTGGCACGATTTTACCTAGTCGGTACCCATTGGCGCACTAACGCTATTTTATTTCTTTTGGACTAATGTGAATATTAAGTGAATAATGTATAATGATAGAAATCCTGTTGCAGAGATTTCCCCAGCATCTGTAATGGTGTGATGTAGTCTGCATGCAGGGGTTGCCGATCACTGGAGAGCCAGTTATGTCTTCCCATATATACACTTGGGGTGTGCAATAAGTTTCCTGGTGCACATAAAGTATTATATTTACAAACAAAGTGAACATTACATTTTTTCTAAGTATTCACCAGAGTTGCCTATACAAAGTTGCATGCGCTCAAACCACTTGGTGAAGCAGCTGGACCAGTCCGAAGCGGGTAAGTCTTCTACATGCTGGATGAAGGTTTTCACTGCAGCTTCCGATGACTCAGAACGAGTCCCCGCGCATCTTGTGCTTGATTTGTGTGGAACACAAAGAAGTTGCACGAGGCCAGGTCTGGACTATATGGCGGATGACTAAGTTCCTGGATGCGTTCATGGTCCAGAAAAGCCACCGCTTGTGGGCAGGCACATTGTTTTGATGGAGAAGGGCACCACGCTCGAGATTTCTTGAACGGCACCTGGAAATGGCTGCCATGACTTGCGGCAGGCATTGATTGGCGTACCAGTCCCCCCCACTGTCTGCTTGGCCATGCTGCACTCACGTCGGAACTTCTGTGGTGGCGCACCTCCAACTGGAGTCCACTGAGCTGTTTGGTTTCGGGGTCGAAACTGAGGATCCTGGATTCAACACCACTGATGGTTGCTCAAACTCTGTCTGAGAGATCGTCACCAAACCTGGCCATATGTTGAAGCTCCAAGTCACCCGAGCCGCCTCCTGCTCTGCTCCCGAGTCAGCTGATGGGGCACCCAGCATGCAGAGACCTTGCTCAGGCCAAGCTTTTTGTGGAGTATTGAGCAGATGGCTCGCATTGAGATGCCTATCCCCTTCTCTAACTGACCCACCGTCACCCTGGCGTCCACCTCAACTATGGCCGACACAGGTCGGACACAGCGCTCCTAATCTTCCAGGGACCGTCTTACGCGCCGAAGTTCTGCAAACTACTCAGTGTTATTGGGACGGTGCTTTCTCTCGAAAAGCAGCTCGCAGCCAGTCAACTGTCCTGCTGTCGCAGACCACTCTTGTAGTAGAAGATAATGGCTCTCCAGTCGCCTCTGTTCAGCTCCATAAGGAGTTTGTGAAGGAAGTGAACACACTGACGGCTTCGGTGTGCAGTGCTGCTTATGTACGGCTCTGTGCTCTGACATGTCACAAGAACGTTAGTCAGAGATTACAATTCACAACCAGACAGTCTGATTGTGTCTACTCTACCTGTGCCCTGCACACCCAGAAACTTACTGCACACCCCTTGTGTATAATATCCCCAACAGGGGCGCACTGTAACACAGACATGGCACTGCGCAACAGGGGCGCACTGTAACAGACATGGCACAGCGCAACAGGGGCGCACTGTAACAGACATGGCACAGCGCAACAGGGGCACACTGTAACACAGACATGGCACTGCGCAACAGGGGCGCACTGTAACACAGACATGGCACTGCGCAAAGGGGAAATATACCTTCCGAAATCTTGTACACAGCCTGTCCTGATCTATATGTATCGGGGATATTCAACATGCGGCCCTCCTGTCACTGTGGTACTGCACGTCCCAGCATTCCCTGCCACAGTTTTGCTATTAGGGCACGCTAAAACTGGCTGTGCATGCTGAGATGTGTAGTTCCGCAGCAGCTGGAGAGCCGCACGTTGAATGCCCCTGATGTAGATATGAAGACAGAAAGGAGAACTGTTACCTTTATATTTTATTAACTTAATATTATGAGAGGATAAAATATAACCCTTGAACTATTCCTCCTATTGTTCCAAATAGAACAGTCTGCACACGATTATTGGCCACACCTGATAGGCTCAGGCAGTTGGGTTACGCCTAATAGGTGATTTTGGGAAGCCGCAGAGACAAGTACACGGATGAGATACATATTACTCTGTAACGTCTGTTAATCGTGTGGACAATGTCATTGTATCCAGCATTGCTGTCTTCTGTGCTCTTGTGTGAGATGTTGCTTGTAGTGTGCGATGATCCCTTTTCCATTGTGTTACTTTTATGTTCTGTTTTGCCACAGGTGATGTTTTTAGGTGAAATAGAAGAGATCTTGGATGTAATTGAGCCAACTCAGTTCAAAAAGATTCAGGAACACTTGTTTAAGCAGATATCAAAGTGCGTGTCCAGCTCTCACTTTCAGGTGGGTGGAGTGAGTGATTACGCTGTACAGTTTGCATTAGTGAGTGATTACGCTGTACAGTTTGCAATGTGTTATGTCCTACCTGACTAGTATTGAATAACCGCTAGCGACTGACACTACATCGATGGACTTGTACAACACCGTCCAGGATTACAGTCGTGTCTTCCACACATGTGGGTAATGTTACAGTATAGTGATCGGTGTACACCATTAGACCACGCTGATGTTTGTCATTACACTCTTGTGCAGGTGGCTGAGAGGGCCCTGTATTTCTGGAACAACGAGTATATTCTCAGTCTGATTGAGGAAAACATTGACAAAATCCTACCAATCATGTTCGCTAGTTTGTACAAAATCTCCAAAGAACACTGGAACCCGTGAGTACCCCTTGTGTTCCTCTTGCCACCGTACGGTCATGCTCATCTGTGCTTACGGTTCCCCAGTCAGTTTTGCTTCTAGACTCGTTGGTACTGGGTTCTTACTACTGGTTTGGTTTTGTGTTGCCCTAAGATGACATGTTTGGGCTTTTGTTGTTCTAAATCCTGTGAACATAGATATTTGTTATGTAAAGAAGCAATGCCATGCAAAAACATGATTTTTTTTTTTTTTTTAAGTTTAATATAATAATCCAACTAGCAGGCTTATAAGAAGAATCTTTGTATTTATCATTTTTTCTTGGTTTGTGTCGTCAGGCTGCTGTTAGTGATTTAAAATTCTGCACAGTTTCATGAATTATGATGGCCATAGTCACATGGTATAGTGAGCAGAGAGTCTTTGAAATACCTCTCTGAGCTCTGTGTACAGTAAAATGAGACCTCTTCACGTGACATTGATGCTGAGAGCTGTGTGACTGGCAGCCATACTGTCCCTCCCACCAGTGAGGTTTTGGAAAACAAAAACCAGAACATATAATGATTTCTAGGAGGGCAGCTCAGAAATCTGACTGTAATACATAAATGCTTTACAGACCCTTCTCTTGCCATTTGGAGAAAGGACCAATCCTATGTGGGGTTGTTGCTAAATATCCATACACATAAATAGTATTACTCCGATCTTTTATGAAACTGAGTTTCTGGAGCCATGTTATATACAATGTCACTGCAGGAGGTTACTGATAGTGATGCATTTTGCAGTATGAGGGTTGGCTCAGTGGTCTGTCCCATACAGCATAGGGTGTTACTCCAGTCTCTTATTTCTATGTGTGCCTTCCTCTTTCTTTAGGACGATTGTAGCCCTGGTGTACAACGTGTTGAAAACATTAATGGAAATGAATGGGAAACTGTTTGATGAACTTACCAGCTCATACAAAGCAGAACGGCAAAGGTATATAAAGAATAACCTATACAGATGTGAGGGTTAATACCTTATCGGGCAGATGTGGCGCAGGGCGACCGCGTTCTCATTTGCCGAGCCTCACAATGATCCGCACCTGTGTGTTGTGCCTGCGACCTGTCCTACCCCGACCTCTTTCCGCAAAGGTAGGGCGTGTGCCCTCTTCGGTACATGCAAGTGAAACATAACGCTTTGGGACCCTAACCCCCCCCCCCCCCAGGTATTTCAACGCCTGTCTTAAGTCCCTTGTCGGGATTTCCTTGTCAGTATTGAGACCAGGGGCATCGCGGACGCCGGTCTCATAACTACATCCCGCGGCATGTTGCTGAGGCAGCTATTTTGTGGCAAACCGATTTTTTTTATGTGATCAGGGTGCAAAGAGGGGGAAAGCGGGTAGTGATTATCCAGGCCTGGGTTTGCAGGGAGGCTTATATTCCTTTTCCACTGCTGCTAAAATCCAGGTTATTGCAGTGTCAGCGCTGGTCGCAGCTCAGTGGAAAAGGCTCCTAGGAATAAATCCCGGGTCGACTGTCCCAACATTCCATCCCGGGTCTTGAGCAGGGTTTTACATGGGTCAGTGAAAACCGGTATCCCGGGTCCCATTTACAGCATGGGGAGACCCTCATTTCCCAGCGCTTGGAGATGATGTAAACTGTAAACATCCCTGGTCCAGGCGGCGGTGTAAATGGGGTTCAAGCTTGAAACCCGTGTTCAGTGTCCTGGACTGGATCCGGGATTTTGGTGGAAAAGCGGTATTAGCAACTCTCCTGTGTCAAGGTCACGGACCCTACTGTGCTGTGTCCCTGCAACATATATAACAGACGAGCGAGCATAGCCATGCCCACCCCACTTCACCCGGACCCACCAGGAGTCTCGGCGGCCCTGAATTTGATAGCTGTAAGGCAGTGTTTCCCAAATCCAGTCCTCGGGGCACCGTGACAGCGCATGTTTTCCAGGTCTCCTTGCTAGTGCACAGGCGTTTTAATTATTTCACTTGTGATTCTGGAAAACATGCACTGTTAGGGTTACCTGAGCACAGGATTGGGGGAAACGCTGCTCTAAGCGAGTACTGTATAGACCGTACAGTGGTAATGACTCCAATATGTACATTTGTGTCCCCCCCGTCAGAGAGAAGAAAAAGGAGCTGGAGCGTGAGGAACTATGGCGGAAGCTGGATGACCTTCAGCTGAGGAAGGCCTTGGTGGAGAACAGCGCTTTCAGTGTACAGAAAAATACAAGTGCCAAATAAACCACATGACGACAACGCTCATAGGCTTACTTTTCTATATTTTTATTTTATTTCCCCCCCCCCCCCCCCCCCCCAAAAAAAAAATGTAAAGTAAATACCACAGGTTCTCCATGAAGATTTAAGGACAGTTTTTTGGAGGGCGCACATCCCTGTCTTGGCTGTGAGGAGGGCCAGTAATACATTGCAGGGCGACACGTTGCTGACCTCTCCGACAGCAGGCGTTAGTGCATTGCCGCGGCGCCTCCTGTGCTCTGCAAAGCGATCACTAAGGAGAGATGACTTTTGTAATATGCGTGAGGTAATTCTGGGGGTGGGGAGAATTTATGACTTGAATTCTTTAATATTTTTTTTTTATTATTATTATTATTGTGTTGCACATAGGTGTATTAGTCTGCTATGTACATTGTTTTTCTGCGTTTTACATGTGTTTATCTCTTGGCGGTTTTCTCTTTTGGAGGCTATTAATGCGCACCATTTACCAACTCTCCGTGAAGGCAGCCATTTTACTACCAAAACTGAATATTCATGAGAATGCAGCCTTTTCCAGTCTATGTACTCTAGTGGCGACACTGGAGCGTCAGTGACATCACTACCTTGCCAGTGAATTGACAGACTCCATATCTGTTCATTCCACAAAATGGCTGCTTCCACTTTTACGTGGGTGACAGGGTCCACTGTAAAGAAAGCGTGGCCCTTGGCGCTGCGGTTTCTGCCGTAAATTAAAAGAAAGGTACTTTTTGTCTCCCCACCCTATACATCCTTGTGAACTTAGAGTCTGCTCCATCCACAGTGATGGGGTTTTAGTTCTGTGTCCCCCAGCAGGAGCCTACGTCCCAATCTCCTTTCAGCAGATACTAAGCTTGCAGCCTGCCTGTGGGAATAGAGGCTGTGAGAACACGGACAGGGCGCACCCTTGCCATTCATTTACATCGTAGTGGTCACCTATGCAAATCATTCCAGTGAGTATTAGACAACGTGCAGTGACTGGCAGGGAAGTATTAGTCACGTCTGTGTCCGTGTTCGTGTTGTGCACTCTCCCCTGGTAGTCCCGTAATGAGATTAGATTACTAGGACTTATTCGTGTCCCAGAGACCAGCTGTGCAGACATTTGTCCCTTTATCAGCCCAGTTTAATGATCTTTTCTCTCCTCCTGATTTTTATTTTTTATTGTTTTGCGGGGGGGGGGGGTGGGTGTGGGGGTGATTTTGTCAGTGGATTCCAGGTTTCAGCCATAGTGTATGTAACTAGAGATCATTTATTTTGTCCTTTAAGCTGCACCAGTTACGTTTACGCAGTGCGAGGTGTGTAACCAGTTCTGTCCGTTCAGTCCTAGGTGAGAGCAGGGTTAGGGGGAAAGCCCACCCTTTGGAATCTATAATTGTTCAGAATAAATTTCCAAAGGGCGTGTGTGTACTGGCTCAATAGATTATGGACCTACAAAGTATTACTTTTTATTTTTGAGCTGAAAAAATGAGAGCGATTATGATCTGTATATATACATATAATATACAGTTCAGATCAAGTCTCTATGACTATCAGAGCAACTTACCTAGTTTGCAGCGTAGGTCAGGGTCAGTATGACTGGATCATTGGATTGCTGTAAGAACAGGTTTTCTGCTTATAAAGAAGATAAAATAATTCATGGAATGTAAAAAAGTCAATACATCAGCAGTAACAAATGAATTTGTAGTTAAGGTCTGTACACTTGAATAGTGTAATATAATAAGCCCTCTGAGAGCCGCGTTCGTTCACAAATGAGTTTTGCGGCTTTCTCCGCTCACTTCTCAGTGGGAGTCTCCTGGTTTCTTTCTGCAGGTAATTACACTGATCACAGTTCCGCAAAAGTAGGGTCTGGCGGGGCAGAGTGCTTCACTAACAACTATGAAAATACTGTCCGTCGGCTCTGTAAATAAGAAAGACCTTGCGCTGTGAACACACAAGGAAATTCCGTCATAAATCCACAATGGAACACGTGTAAACATTACTGCATTGCAAACATCCCTGGTGAAGCCCTCACATCACAGGCGAAACGCGTAGGTTTGCTGAACAGTAACCACTTCAGGGTGCAAAGGATCTCCTGATCGGTTTTATTACTGTAACAGTTTAGTTATCTGTAGCAGGAAGCGGAGGGCACCCACTGAGCAGTGGTGGAGGAAACCATTAGAATCTGTTTTAGTGGGAGCTAAACCACAGAAGCATGTTAATTGGAGGAATTCTGTTCACTAAAGCGCACTGAGGAATATCAAATGATAATGCTCTATTTAATTGGACCATTTGGTCTCTTGAGTAGAAGATTCAATGCTTGTGAACGGTATTTAGAAATTCAATTTGGGACTGAGCTAAATCATTGATTATTCCTGTTTGTTATGACTACTGTGCTGGCTGTGTTGCATTTATCTGAATGATAGAAATATAATTGAATCTTCTATCCATCCAATGGTGTAGATATTCTGATCCTTACCTAAAACTGACCTATGGTACAAACTAAGTAACTGCATCTGATTTGTCCCAGTACTTTGATCTGATGACTACTGAACTGTACGTTCTACGCAAATATACAGATGATTATTATTTAGGTAAATTATACAGCGCAATAAGAAAGCTGACAATATTTTCTGCATCTCTGGGTTCTGATCTATTAATTGCGCCTTATGCAATAATTGTGAACAGTGGAGGACATTTTTGTGGTCTGAATGGGAGTACCAGAGATTGCAGCCTATCCATTTATCAGGGAGTAGGTTCATCCCGCAAACAGGTATTATAATGGGAGGTATTAAGTGGTCTCTATATGTTTTACAACCAGTGTGCTGTTATTTTATTAAGGGTCCACAATTACTCCCACTCGCCTCATAGAGTTGTCACCCTCGTCATCTTTTCCAGCTCCTGTCTGTAGGGTCTATGTAGAACAGGGCTATGCAACATGCAACCCGCCAGCTGCTGTGGAACTTCACATCCTGGGAATGCCCTAATAATACAATGTGGCAGGGCATGCTGGGATTTGTTCCACAGCAGCTGGAGAGGGCCGTATATTGAATACTCCTGATCTAGAACGTGGCCTGCAAATGGGCTTCCATTTCCCAGATTGCTGCGTGGGCCTCAGTGGGGACGATACTTACAGGGAATCATTCCGTATAAGCGAGAACTGAAGGGTGGTGGCGGCTGCATTGCTTCATCAGGTCTTAATGTGTTACGTAGACTCCCCATTCATATAGGCCCGTGCGTATGGTTACATCCCATACGGAATATATGGCCTTTGTTGTCTGCTGTGTCTGCATGCCAAGAGCAAATGGGACGTGTTCAGTAACTTGGTGCAGAGAGCAGTGCTACGAGGTAACGTGTGGGAAACAGGCTATATGACGCCTAGCACTGTCAGACTAATGATGGCTGAAATCTGATTGGTTGTCTCAGATTACAGCACGTTCACGGTTACGTTATCCAAGCCCTGTTGAGGCCTAAAGTACATGCAAGTGCTATCATTCCATAATCTGAATGTGAGCAACACAACGGTCTTTATGTGCAAGAGCTGTGCGCCAGCAAGCCGTTACTACCGACGTGGCCGTGCCGATAACACTCTGACCCTTCTTTAGTTACCCTGTAAGAGGAAGGCGACTTGCGGAACTAACAGTCCCAGCATACCCCATCAGCCATGGTTTGCAGGGTACAACCTGAGCCACATGTAGCCTTTGCCTACTGTAATGTACGGATACACACACTGCAGTATTCATTAGTCACATTCTTGTCATTGTGACCCATCCGTACGTCACTCTGTACAACGCGTTTCTCCCCCTCCTCGCCCTACAGAAACCTGCAATAATATCTTAACCGGAATCAGGGAGATTATTTTCAGGGAACTCCTACTTCTTAGTCTGTCTAACGTTGGAAGGCTTACACTGTGTAGGAGAAGGTTTCGCCATATTAACTATAAAAATATTTGTATTACATTTTTAAAACTTATTTTTTTTCCCAATTTTTTTTTTTTTTTTCGTTACTTTTAGCAGATAAAAATATATTTATGCCATTTTTTTTTTTAAAGAGCTCTAAAGAACCAGAAATGAAGGATTCCATCCACTTTCCCAGGTTTTTGTCTCTTGATGACTATTTTCATACTAGATTGATGTATTCAAGTCAGAAATACAGTATATATATTTTTTTTAAATTTCATGTAACATTTCCTTAAATAAAAAAAGAAAAAGCAGAATTTATATTAGATAAGCTTTAGGATACTGCAGAGTCTATTATTGTACTGAGTAAAATATGAGATAAAGGCAGCAGATACGTTTGTATTATACGCTGATGAGAAATTGTGATAGCGGGAAATTGGAATGTGAATATATGACGTGTTCTGTGAAATTACTGTCTCTCCTCCATCTTGTAGGATTTAGCTGTAAATGCCTCATTTTATGTCATAGAAATGCAGGTATTTCCTGAATATAAAGCTGAACGCATTCAATCTCGTCTCTACCCGATGGATGATGTCTCTAGAAGCACCATTCCAATCATTTGCAGTCATGTGAAACTGTTTTGTAATTAAAGGCAGTCACGGGGGCTGGGAGGGAGGGGTGGGGGGGGGCAGCATTTAATAAACTCTTTATGTTTGTATATTCCAGCGTGTTCCTGTTTTGTGTGTATGACTCATTACCTGGCAGATTACCCATTATCGCTTACTCTGTGCCACCTGTAGGAGAGACACGAGGCTCCTATGCCGTTACACACCAAATCTATCTGGGCAGGTAAATGGGCCTGAAAATCCACTGCTCTTGCATAACAAAGACATCTGTGTTTCAGCTCTAATTACGGCGAGTCTGCCCTAAGGCGCAATCAAGTTTGATTATGTTTTTTTTTTCTTCTCTGTAAACTTAATACTGAATTTCCACCTGCTGCTAGATCCGGCCAGCGGTGCTTACAGGCTATAGAACGCTGTGTTATCATGGACCCGTTACACCGTGACACACGGGCGCCTTGTGCAGCTGGAATGTTCCAGGGATGAGCAATGGCGATGACCATAAACCAAAACAGCAGCCACACTGACCCTGCTCCTCGGCTAAAGGGCTCGGGGACAAGATGGCTCTTCAATTGGACCACCACCTACTGACAAATGGGGTGAGAGCCACTTGGGTCAAGTGATCAGATCACATTGGGCAGTGCAGTCTACGTGTGCCCACAGACTGACGGAATGCATGTCCTCTGCAGATCAGGTTTACGTACACGAACAGCCGATAACTTTCCGCCAACTTAGGAGCCACACCGATGTCCTCAGTGGGGCTTGGTCAGATTTATAGAATGACCTGGGAAAGAGGGTTCATAGATAAGGAGAATGGTGGCATCTAATGGCAGATCGACCAGATTAATAAGTCTCATCCTTTTTTATTTTTTTTTGTTATGTAACGCATGTCCACGGAAAAAATGCGAAGAGAGTTGTCATCTCCAAGGAATTCCATTACATTTAACAGTCGTGTTCTGCACGCTGCGTGATGTTATGCGGTTATCACATCCCCCCAGGGGACTTCGGTGGTGCTTCTATTGAGCAGTCTAAGTTAAGCAATGTACCCCTTAAGGTTTACTGCAGATAAACCACTTGCTGTTTACTATATCTATAAAGTATTAATGCAACTGTTTTATACAGTAACTATAAATGCTCATAATTCGATCACACTACTTACTGTGACCTTAGGGGATACAGACCAGCGAGGCGCCTGCATTACGTTAGGAAGGAGAGCCAGCTATGACGGCTCTCCCTACAGATCAGCGCTTTGGCATGCAGTTATTAATATCATGCCTCGGGGAATTAAACCTCTGCATTTATATACCACACTATTCTTGGCACCTTTCTTCTGTGTTTAATATTTCTGTACATAGCGCCGTAAGGTTTCAAACATGGATCACTTACCAACGCGAGATATTAGGAACATAGTTTAGCTATTTGTCAGTACAAACAAACTGATTAATTGAGGCAATATTAATATACAAATAGGTAAATGAATGTGTATTAATTGGGAGTAACCTAAGCCTAACCCGGATAATCATGGTTCTGTGCTTTATAAGCTCATTCTCCTAAATAAATTGGAGTTTCTGAAACTGGTTCCAGTCAATAGTACTACATTAAAAAGTCGACAATGTCTAGATAGACACCAAATGGTAGATAGTCAAAATGTCGACATGGATGAAGAAAGACAGGTACAAATGTGCGCACTCAACGAAGCGTTAGGCTCTAGGAGGGACTGTTAGTCTTAGGCGGCGGCAGCAGGAGGGTTAGGGTGAGGATTACGGTTAGGAAACAAAAAAACTATGTGTGGTATATCTAGACATTAGTCTATCTTTTTCATGTATACCAAACCCTTCTGAAACAAAGATGGAATCTGAGAACATATTTAAATGCATCTGACCAATTTCTTCTAGTGACTTTTGATTCCTACCTATCTATACACTCTAAAATGTCACAATTTAGCGTAATAAGTCGCACAAGAAATAATTGCTCTCCAGACTTTGATTGTGTTTCCAAAGCACCAAAGATATTGTGTTTCATCAAAAAGCAGATCGTTACACGACTTGATCTAAAATACAATTGGCGCAAAAGATTATACATAAACAGGGTACAGTGAATACATTACGCAGGCGCTCTGGATCCAGATTTCCGGCATCAAAGGTGAAGCCTCTGTCAACAGAAAGAATATGATGACTGATTAGCAGGTTCAGGGAGCTTGCATATAAACCCTTGCAGAGATAGGCAATACAATAGAACAAGTTGGCATAATCCCATTGGTTCTTCTTCCTGGTTCTCCTGTTACGATGCAGTTCATAGGTCTCATAGTCCAGCCTCCAACAGCTCTTTGTGTCCATTTTCCCGCTGAATAACAAGTCTAACCTGGCTGCATTACAGAGTACATTTTAATGCCTATCTCTCTATTATCCATAATTCCCAGACACATGTTGCAATTTCCTCACTGATGGAACCGGAAGTCTGCAAATACACAGTGGTTTAGAATAGCACCAAACACTGTCTGTTTATCATGTACTAAACCTGAGATCTTAAATACGGTCGCTTTATTACATTATAATGAATAAACATTGAATATTAACCTTAATGCTAGGGAACGTTTATGTAAGTGTGCAATGTGTAAGAATTTTGCATAGTTTCGCTAATATGTGTGGTGTGTTTGTGTTTTGTGCTGTGATATATTTATATGTTTTATTTAATGTGTGTTTGCATGTAAGTCTATGAGACTGTTATACATGTAAGTCTATGTGTGTGTGTGTTATGCAATTCAGTGTATTTATGATGGATTTAATATATTATCCCTTCCTAACATATTTTAAAACTACAGTGCAAGGTGTTACAAGCAGTGAGGTTCACTTTCAAGCAGGGTGGAGACCCCCAGCTGACTGCCATTGCCACTTCGTCTGATATCTAATTCAAAAGTTTCCCTCTGCCTATTTAGAATACACTTATCAGTACTTCTTAAGCAAACCTCCGACCATTGTTCCTAACTTCTCATTCAGACAAGTTCAATTGTGCATATCGGTGTCTGGGTTATATTTCAATTGCCACAGCCACACTTGTCTGTATGCGGGGCTTCTCAATTTATATGTAAAACACTCACAGTATCCTGGTGTATATATCTTTCAACTACCTTTCCCAGACATGTATACAGAAGCTGTTTCTCATTACTAACTAGACCCTGCATGAATATTGTGTTTCTACATCAGGGTCCATAGGGTTCCACAGGATACCTTGGGGTATAGGTGATGACGTCAGGCATTTGGCACCATAGAGTTAAGTTTTCAGCCTCCCAGGATGCACTAGGGTCCCCCTCCTATACCCCGAGCCAAGGCATCTCAGTTTCGTTGGTGCCCAGCTCGGAGTCGGAGCACCTGTTTAGAGGGGGGCTAAGGATAGCCCCTGAAGTTTTCTGTCACTACTGACGTCCATGCTGTCTTCCCTACACCCCCGCCGGTACTGATCCGGGGATGCTGGCAAGCATCTGGGGTCACAGCTAGCGGTGACCCCAGATGTTTTGGACCATGGCCGGATTCAAGGGGGCAGCAGGTAAGCAGCGGGGTCCCGCGGTGGCTCCCTGCTGAACACATGGTCCAGAGTCCCCAGGCAGGGGGCTCCCTGGGGACTGGCTGCAGTGTGGAGCCAGGTAACAACCTGCGCTTCCACTACCCCCTGGGACAGCGGACCGTAGTTGAGCGGTAGCGCTGCGGCGTCCCAGGGGTTAATTGCATGCCAGGGGAGCACGCCTTCCCTGTACACAGCAGGTGCCTCCCCCACTGTACACAGCCCTCTCTGCACCTGCCGATTGGCCCTGTGGCAGCGCTCCTCCCCCAGGCCGGCCTCCTCTCTGCTCCTTGGTGGCCATCTTTGCAGAAGCATGGTGTACGCTGCTGGAAGCTGCTGATCGGTGGCATCGCGGTCTGGGTGCCCTGGCATACCTCTCCTCCGTTGAAACAGGTCTGTGTATGCAGCCCTGTGTCTGCGTAGTTGAGGATCAGCGCTGATAGTGCAGGGATTAATTTTTTTGCATTGTATGTGACTGCTGCTAGCGTCTGCTGCCTGTACTTTCACTTTCTACTGTCAGCCATTTCACTGTCCCTGCTCTTCTGCTAAAGCCCTTGCGGTGCGGTGATTGCAGGCCTGTTCTCCCACTGTACTAACGAGTATCAGTGAGAGGGGTCACATACTTACCATCATGTCTGAGAGTGAATTTCCTCTCCAGCTTCTGTGTACTACGTGCAAAGTACCAATAGCGGAGGGGGAGGGTAACGCAGAGGGGCTATGTCGGCAGTGTTATTTATTGGCGCGGCCAATTACTGTCACTGCTCCGGTACAGGAACTTCCCTGGGCTTGTTTCGCCAAAGCGCTTACAACCCTAGTGGGCCAGTTAGCTCCGCAACCTGCATTTTCACAGATGGGATTGTCCCAGCAGTCAGTGGTGTCGTCACCCATGCAGGGTTTCCTGAGACAACTGATGGTACCCCACAGTCTCCCTATTTCCCCTCCCCAGGTCTCTCAGGAGCCTGCGTGGGTTAATTCACTGACAAGTTCTGTGCAGCATTTGTCGGACATGTTGCAACTTGCAAGGGGAGTCTGTGTTGCGGCCACATAAGCGGCCGGTGGCGTCTCTGTCCGCTCCTTATGAGGATGACGACGTGACGACTGATGATGGGGAGATTCTGGATCTTTCTGACCAAGAACCTCTCCGTACTAAAGAGTCGAACGCGAAGTCCAAGGTTTATATTCCTGGCCTTATTCGGGCAGTCCGCACAGCTTTAGTTATTGAGGATGATGATCCTCTGGTGTCCAAGTCCAAATATGCCTTTTTTAAGGATATTAAGGGTGACGCCACAATGTTTCCTCTTTCGGGTCAGTTAGTAGACCATTTAGAGGAGGCGTGGAAACACCCTGGTAAACGGTATCAGCCTCAAAGATGCTTAGCGGTGGCTTACCCGTTTGCGTACAATTATTTTTCTAAGTGGGAATCTCCTCCTCAGGTGGATACTCATGTGACACGCCTAGTCCGAAGTGCCACATTGCCCCTGCCCTCCATGTCCTCCTTGAAGGATGCTACGGACCGTAAGGTGGAGATCTGCCTAAAGTCCATTTATTCCCTCGCTGGGGGGGGCATCCGGACCGGCTATGGCCGTATGTTGGGTAGCCAGAGCTATGGAGCGCTGGGCCGATAGTTTGGAGGCGTCTTTGGATTCCGACTGTTCGGCTGAACAGGCCGAGTTGGTAGGCAATCTCCGGGATTCGGCCACTTACATCAATGAAGCGACCTTGGATATCAGTACCCTGACTTCTCAGATTTCTTCGGCAGCTGTGGCTGCTCGTCGCACCTTATGGTTGCGGACGCTGATTCCAAAAAGGGCTTGGAAGCTTTGCTTTTTAATGGAGAAGTCCTATTTGGCCCGGATCTGGACAAAATTGTAGCCACGCTGGCGGCAGCCAAATCTGCATGTCTCCCGTCTGCCACATTCCCTTTCAGTTCAGGTACGTCGTCCTTTTGGCATTACAGGGCCCAGGGTAGGCCTAAAGCACAGTCTTTTCCCCGACAGGCTGGCCCCAAAAAATCGGCCAAGCCCCGGAAACAGGCCTGGAGTACCAGACGTCCGGCCCCTTAAGTCAGATGACAAGCCTGCGGCCTGATGGTCCGGGCCTCCCTTTGGGGGATCCCAAAGTGGGAGGCCGCCTGCTGCAGTTCGCCAAGTGTTGGTCGATAACCACGACAGACATATGGGTTCACGAGGTGGTTTCTCACGGGTATGCCCTCTCCTTTCGGCACAGGCCTCCATCCTGATTCTTCACCACGGGCCTTCCATTAGACCAGAACAAAGCCGTGGAACTGCGGAAAGGTTTTGCACACTATGCTCCAGGCTGGAGTTATAGTGGCTGTTCCATTCTTCCAGAGGGGCCAGAGTTTCTATTCCAATCTATTTTTGGTGCAGAAACCCAATGGGTCGTACCGTCCAATTCTCAACCTCAAGGCCCTCAACAAGTCCTTGCGGGTGCCGCGTTTTCGGATGGAGACCCTACGGTTCATCATTCTGGCGCTGGAACCTGGGGATTACATGGTGTCATTGGACATACAGGACGCTTACCTGCATGTCCCTATTCTTTTACACCATCAACAGTTCCTCAGGTTTGCAATCCACAACGATCACTTCCAGTTTCGGACGTTACCTTTTGGCCTGGCGACAGCACCACGAGTGTTCACCAAGGTCATGGTGGCTTATCTGCGGCTGCAGGGAGTCCGCTTGTTGCCGTACCTAGACGATCTTCTGTTGGTAGCAGGATCTTGGACCTGAAGATTGCAGTTCTGCAACGTCACGGCTGGTTAATAAACTGGCAAAAGTCCACCCTGATCCCGTCTCAGAGGATTCTGCACCTCGGAGCCTTATTGGACTCCAGTCAGCAGAGGATCTTTGTGATGGGGGAAAAGCTCTCTGCCTTACAGTTGAAGGTGCGCAGTTGTCTGCAGCGTCGACGAGTGTCTCTGCACTCAGCGATGAGGTTACTGGGCTCCATGGTGTCAGTATTCGACATGGTAGAATATGCCCAGTTTCACTCCAGACCTCTTCAGCAATTGATCCTGTCCAAATGGAATGGACTGCCTCAGAGTCTAAAGTCCCAGATGATGGTGCTCACTCCGGAGGTTCGCCTGTCCCTAGCCTGGTGGTTACAGACGACCCATCTCAACCAGTGTCGTCCGTTTTGGGTGGCGAACTGGGTCCTGTTAACAACGGACGCCAGTCTTCGGGGCTGGGGGGCGGTCACTGGTCCACACTTGTTCCAGGGCAGGTGGACTCAGGCTGAACAGGAGCTTCCAATAAACATCTTGGAACTCCGCGTGGTTTTCAAGGCTCTCCAGCAGGCACATCGGGTTCTCCAAGGTCACCCCGTGCAGGTCCAGTCGGACAACGCCACCACCGTGGCCTACTTAAATCGGCAAGGAGGAACCCGAAGTCAGGCGGCACTCGTAGAGGTGTCCCGCATCCTGGTCTGGGCAGAGTGCAATCTCCCGGCCCTATCAGCAGTATTCATCCCAGGAGTCCTCAACTGGGAGGTTGACTTTCTCAGTCGCCAGTCTTTCAACTTCTGGTGGACAGGTGGGGTCTTCCAGAGATAGACCTCTTGGCGTCACGGCACAACAAGTTGCCGGTGTACAGGTCTCGAACAAGAGACGAAAAGGCGTCTCTGGTGGATGCTCTGTCCGTCCAGTGGACGTTCCGGTTTGCTTATCTCTTTCCTCCGTTTTCCCTTCTTCCATGGGTAATCTGGAAATTCAAACAGGAAGGAGGGACGCTCCTGTTGATAGCTCCCGCGTGGCCCAGGCGGCACTGGTACTCAGACCTTCAGAGTCTGTCCGTGGACATTCCTCTGCGGTTGCCGCTACGACCGGACCTGCTGTCACAGGGTCCTTGTCTTCACCCGGACCTGACTCGGCTGCCGTTGACGGCGTGGCTGTTGAGACGGCCATGTTAAGGTCCAGGGGGTTTTCCAGCTCTGTAGTGCAAACTATGCTAAGAGCTCGAAAACCATCTTCTGCAAGGATATACCATCGTGTGTGGCATACGTTCTTCCAGTGGTGTCGACCGAGAGGTTACGCCCCTCAGGAGTTCCGTCTGGCTAGAGTGTTAGCTTTCCTACAGGCGGGACTAGACCATGGGCTTCGCCTTGCTTCTCTGAAGGTACAGGTATCTGCCCTGTTGATCTGGTTCCATCGTAGGATTGCTGCAATCCCTGATGTGCGCACCTTTATGCAAGGTGTTCTTCGAATTCAGCCACCTTTTGTTCCACTGGTGGCGCCTTGGGATTTAGCTGTGGTCCTGAGGGCTCACCAGGGACCGCCGTTTGAACCACTGGGCTCAGTGGACCTTAAATGGCTGACAGCTAAAACAATATTTCTTCTGGCCATTGCTTCGGCCAGACGTGTTTCTGACTTAGGGGCTCTCTCCTGTAGACCCCCTTTTCTGATTTTTCATAGGAACAGGGCGGTGCTGCGCACTCATCCTGGATTCCTTCCCAAAGTTGTTTCATGTGTCCATATCAATGAGGACATCGTTGTCCCGGCTTTTAACTCACCTGATCTTTCAGTGGGTGAGGCCACTTTGGACGTTGTGAAGGCCTTAAGGATTTATGTTGACTTCACTTCTTCGTTTAGGAAGTCGGACGCCTAGTTTGTCCTCTATGGCTTCCGTAAAATGGGTTGGCCTGCTTCAAAGCAAACTTTGGCAGGTTCGATTCGTATGGCCATTTCAGAAGCTTATCTTCATGAAGGCCTTCCGGTTCCATCCTCTGTGAGGGCTCATTCCACTAGGTCTGTGGGTCCTTCGTAGGCAGTTCGACGTGGTGCCTCTGCAGTCCAGATCTGCAAGGCTGCCACGTGGTCCTCTGTCCATACCTTTGTGAGGTATTACGCTTTTCACACCTTTTGCTTCTCAGGATGCTTACTTCGGGTGGCGGATTCTCCTTTCAGCACAGGAGCGTCCCCACCCTTGAAGGATACTGCTTTGGGACGTCCCCAAGGTATCCTGTGGATACCCTATGGACCCTTATGTAGAAAATATGAGATATGGTAAGAATTTACCTTTGTTATCTCTATTTCTACGAAGTCCATAGGGTTCCACAGGACTCCCATCCTGTTGCACCTGTGCTGCAGATAGGCTTTACTCTGGTCACCGGTTTTTCCCGTCTCCCTCTGGTGAGAATGTGATTCTTGTGTGTGTCCAGATCTTTGTTTTCTCTCTCTTCCTTCTCCTCCTCCGGCCTATGGCTTGGTACGTAACTGAGATGCCTTGGCTCTGGGGCGGGATATAGAAGGGGGACCCTAGTGCATCCTGGGAGGCTGAAAACTTAACTCTATGGTGCCCGATGCCTGACGTCATCACCTATACCCCAAGGTATCCTGTGGAACCCTATGGCCTTCGTAGAAATAGAGATAACAAGGGTAAGTTCTTACCATATCTCATATTTTGTCAGTGTGAGAGTGTTGTATATTATTCGCTATTTAGTGTTGTGTGAATGTGTGGGTGCGTGCGCATGCAATGGTGCGTCATGGATTGTACCAATATAAATCGGGCGGCGGACGACCAAATCGTCCGATAACAGTTGAATTGCGGTTGCATGCAATTATTTGACTTCGACAGGACTTTGTGTTCTCTCATATCTCTTCCATTTTCTGTTAATGGAAAGAAAAGGGCTGTGGTTATACATAAATTAGCTGAAGTACCTGGCGTTGCCCGGGTTTAAATCTTCAAGTTACTGAGTTACCCCAGACTAATTGCTCCCCCCCCCCCCACCCCGACCCCCCCTGTAAAGTTTTAATCCAAATCCATGCAGTGGAAGGCCCAGAACAGGCCCCCTGTTTCAAAGTTCTGCCCAGCATACACCAACAGGAGGTCCAACCAGGACTTCAACCCCCCTAGTATGTCTTTGGGGATCCAGTGTTGCCACTCTGAAGTATTTGTCTACATCCCTCCAGTGGAAGACTCAGAACAGGCTCCCCGGGTGAAAGTTCTGCCCAGCGTACACTAATGGGAGGTCCGACCGGGACCCTAACCCCACTAAAATTTGGCCATGATTCAATTGGATCACCTCGCATTGGTTTCATCCTAGTCGGTGCAGGGGTGTCTGCATGCATAAAAGGACAGACAAATCAGACCAATTAATTTTAGATAAAAGATTCAATTGATCTCAATCCACTTAAAAAGTAAGTGGGTAATGTAAGAGCAGGCAATGAATGGTTGCCGGTCTTCCAACATGAAATCATCCAAGCCATTAGATGGTATACCCAACAGTGGTTTAGCTGTGCGGAGGTCACCACTTCTGGGTGTCAGCAGCTGTATACGAGCTGTCAGCTATTGGATGGACATTGAAAAGAAGCTTCTGATGGCCAGTAACGAAAACCCGAAATTAACACGCTATCATCCATGAGGGAAACAAGAATACGCGCCGGATCTAGAGAATTACGTAGCCCTGATGGTCTACAATCAGCGCCTGTGTTGACCTGTGTCTGCAACGGCGGTCGCAGTGCCCCCTAAGACGTACCATGATTGTGACATGCTGCGGCCGTTTGGGTGTGGGAAGAGGCTGTGACAGCTAGTGTCCCAGAACACGGTGGGGTATCTGTCCCGTTATCTGGGTGTGCTGAGGGAAGTGCCTTTTCCGATGCAGCTTAACTGGCCCCAGATGCGTGAAATTCACGGCCAACCTGAGTAACCTGGGAGTGAGTTGGCCAATATTCACACAAGTGATCAGATGGCGGCGTCCTCTGACAAAGCAGCGGATCACAGGAGCGGGCTTATTAACACAATAGCATAATTTCACAGTAGTGGCTACGACAACTTAGATCAGTGATTCCCAACCTCGGTCCTCAAGGCACCCTAACAGTCCTGGTTTTGGTGATATTTCAAGCACAGATGGTTAAATCAAAACAACTAAGGTACTAAGTAAGTCACCAACTATGGCTATCCTTGAAACCTGGACTGTTAAGGGGGGGTATCCACTTAGCGATTTAACCAAGCGATTGCACGATAACTACGTCGTTATCGTGCAATCGCTTGCAAATCGCGCATGCATCGGGCATGTTTTGGTCGGAAGCGACCAGCGATGCGCGTGCCCACCTGTCGCTTCTGACATCTCCCTTACCTGCTGGTCAACCTGATGATCTCGTCAGGTTCAGCATGTGCGGGGATGAGGGATGTGCCTGGACTGAACGAGTGAACGTTCAGTCTAGGCACATCACTACATATACAAACTAGAGCATGACTACATGTCGCAATCGTGTTCTTGTTTGTATATCTATAAGTGGATACCCGCCTTATGTGTACCTTAAGGACCATGGTTGGGAACCCCTGACCTAGATGCTGCTGCATAGCGTTAAACTCTGAATCAGGTCCTACGTTGGGTATAGGTGGAGCTAGAGGAGTCTGGGCACTAAAAGGTTAAGCTTGAACAGCACAGGCTCTTCCTCCCTCTATGCCTCACACCCTGCCTGCACCTTTCAGTTATTACTGAGAGCCAGGCGCACATGCCTACCATTCCATCGGTGACCATGGCGACTGTCAGCTACTCCGGAGAACCAGAGCACACAGCAGGGACAGCAACATCGAGTGGATCATGGGCATTGCAGGTAAGCTGCTTCCTGCTCTGCTGGGATCTGAGAGATGGTGGCGGTTCCCCTTAGGCGGAGGATGGGCTGACATAGTGCTAGCCCAGTCCTCCGCTTCCCCACTGGACCACTAGGGACATATTTGCATGGTTGTTACTAGATCCCCTTCAGTTAATGTACCTGGACATGACGTTGAGTAAGGGTGGCAGTGCGGTTCCATACCCTGAACGCACGGTTCTTTTGTCCTAAATGTAGTATCTGGCTACCAACAGTAGAAACGTCTACCCTCGTGGGCTCGCTTCACTCACCACGCTTCAGGCAGGTTACTATTCCCAATCGATGTCCATGTGGATAGTAAATGATGTCAGGGTACATTAATGGAAGGCGATCTAGCTGTAACCCTATTTTGCATAGGGAACACTATTAAAATGGCCCTGGGGTGAGCCACAGCGGAGGTTCATTAACCCAGTTCTCTCCTCCACTCTTTGGTGGGCTCCCTTCCTCTCGTAAGTATCTGACTAGCCTGCATGTGGTTGGAGGTTTCTCTTAGTCAGTGATAGGAGCAATAAGGGATGTTAGTTGAACCGCAGTGAGTGTAGGCAGAGCGCAAGAGTCAATAAATTGACGTGTAACCTCTGAAGAGCAGGGAGCAGCCGATTATGGGGGTGGGTAGGTCATATAGCGTTTGAAAGGAGCTTCAGAATTTTTTAGTCATTTCTACGGGGTCATAAGTAGACGACCCATCTAGGCATTTTAAAACATGAATGCGGATACGCATGCGCCTGACACATAATTTGCGAGCTAGCAGGGTATCCGCTCTATTGTATTTTTCGTAAAAACTCTTCTGGGCCCATAGGAGGGACTTAGCAGCTTTCTTAGCAAGGGTTTGTGAAAGCTGACCGTTAATTGCTAGTCTTTTTAGATGAGTGTCTTTTTTAGGGAACTGATGAAGTTGGGTGAGAGAGGTGAGCGAAACCTCTAGTTCTGCTATTCGCGCAGCTTCAACTTTTTTCTGGGTCGCCGATAGGCTAATAAAGAACCAATGGAAAGTAGCCTTATGTACTTCCCAGAGTGTGTGGGGGGGGGGGGGGGGGGGGGGGGGAGTTAGGTTAGGTGTAGTGTTGAACGTGTCATAGTCCACTATAGCTTTTAGAATGAACCATAATGTTAGAGGGTTTTAGCAATAGGGATTCATTAAGGCGCCAAATGCGATCAGGGGGTAGGACTTAGCTGTAGATCTAGAACTCAACTCCTCTCTAAGTGACCAGACCAAGGGACAAGAACAGTTTGAACCCCCGATTATGTTTTGAGAGGTGGACCGGTCTATAAATAGGTAGTTTATATGTGTGTGAAGATCGTGGAGTGGTGAACAGTGAGTGTAACCGGTAGCTTTAGAATAGGAAACACGCCACACATCATATAGATCATTAAGTGTGAGATGAGAGAACAGGCCTCTTAGATAATTTAGCATGGGCCGGGAGGGCTGTAGCACAACGAGACCTTTTTAGCCCTAGGGAGCTGAGCCAGGCGGTTTAAAAAAAAAAAAAAAAAAAGGTAGCTGAACGTGAACATTTGGGGCGTATACAGATGTTGACACAATCGGAGCTTGGTTATAGGTGCCTGCAAGTATAATGAAAGCGTCTGTGTTCTAGATTCATTAATGACAATGGGGAGGTTTGGGTGGGGCATGATAGCCGTGTCTCTGCGTTTAGCTGACATAGAAGAATAATATACTTGAGGATATTGTTTGCAAACTAAAGAAGGATGTGGAGCTTTGAGATGGGTTTCCTGTAGCATAATCATATCCGGATTATGCCCGAAAAGGTATTGGACAGCCATAGCACGTTTGGTAGGAGAATTGAGGACGTTGACGTTAAGGGTTAAAACATTCGGCGCCATAACGATCAATAGTTGTAGGGGGTGCACACACCGGCTGGCACGGGGAAAGTGAAAGGTAAGTTAGGGCTGGGTTAATTAAGAAAGGCGTGCAAGAGGCGACCATTAAGAGGGAATGACCCCTATAGAAGGGCTGGGTCCATTTGGGAAACTGCAGCTAATTATTAAATGAAGTTGTGGTATAAGCATGTGGGAAAAGGGAGTATTAAGTAAAGACCTACTGTATAAGTAACTATAGTCTATGTAATATAACACAAGAAGGAGAATAGCCTGCATGTCCATGCCTCAATATTAGACAGTCTGATTATGTTACAGACAATATTCAGACGAGGTCAAATATTGGAAATAAACTAAAGGACTCAGACAGTCGGGGCGTGTGAGAATGTAAGAAATATAATAAAACCAAGTTGATGAAGGACAATATAGGTGAGACCGTTAGTACTAACAATTTCCTGGCCTATGCAATATGGAGACCGGAAAGGATTATAAACAAATTGCTAAACTATGACATTAAGAAACCACTTTAACGGTTAGGACATGCAAGGCATGATATTTACATGATGGACACCAGAGAACTAAACACTAAGAACAATTATGCCGTAGACCAGGGGCCTTCAACCGTGGCCCGTGTATTGCGGACCGCAGTGAGTGAGTGCAGTCCGCACTACACAGTAACAAACGCATAGCTGGCGGCGGTGTGTTTGTTTTGGCAGCCAATGAGAGTGCCAAACTCATTGGCTGCTGCACCCACGGCTGAAGCCGGGCTGGCGCTCACTCATGAATTCCGGCTTCCGCGGTGGGTGAAGGGAGAGACGTCATGACATCTCTCTCATAGTACAGAACGGGCCAGGAGGATGGAGGAGCGGCGGGTGCAGGAGCAGGGATTCAGGTAAGTGTTTTTTTTTCTTTGTCCTATGTATGTAATGGGCACTATATAAGGGGCATTGCATAATGGGGGCCATTACTGAGGGCACTGTATAAGGAGGGGCACTGCAGAGGGGAGCAGTTATGGGACATAATTGAGGATGGGGGTAACTATCTGACATAATTAATGGAGGAGGTAGGACAGTTATGGGGCATAATTGTGGGAGAAGGGGGGGGGTCATTCTGGAATCTAATTAAAATTGTAGGAGGGGCAGTTATGGGACATAATTGTGTTACTAGGGGGCAGAAACTAAATAACTCTGTATAGCTTAGTGGCCTTTGGGCTTCGTTGAATTTTCTAATGTGGCCCACACTGTCTTACAGGTTGACCCCTGCCATAGACCATTCCAGGGCTGGTGTAGTAAGATTAGAGTCTATTTTTTTTTTTCCCATAGAGCCTCAGGAAGTCCAAAGGATTGAAGAAGTTTGTATCCTTGTGATGGTGTCTTAATTGAGTGTGCATCCGTTCTTGGTGACTAATCGCTGAAAAGGGAATTCCCCACTTATATTTGATTTTGCAAGACTTTCATCACGTTAATGAGGTTTCTTCGCTTTTTAAGGGTGGATTGGGAGAGATCATGGAATATTTGCAATTGTGAACCGAAGTATGAGACCACAGGAACCCCTCGAACCGCAGACGTAATTCAATCTTTTGTCTTAAAATAATGGAAGCGAAGGATAACCTCTCAAGGCAGCTGATTTGATGGTGGTTTAGAACGTAGAGCTCGGTGCAGGTGGAGCAACCCCGTTGTAATACCTGGAACGAATTGTAGGAAGAGGCTTTCTAAGTACTGCGGTAGAGTATCTGCCAGTATTGTCTCAGAGATATTACGGATGCGAATAGTGTTTGGGGCGGTGGCGATTCCCCTGATGATCTTTGTTTGTTTCAAATTCATCTTTGAGGTCTGCAAACTCCTGTTCCATCCTTTTTATGTTCTAGGTAGTCTGTTCGCAAACCCAAAGCAGCAATTTCAGATCTAAACTCTGAAAGGATAGATCGCATCTGTGATTGGATAGTCTTAGTGACAACAGCTATAATATCATTGAGAGAGGAGTGTCTGAAGAGGCTATGTCCTCCAATATCTGAGGTGTGATCCACCAAAGGGGAATGTCGAGGTAATGTGTCAACTTTTCCCCAGGCATGAAGGATAGTGTTTTTAGAAGTTGCAGAAGGTTTTTGATTCTTCTGTGACATTGTAAATAGATGGTGCTTTTCAATAGTGTTTGATAGCCTAATGTAAAATATATAGGACGGGGGGTCTTTCCTGTGGGGAGTTCAGGTTTAGCAATATATACTCAGTGGAAGTTCAACAAGCACCCCCTGATCACATCTTGGTCGCTACTCCATTCAAATTGCGAAAGGCATTGTGAGCAATTTCAACTGTTTGGGTGGTATAGATGATAATAGAGCTACTCACTCTATTTTGGAGTAGTAGATTTAGCCTCCAAAGGCTGGCTTTAGATGTAGGTGCAGGCTGAGGGAGCCCAGTAGCCATACAGGGCTTGTAGCTGGTTTAAGATCTGTGGAGCCAGGAGGGCAGTGGTGAGGTAATAGAATCACCAGCTCACCACCTCCGCAACAGCATTTGGCAGGACTTTGTTACCGTTGGACAGCCTGTCAGAGGTCGCTGTGAGGTAGGGGCTCTGTGGTGGTGTGGCTGGATGAGCAGGGGGGGGGGAGACTCTTGAGGCTATCGGTGGCAAACGCCTGGCGGGACTTAGCGATGGGCGTGGTTTCAGAGCAGCCACAAAGCTGGTTTTGGGGCTGGTTCACTTCAGCAGCAGTGCCGCAGGTGTAGGAACCTCAAACGCGAGGAACAGCAGCCAGGTCTGTGGAGGCATGAGAGGGAAGTCCCTCTGAGTCCAGCCCAAAGCACAGGCACAGGACTCCTCTCCAGGTGGGACCTGGGGGGGGAGGGCGGGGTGTGGAGCCCGACTAGCGGAGCTACAAGATGGCGGATGCACTCTTTGGTTCACGTCTTCCTTACCAGGGCTGCGTCTGTCCTTTTTTTTTTTTCGTTGTTATGGGGCTTCCTCTACTGCTGAATGGGCTTTAGTAAGCCTGTCTGAGAGAGTGCGTAAGGTGCAGGATAAAACGCATTAAAGTAAAATAATTATGCTGGAGGACCTGCTGACTCGTTCACTTCAAACAGGTTTATTACAGCGAGTGCAATTCTTTATTACCGCTGAGGCAAATCTTGGGGAGGACAACAGAAATATCTGATGGATACGATCATGTGACAGCTTTGCAAAAACAAGTTTGTGATCACCAAGCAAAGTAGGACTGAAGCTGTGATGGATAATTAGCTGCTAAGTGGAGCGTTCAGAGTTTTCCCTAGTACGTCTCCCAGCAGCGATGAGATATGACCGAAGAAAACAAGAAGCCATAGCACAGAGAAATATATATGTCTGAGGCTCTTACATGTCCCCAATAGTCTCTTTTGCTTATTTTGTTCTTTTAAAGGAACAAATCGCCCGACCCAGTTTATGCACCTGAGGCGTAATGCACTCAGGCGCTCCACTAGGAGCTATGGCCTTTAACGAGGCAGCTTGCACCTCATTCCTCAGTGAGCAGGGACTATACAAAATTTCTATAAACATAATGTAGAAGATCGGTACTCTCAGTACAATATCCGCTGGGGTGCAGACATCCTCAAAAATAAAACTCCTTTTTAAAGTACAAAAAAAAAAAAAAAAAAAAGAGGGTGATTGCCAGTCTTCTCGTATAATTTTGAAAATGTACTTGCTACATGTTAAAAGAAGATACAGAAACCCCTATACTCACATTGGTCAACATTTCGTCCCAGATGGGACCTTGGTCATGGCCTAACTGCCTCTGTATTACTGTGAAGCTATCTGTTATGCCCACATGGGGTTTGCATCTGGTCAGTTTGACCCGGGTGAAGTGGAGCCAGCCAGTGCGCCAGTAGGTAAGGTGGTGATCCTGCCAACACCAGCCTTTTACACTGCTTAGTTGGCTTGAACTGGATCTATGTATATATCGGACATTTGCCACCCATTTTGGCTGCAGCCACCATACCCGAAACCTACTGTCACCTCCTCTGTAGGAGCTATGATCCCCGGTATGAGACTCGGAGGTTACTGTGTCCTTCATGGGCGCGGGATGTGTTTTCGTCGCACAGATTGTGGGTCACACTGATGATGTGATAAATCCCTGGAAGCTCGCCACTGGCGGCAGGATCAAACAGATGACGGAATTGCTTCCATTCTGGATTGTCTTCTTGCACTATGTGCATTTCTGAGTGTATCGAACTGATACTGTCAGATAGGCCCAACAATGGTGTAACATCTCCGCTAAGCACATGAGACTGTAATATGATGCACGTGAATTCCAGCATAGCCGCGCCCAAAACCTCGATTACCTGACTTCCATGCGCTACTTGAACTTTTGAGGTTAACGTTATACATGAGGATTTATGTAGAGTAGGAGGGTCTACGGCATAACATTGCGTTTGACACCAGTGACGATTCACATCTTCATGTCGGGGTCGCTGTGCTTAACTCGGCGACTGGCAGAGGTTTCACCTCACTCAGGTACAGTATGAGGGGGGCCAGGGGTGTATCTAGGGATCAGAGCGCCCCTGGCAGTGTAATGGACTGGCACCCCCCTCCCATAATTTCAGGCAGTGCCCCGCCAGTAGTAGTTCCCCCTATGCAGTGCCCCCAGTATTACTCCCCCCTATACAGTGCCCCCAGTAGTAGTCTCCTATAGACAGTGCCCTCAGTAGCGGCCACCCCCGCATAAAGTGGCCCCGGTAGCGGCCCCCCCTATACAGTGCACCCAGTAGCGGCCACCCCCTCTACAGTGCCACCCCCCTTGTTCGAGGCTTACACACACACACTGAGAAAAACTTACCTGATCCCGGCTCCTGCCGACAACCACTGCTGTCCACTCCTCCCGGGCCTGTTCTCGCTCTGCACTATGGGATGGAACAGACGTCATGACGTCTCTCCAATCACCCGCTGCGGGGGAGCCGGAAGACTGAGCTAATGAGTGAGCTCCAGCCGACTCCCTCCGTGGACGACGCGGCAGCCAATGAGAGTCTGTCTGACTCTCATTGGCTGGCTGCTTTAACAAACACACAGCTGCTGCTGGCGGCTGTGTGTTTATAACTGTGTAGGGCAGACTGCTCTCACTGCAGTCTGCCCTACACTTGTGGGGCTTGGGGCACTAGCGGTGGGTGCGGTGCAAGGCACCGGCTGCACCGCCTTTAATCCCGGCCTGATTCTACCCCTTGGCTGCTGGTGGCACCCCCCTTTGGCTGGCGCTCCTGGTGAGTGCCATCCTGGCCAATGGGTAGATACGCCCTTGAGGGGGGCAGTGGTTTCACCGTATAGCATACTGGTGGCTATCATTTCAGTTCAGCCCCCATCTGATTGACCCTATACGTCTCTCTCTCTCTCACACTCTTTCTCCCCTTGTTCCTGTAGTAGGTTACTGCAAAGAAATCCCTGAGTCCTGTTGCAGTTTTCTGATTTTTTTTCGAGGTACATAGGGTTCACAGGGATCCAGAGGATATTATGGTTGGAGATATCCAGGCACCAAACAGTTAAAGCTTCAGCTCCCAGGATGCCCTTGGTCCTCCATATATACCCCACCTGTAGCCATAGGTCTTCAGTTTAGTTAACAAGCCTCAAGGCAGGATAAGGAAAGAGGAGAAGGAAGAGCAATCATACAACAGAAACACTTACACAAAATGAAATCTGTGACCGAAAGAAAAAAACTACCCGTGCAGCCAGGTGCTTCAGGGTGGGTGCCCTGTGGACCTCAAAGAAAAGGAGTTATCTAGGTAAGTCTACCATAACTAATTTTCTTCAGGGTCCATAGGGATCCACAGGGATACCATGGGGATGTGCTAAAGCAGTACCCCTAGGCAGGGGGCCGCTCCTGAGCAGAAAGGTGAACTTGTTGCCCAAAGGTAGCATCCTGAGAGGCAAAAGTATCAAAGCCATAGAACCTAAGAAAAGTGTGGACAGAAGACCACGTGGCAGCCTTGCACAATTGTTCAGCAGAGGTACCACGACTAATTGCCCACGATGGCCCTACAGACCGAGTAGAATGTGCTGTCACCGTGCTTGGAACAGGGAGATCAGCCTGTGTGTACACCTGAGAGATAGTCATGCATAGCCATCTTGCCAGAGTCTGCTTGTTAGCTGGCCATCCTCGTTTGTGAAAAACATATAGTACAAAAAGAGCATCTGATTTTCTAACAGAGTTTGTGCACTCCACATAGATACAGAGAGCACGAACTACATCCAGGGAGGCTTCACCTACAGAAAGGGCTGGAGCCTGAAAGGCTGGAACCACAATTTCTTCATTTACATGAAAACTGGACACTACTTTAGGAAGGTAACCCTCCTTTGTTCGACGAACCGCTTTTATCCTGGTGAAAAATCAAAAATAGAGAGCGACAAGAAAGCGCTGCCAAATCAGAGACTCTGCGTGCAGAAGAGATAGCGAGAATAAAAAGTGTCTTCTCTGTCAACCACTTAAAATATATAGAGTCTAGAGCAGTGGTTCTCAAACTCGGGCCTCAGGACCCCACACAGGTCACATTTTCCAGGTCACCCAGCTGGTGGACAGGTGTAGTCATTACTCACTGACACATTTTAAAAGATCCACAGATGGAGCTAATTATTTCACTTTTGATTCTGTGAGGAGACATGGAAAACATGCACTGTTTGGGGTCCTGAGGACTGAGTTTGAGAACCTGTGGTCTAGAGGTTCAAATGGGGAAGCTTGTAGTCCCTTAAGAACCAAAGACAAATCCCACAGTGCTACTGGTGGAACAAAAGGAGGATGAACTGGCAGTACTCCTTGGAAAAAAGTCTAACATCTGGTAATGAGGCAATCTTGCTCTGGAACCAGACTGACAGTGCAGAAACCTGCACTCTCATAGTGGCCAGGCGGAGACCGCTGTCTAACCACACCTGAAGAAAAGCCAGTACCCTGGAAATCCTGAACACCTTATGATCATACTTCCTAGGAGAACACCATTGACCAAAAGAATGCCGAGCCCTGTAATAGATGCCGGCAGAGGCAGGCTATCGTGCCCTAAGTATCCTTTGAATTACAGAACTAGAAAAACTTTTTGCTCTTAGGATGGAAGATTCAAGAGCCACGCCATCAAAGCCAGATGAGGTAAGTCCTGATGCCGGCAGGGACCCTGCATTAGCAGATCCTGCCATAGAGGAAGAGGATACAGACTGTTTATGGACAGACTCTGTATGTCTGTGAACCAATGACATCTGGACCAAGCCGGAGTCACCAGTATTACTGTTCCGCCTTCCTGCTTGAATTTCCTGAGAACTCTTGGAAGGAGAGAAATTGGAGGAAAGCGATATGCCAGCTTGAAGTCCCATCTTACTGCCAGTGCGTCCACATAGGCTGCTTATGGGTCTCTGGACCTGGACCCATACCTGGGGACCTTGTGGTTGTGACGTGACGCCATGAGATCTATCTCTGGTAGACCCCATTTGTTTACCAGGAGCTGAAACACTCCTGGATGGAGAGACCACTCTCTGGTGTGCATGCCCTGGCAACTTAGGAAGTCTGCTTCCCATTTGAGTACTACCAACATGAATATTTCTGAGATGGCCGGAAGTTGACGCTCTGCCCAAATCAGAACCTTTGTCACTTCTTTCATGGTTATTTATCCTCTTGTGCCTCCCTGATGATTGAGGTAGGCCACTGTAGTTGCATTGTCAGACTGAATCTGGACCGGCCTGCCCTGGAGTAGGTCCTGTGCCATAGTAAGTGCCTTGTACACTGCTCGCAGTTCCAGAATGCTTATTGGCAGATGACTTTGCTGATTTGTCCATCTTCCCTGAAAGGTGTGATGACCTGTCACTGCCCCCCATCCACAAAGACTGGCGTCTGTGAAGAGAAGCACCCAATTTGGAATCCAGAATGGGCTCCCTTTGTTCAGATTATCTTTTCTCAGCCACCACAGGAGAGAGTGATGAACCTCTGGAGTGAGAATGATCCCCTAAGACCTTATTAGATGATACTGTCTGTTCCACTTGGAGAGTATTAACTTTTGTAGAGGCCTGGAATGGAACTGAGCATACCCTGCCTTGTCAAAGGTGGAAACTATTGATCCCAGGACCTGCATTGCTAACAGAATGGGTACCCTTCGCTTGCATATTCGTAATGACAGCGCCACAAACTTGTTCTCTGGCAGAAACACCATTTGTGATCGAGAATCCAGAAATGCTCCCAAATATAACATCTGCTGTGTTGGAGAAATTGATTATTTCTTCCAATTGATTATCCAGCCATGCTTTCGTAGGCAGGCTATTGTCAGTTGAAGATGGGTTTGTAAAACCACCGGAGTCTGTGCCAATATCAGAAGGTCGTCCTGATATAGGCAGTCATGATTGCCATTATTTTGGTTAATACACAGGGAGTCATAGATAGGCCAAAGGGTAGAGCCTAAAACTGGTAATGCTGCTGAAGGACAGTAAACCGTAAAAATTGTTGGTGGGATGGTATGAGAGGAACATGCAGATATGCATCCTGAATGTCCAGGGAAACCATGTAATCCCCTGACTCCATTCCCAAAATAATTGACCGGAGAGTTTCCATCCGAAACCTGGGTACATGGATAAACCTGTTGAGGGTTTTTAGATTTAGTATAGGGCGATAAGTCCCATTCGGTTTCTGAACCAGAAAAAGATTGGAATAACAACCCCGTCCCTGTTGCGACACAGGAACCGGGATTATTACCCCCGCCTGTAGTAGGGAGTGAATGGCTTCCTGAAAGGCTAAGGCCTTGACCACATCTGATGGAGGATCTGTGCAAAATAACTTCTGGGGAGGATGTCTCCTGAATGTGAGGGCATACCCCCTGAGAGATGCCACTTCTTGGACCCAGGCATCTGTTGTCGTTTGATGCCAATAATCCATAAATTGAAGAAGTTGTTCTACCATCCTGGGATTCCCCAGGAGGAGGCCTACCCCATCAGGTCAAAGGTTTGTCGTCCGGTTTAGAAGCTGCACGTCTTGTCGGGCAAGACCTCTTAATTTATCGCTTTGTTGTCTTACAAAAACTAGTCGACCTAGAGGAAGATTGTTCCCTTGCTCGTTCCTGAGGATGGAAGGATCAAAAAGAAACCTGGTTAGACTTTAAAGCCGTGGATGGCAGACCTGCTGATTTTGAAGCCGCCAGGGTAGTTATAATTTTATCCAACTCTGCTAGAAAAAGTACCTTTCCATAGAAAGGTAAGACTTCTTGCGCTCTCTAATATCCTGGATCAGCTTTCCAGGATCTTAACCAAAGGACCCCATGTGCCACTATTGAAGCTGCTGATGCTTTAGAAGCTAAAAGTCCAGCATCTACTGCAGCTCCTCCCAGATAGGAAGCCGCTTCCCATTTGTGGGAGATATACATATTATCTGTTCTCTGGTAGAGAGTCTTCCAATGCCCCCATCCATTCTTCAACAGCTTTGGCTACCCAGGCTCCAGCCATAGCTGGACGGGTAACGGCTCCAGATGATGAAAATATTGCCTTAAGACGTGTTTCAATTTTCTTATTTGTGGAATCCTTCAGAGAAGATGCCGACGGAATAGGTAATGTAGCATTTCTGATTAAATGCGTTACATGAGCATCCACAGTAGGAGGTACCTCCTGCTTAGTACATACAGAAGGTGGGAATGGCTACAATGATGTTGTTCTTTTATTCACATAAAATTGTTTATCCAGGTTACCCCATGCCTCATCCATAAGCTCAGTGAGCTGTTCAGATACAGAAAACTTGGTCTTGACCACCTTCCGGTGGTGATTAAACATTGGAGCCTTCTTACTATGAGCTGGTTCACCATCCTGAATATCTAGGACTGATATAACAGCCTCCACCAAAGAAGGAACATCCACTGTGGACGGATGGTCCTCCTCCCCTGAGCTAGACCCTGGAGAGGAACCCTGTGCATCATCTGATTCCTCTGATGATGCGTCTGAATCCATATGTTGGGCAGACTGATAAAAAGATAACTTGCGTTTAGGTCACTACCGGTCTGCTATCCACATTAGATGGTGCCATACTCTGTCTAGGATGGCCA